>CAUYUJ010021787.1:30000-87500 GCA_963575745.1 Prorocentrum cordatum | reverse complement strand
GCTAATGATCTGCACCTAGCGTTTAAGAAAAATCCAATTCAACGTGGGCGGATTGAACACCCTGCTCGGAGGGGGGGTCACTCTGGCGATCCCCCGCCCAAGACGTCGAGTTAGGTGCTCATTCAGGGAATCTTCCCGGAGCCGCTCGCTTTACTTTTGCGTCGATGCTGCGTCGAGCGTCCATCGACTTGCGTCGAACTTCATCAAAATTGGGTCGGGCTAGGGTCGAATTTGAGTCGAACCGATGCGTCAGGTGGGCCCAAGGAGGTCCCCCAAACGAATACCTAATATTCCTGCTGCCTCCGAACCTCACCGCACGACCGATCCACCGGCCGCCTTGTCCACCTCGCTGCGCCGCTGCTTTAGCCGGGCCTGCAGCTCCGACATGGCCGCCCGCGGGGGGAAGGCGGAGGAGGAGACGTTGCGGAGGCCGAGGCGGAGGCGGCAAAGGGCGGAGGGAGGCGGGCGAGACAGGCACGGCAGGCGCGAGGAGGGGAGGGAGGCCGATGAGGGATAGGAGGCAACTACCGGGAGGTCCTCGCAAGAACGACTGAAGGATATCAAAGTCCGACCGAAGGGCCATAGAAACGGACTTTGACAAAATACCCCACTGCTGAAACTGGATATAATGAGATTGAGCCGGATACGCCTGGCCTTAGCATGCTGACGCTGGATTGCTGTTTTTCGACCAAGGATATACCAGCACCGATCCTGAATCTGATCTCCAAGGAGTTGCAACCAAGTAGGAGTGACCACAAGTGCGTGGGAGACCGATGAGGGCGGGGGGGAATGGAGGCGGAGGAGAAGGGAAGCGGGAAGAGAGGGACGAGGGACTCGGAGAGGGGGAGCCAGAGGACAAGGAAACGAGGCATCAGCCTGGCGAAGGGCCCAACCCCATGCGGCTAAGTGGAGTGGAGCCAGGGGTGGGACGCACATGGACATACTAATACTATATGTCCTCCTTGGAGGCGCGCGTCCGACCCAAACATATAGTATACCCATCTTGTAGTATATCGTTTCCCGAGCGGTGTGGCCAGAAAGCGCCCGCCACGACGCATATACTATAAGATTCCTCGGTGCGAGCGTCGCCCCTGGGGGGGCGACGCACATATAGTATAAGTATGGTGGGGTGTTGCCGAAGGGGGGTCAAACAAGTGACAACAGAGCAAACATATAAACTTCTGGAGGTCCACGCGGACTCTTCGGGCAGCGTTGGCCCTCCTCTCCCCGGCGAGCGAGGCGCTCCGAGCGTGGCACCAAGGGGCGCCGCCGCACTCGTGCGCGAGGTTCTTCCGAAGAGGGGGCAGGTCGGGTCGGACGACAGGGGAGCATGTACTCAGAAGGTCCAGGGTTCGATAGGGACTGGCTTCCTGTCAGATCAGCCGGATCCCTCCCCCGAGACCCTCCGAAAACCCTCTGGGAGGGGTTCCGGGAGGCTCTTCGGAGGGTCTCGGGAGGGTCCTGAAAAGGTCTTCGTGGTTTTGGGGGGCACCCATCCCTAGCGAACCCTGGGTTTTGTAAGGACAGACAAGGGGGGGGGCTCAGCGTAACCAATTCACGAGGTTGATTTCTCTGGCGCCCCCCGTCGCCGTTGTGCCGGGTCAAGCGCCTGACGGCAGATCCGAGACGTGCTGCGCGCAGGAGTTTTCGTACCCCCCCCCCCTTCCCCTGTCCTCGGAGAGATGTTTTGTTTTCATTAGGCAGCTTAGAAGACCACTTCGTGAGATATACACCAGCACGTGATCAGTACGTACACTACACACGAGAGCAGACAGGTCACGAGTGCCTCGCTGTCACGCCGCAGAGCGTGATTCCACAATGGGTAGTATGCTGTCCCCCCGATGAAAATTGAGAACGGAGAGAACTCTGTATAAAGATGGTTGCCGGCGTGGACCCCATGCAGTGTGTGTTCTAGCAGTCTACGTGGTGCAACCTAGGTGGATCAATCCACGTGGTGCGATCTATATGGTGCTATGTGAGTTGTGTGCAGCATATACTGTGCAACCTATGCAGAGCAATGTGCTGTGCGAAGTCTTGGTGGAACAACACATGTTGTGCTGTCTATGTGGTGCGCGACGCGGGGTCCATGTCCGACTTAAGGCCGCAAGCGTTCGGGATATCACCGGGATGCCGCTGTCGCCCTTTCTCCTCTCGATCGTGATGACCCTGCTGATGTTCGACGCGACGCGCAGCATGCGCGGCAAAGGCTTTCATCAAGATGGCCGGCTGCACCCGAGCGAGTTGATCTATGCCGATGATACACTGATTGTGGGTGTGAAAGACGAGTAGGTCCACTATCTCATGGAGAGCATCAGAGAGGCCGGCACCAATTACGGCGGTTGTTTCAATTGGGGCAAGTGAGAGGTAGTGCCAATTCGCTGCCAGACACAGCTCCTTCGCCCCGACGGCCAAACCATCACACAGAAGGATAACATGGTGTATCTGGGAGGGATACTCCAAGCAGACGGAGGGCGCGGAGCGGAACTCAATTGGCGCATCATCACGGCGCGAAAATATGTCGATACTTTGTCAATACTGTGGTGACATTCGGCGATGTGTCTGTCCAAGAAGTTCATGATGATTGAAGCCTGTGTCGTTTCCAAGCTGATGTATTGTCTGCACACCCTCTGGTTGAACCAGACAGAAAGATCGCGACTGGATGCCTTCCAAACTCGATGCCTGCGAAGACTCGCTGGCATTCATCACTCCTATGTCAGCCCGGTGTCTGACGCAGCCGTGCTGGAGAGGTGCGGCAGGAAACGCTCGACTTCGAAGATAGCCTGCAAGCAGCTCGAACTGCTGAGCAAGATCATTTATGTCCCAGACAGACGACGATGTCTTACAAAAAAACGGTTTTCCAGCCAGGGTCGTTCATCCTAGCCCAACCTGTTTGGCACCGGAAGCGAGGCAGACCGAGGAATTCATGGAAACACCATGTGTTTGATTTGGCCTGCGCAGCGGCTGGTGGCCGAGACGCCTTGCAGGAGCTATGGCGGCAAAGACCTGGAAACTGGCGCCGAATCGCAAGGCGCCGTTGCTCACAGCTGTAGAATTCAACAAATCTAGACTTTTCCTGAATCTGACATGGACTGTCTCTGCTTCCGGGGTGGTGGTAGAGCCACTCGCATGGACTGAAACAGCGTGAGCATTGAGCCTGCCAGCGTTGATTTCTCCTCGCCCTGCTCCTCGCCTTCGCTCTCCTCTCCTCGCCATCCTCCCCCGTCGCCTCCGCCGCAGTCATCGCTGTCGGTATCTGCGCGGCGTCTTATAGTTCGGAGCCGCGCCTCCAGCAGCGGAACTCGTTTCTCTACTTATTTGCCGAAGCACTTTGACGTGCACGGCTCTTCCCTCTCTCTCTCTCGATGTGGTGCCATATATATCATCATACCTACCGGTGTGATCTCGCACTGCTTTATTTCGACCGACCGTGTGCCCATAATGCGGTCGTGCTGGTGGTTGTGCTGGCGGCCGTGCTGGTGGTCGTGGTTGGTGGACGTGCTGGTGGTCGTGCTGGTGGTCGTGCTGCTGGCCGTGGTCGTGCTGGTGGCTGGGCGTGCCGGTGCTTGTGCTGGTGGTCGTGCTGGCGGTCGTGTTGGTGGCCGTTCTGGTGGAGGTGCTGGTGGTCGTGCTGGTGGTCGTGCTGGTGGTCGTGCTGGTGGTTGTGCTGGTGGTCGTGCTGGTGGCTGGGCGTGCCGGTGCTTGTGCTGGTGGTCGTGCTCGCGGTCGTGTTGGTGGCCGTTCTGGTGGAGGTGCTGGTGGTCGTGCTGGTGGTCGTGCTGGTGGTTGTGTTGGTGGTCGTGCTGGTGGCTGGCCGTGCTGGAGGTGCTGGTGGTCGTGTTGGTGGTCGTGCTTGGTCGTGCTGGTGGCTGGCCGTGCTGGAGGTGCTGGTGGCTGGTCGTGCTGGTGGTCGTGCTGGTGGTCGTGCTGGTGCTTGTGCTGGTGGTCGTGCTGGCGGTCGTGTTGGTGGCCGTTCTGGTGGAGGTGCTGGTGGTCGTGCTGGTGGTCGTGCTGGTGGTCGTGCTGGTGGTTGTGCTGGTGGTCGTGCTGGTGGCTGGGCGTGCCGGTGCTTGTGCTGGTGGTCGTGCTGGCGGTCGTGTTGGTGGCCGTTCTGGTGGAGGTGCTGGTGGTCGTGCTGGTGGTCGTGCTGGTGGTTCTGCTGGTGGTCGTGCTGGTGGCTGGCCGTGCTGGAGGTGCTGGTGGTCGTGTTGGTGGTCGTGCTGGTGGTCGTGCTGGTCGTGTTGGTGGGCTGGTGTCGTGCTGTGACGTGCGTGCTGGTGGTCGTGCTGGTGGCTGGCCGTGCTGGAGGTGCTGTGTCGTGTTGGTGGTCGTGCTTGTCGTGCTGGTGGCTGGCCGTGGTGGAGGTGCTGGTGGCTCGTGCTGTGTCGTGCTGGTGGTCGTGCTGGTGCTTGTGCTGGTGGTCGTGCTGGCGGTCGTGTTGGTGGCCGTTCTGGTGGAGGTGCTGGTGGTCGTGCTGGTGGTCGTGCTGGTGGTCGTGCTGGTGGTTGTGCTGGTGGTCGTGCTGGTGGCTGGGCGTGCCGGTGTTTGTGCTGGTGGTCGTGCTGGCGGTCGTGTTGGTGGCCGTTCTGTTGGAGGTGCTGGTGGTCGTGCTGGTGGTCGTGCTGGTGGTTCTGCTGGTGGTCGTGCTGGTGGCTGGCCGTGCTGGAGGTGCTGGTGGTCGTGTTGGTGGACGTGCTGGTGGTCATGCTCGCGGTCGTGTTGCTGGCCGTTCTGGTGGAGGTGCTGGTGGTCGTGCTGGCCCCTCCCCCTCCCCCCCTGCGCCCCCCTCCCCTTGCTCCGACCGACCGTGGGCCACCCCCCCCGCTTCTCCCCTGCGCCCCCTTCTCATTATTCCGACCGGACCGTGGGCCACCCCCCCGCTCCCTCCCTGCGCCCCCCTCCCCTTATTCCGACCGACCGTGGGCCACCCCCTCCGCTCCCCCCTTGCGCCCCCCTCCGCTTATTCCGACCGACCGTGGGCCCCCCCCCGCTCCCCCCTTGCGCCCCCGTCCCCTTCTTCCGCCCGACCGTGGGCCACTCCCCCCGCTCCTCTTCTGCGCCCCTCTCCCCTTATTCTGACCGACCGTGGCCCCCCCACCGCTCCCCCCCTGCGCCCCCGTCCCCTTATTCCGACCGACCGTGGGCCACCCCCCCCGCTCCTCCCCTGCGCCCCCCTCCCCTTTTCCGACCGACGTGGCCCCCCCCCGCTCCTCCCCTGCGCCCACCCCTCCCTATTCCGACCGACCGTGGGCCCCCCCCCCGCTCCTCCCTTGCGCCCCCGTCCCCTTATTCCGACCGACCGTGGGCCACCCCCCCGCTCCTCCCCTGCGCCCCCCTCCTCTTATTCCGACCGACCGTGGGCCATCCCCCCGTTCCCCCTTTGCGCCCCCGTCCCCTTATTCCGACCGACCGTGGGCCCTCCCCTCCCGCTCCCCCCCTGCGCCCCCCTCCTAGACGACCTCTTGAAGGCCTCTTGGGCTGTCTTGGAGGCCTCTTTGGAGCCTCTTGGACCGTCTTGGGCCTCTGGGACCCTTCCGAGGCGACCCCGGCGGACAGGCCAGGCGGCCGGGAAGCTCGCCGCCGCCCGCCGCTCGGTGAGCGAGCCTCGGGCCCGAGGCGAGGATGAGTTGCCTGGGCCAGCCTCGGGTCGGAGGCGAGGACGGCGAGGCGGAGGAGGAAGCGGAGGGGGAGGGGGGGAGGCGGAGGTGGAGGGGGAGGAGGAGGACGAGAAGGAGGAGGACGAGGACGCAGCGTGCCCGGCCGCATGCCGACGGCGAGGGCGACTCCGCCGCCACGCGCCGCACCGCCCCAGAAGGTGGAGAGAGGGGGAGGACAAGGAGGAGGTCGAGAACCAGGAGGAGGAAGAGAGGCGGGACAGGAGAAAGTGGAGGTGAGGAGGGGGAAAAGGAGGACGAGACAGAGGACAAGCGACCTTCCTCCATGCCCAAACTGACATGCTTCTAGCCGCCCCTTCCCGTCTTCGAATCTGTCCCTTGCCAACGTGTCGCAGCAATTGCGGCGCGCTTCCCGGCGCCTGCCAAGGACTGCCCCCCTCGCGATCCCTGGTTTTCTCCATCTCCCATGGACCCACATCGTCATTGTATGATCCTTGGCACGCGTGCCCCTTGTATATATACACACCAGAACCACGCGCGCGCTTCGCGCGCGCTTAGGTTCTAGTCACTCCCGCGACCACGCTCAACACCGCCAATGCCGCCACGGCTACCACCGCCCTTTCCGCCATCACCGCGGTCACGATCACTTCCAATTCCATGCCCATTCTGGGCATGGCTACCCCATCCACGACGATTGCACTTTCCGCGACAACTATAACGGCCATTCGTGCAACCTCTGACTGTACCACCACCAATACCACTACCAGTGCCATTGCCACTGCCGCGAATCCTCGACCACTATCATCGCCGCGACGGGTCGCTACACGTCGGGTCCTGGAAGTCTCTCTCTGTCTCTCTCTCTCTCTCTCTCTCTGTTTTTTTTCTTCTTCTTCTTCTTCTTTTTTTTTTTTTTTTTTTTTTTTTTTTTTTCTCTCTCTCTCTCTCTCTCTCTCTCTCTCTCTCTCTCTCTCTCTCTCTCTCTCTCTCTCTCTCTCTCTTCGTTGAAAACTGGCGCCGCGAAACCATGTGTTTGATTGTTGATTGTGTTTCGGCATTCGGTTTTGAAATTGCTACGACGCAGAAGTCCCTCGAAGGACTTGGGCGCGCCAGCGCGACGACGCGCGCGCGCGTTTCGCCCCGTTGTTTCGAAACATTCTCGCGACGGCTCGCGCACGAGGGCGCTCGAACGATTTCGACGCGCGCGCGCCCGTTTGGCCGCATGTTCTGAATGCAAAAAAAAGTTTCCCAAGAATTCGCAAGATCGCGCGCGCGTGCGCTTTGTTTGAGGCATCCTCGTTGCGAAACCGTGCGCTTTATTTGTTGTGGACACTCGATCTTGAAAACATTGCGAAACCAAAGGTTTGCCGAGGATTTCGGCATGCGCGCTACGACGCGCGCGCGCATTTCGTTTTAATTTTACCACGGGGCTCACGGCAACTTATGATTTCTGGCATACGAGTGCGCGCGCATGATTTTTCAGAGGATGACGGGGGGGTCGAGACCAGCTCGGCTGGGATGGTAACTCATTTTGAAGATGGGCGATGAAGCAGAATCAAATATGAATTGCAACGCAGAAATGTGCACCGATAAAACCGGTGTGCGGGGGGGTCCTATTTCTTTTTTTCAGAGAGAACCGACGTGAACAATATATGGGGCGCGCTGCACGTTGTGATTCTATGTGGTGCAACCGGCGCGGTGCAATCTGCGGTGTCCAAATCTATTTCGTGCAATCTACGAGGTACAATTGATGGGGTGCGCTCGACGTGGTGCATTTTACGCGGTGCGCTCTACGCGGTGCACTCGATGTTGGGCAACTTAGACGGTGCCACCAATGGTGCGCATTTGATGTTTACATGCGAGTTGACACGCTCCACGCCCTTGCCAATATCCCACCCACCCACCCGCAACTTGGTTTGCAAAACCCATGCGGCGGCGATTGTGACGCATGCTGGGCGTTGGCTGGTGCATCTCTGTGGCCGCGCCAGCCCTGGCGCGCGCGCAGCGGCCAGCTAGTTTGGCGCCGCCGACGCGGCCGCGGCGGCGCTGGCCGCAAGGCGCATCCCAGCGGGAACTCCACTGCGAATCGGCGACTTTGGCGGGCGCGGTATCGTGGCAACGCCGACGACGGTAGACGCGACATTGATAGTGGCGGCGCTGGTGACGACGTTGACCGCGTCGACGGCGCGGCCAGTGCAGGCGCCGATGCTGATCGCACCTGCGACGACGACGGCGTCTTCGCGTCGGCGATGAAGGCTTGTGAAGGAGATCTACGCGCGCGCGCGGCAGATGCGCATAGTGCCCCGCGTGGAATTATTCGACGCGGATCGCGCTACCCCCCCCCCCCCCCCCCCCCCCCCCCCCCAGCACGCGCGCAAGGGCGCGCGAACGATGTCGACATGCGGCGCCAGAGGCCCGTTTGGCAGCATGAATATGTAGAAAAACAAATGTTTTTTCGCAAGAGCGCGAGCGCGCAGCTTTTTGAACACTGGTGCTGCGAAACCATGTGTGCGCATGGTGATGTTTTGGCACTCGGTTCTGAAATCGCGGCGACACCAAAGGTTTGCGACAGATCTCGGCTCGCGCGCGCGACAACGCGCGCGCGCGCACTTCGCCCCTATTTCGGCTCGGAGATTGTCGCCACGGCACGCGCGCATGGGCGTCCGAACGATTTCGCCATGCGCGCGCGAACACCGCGTGGTAGCATTTGACGAACAAGTTGAAAACCGACGGTTTTCTTCAAGAGTTCGCAAAAAGGCGCGCGCTTTTTTGTATGGGAGTGCCGCGCGCAGAGCGCGCGCGAACTTTTTTGAATAGCCGCGTTGCGAAGCTATGTGTATATATGTATATATGTATAGATCTATGTATGTAGTTTGGGCACCCGAATCCGGAATTCTTCCGATACCAAAGGTTCGTCAAGGAGTTCGGTATGCGCGCGCGACGACGCGCGCGCGTGCACTTCATCACATATGTTGCAAAGGGTCCCTTCAAAGTTTTGGTTTGCGATAAACGAATGCGCGCGTGTTTTTTATGTTTTTGCAAAGGAGGGCGGGGGGGGATGCCGCCTCCATGGGATGGTGCGAACTCGTAGCTCGGATGGGCGATGGGGCAGACTCGCATGCAAGTTGCAATGCGGAAAAAACGGGGGGGTATAATGTATTCGAAAAGGGAATTCACCTTGCCGAACTCGAAATTGCAATCGTCCCACCCACGCACCCGCAATTTGGTTTGCAAAACCCATGCGGAAGCGATTGCGACGAGTACTTGGTGTTGGCTGGTGCATCTCTGCGGCCGCGCTAGCCCGCGCATGCTCGCGCGCGCAGTGGCAAGCTAGTCTGGCGCGGCCGACGCGAACGCGGTGGCGCTGACCGGTCGGCGCATCCCAGCGGGCATTTCAATGCGAGTCGGCGACTTGGGCGGACGCGGTATCAGGGCAACGTCGACAACGATAAACACGATAAACATAATAGCGATACTGGGGACGATGCTGACATCGACGACGGGGGAGCCAGTGGCGGCGCCGATGTTGATCACGCCGACGACGATGACAGCGTCTTCGCGTCGGTAATGCAAGTTTTGGAACGAGTTCGACATGCGCACGCGGTAGACGCGGGAATGGCCCGCATGGTATTATTTGACTCGGATCGTGCCACACTAGCACGCGCGCAAACGCGTCCTAATGATGTCGACATGCGCATGTGAAGCCCGTCTGGTAGAATTTGATGAAAATACTGAAAACCGATGTTTTTCTTCAAAAGTTCGCAAGAACGCGCGCGCAAGGCGTTTTTGGGGAAAATCGTGTTTCGAAACTATATGTTGTCATATGTTTTTTGGACACTCGCTTCTGACATCCGTACGAAGCCAAAGGTTTGTGGTAGCGATTTCGGCATGCGCGCGCGACGACGCGCGCATGTGCATGTCGTCACATCTGCTGCAAAGGATTACGGACAACTGCTCACTTTTGATAAGCCGATGCGCGCGCATAATACTTATTGCAAAGGGTGGCGGGGGGGGGATACCGGCCCCCTGGGGTGGCGCGAAATCGTATTTAGGATGGACGATGGGGCAAACGCATATGAGAATGGCAATACGAAAAGGGAAACCGATAAAAATCGGGGAGAGGGGGGGTATTCTCTTGAAGTGAATATCCAGGCGGCGACGGGGCGGCGACAAGGCGACGGCGACCGCAGAGCCGCCTGACCGTCACCCAGGGCGGCGACGAGGCGACGACGAGGCGGCGATGGCGACCACGGAACTGCCAGACCGCCTACCAATCCCAAACGACGGGCGGTGACGAAGCGGCGACGGGGTGGCGACGGCGACAACGGAGCTGCCAGACCGCCACCCAGGCCCAGACGACGGGCGGCGACAAGGCGGCGACGGGGCGGCGACGGCGACCACGGAGCCGCCAGACCGCCACCCAAACCCAGTTCCTTGGAAGAGAAATTAAAAACCCCCCAAGTGCAAGCACTGGCTGGGGACAAAGATTCTAGGAGGTCCGCGCCGATTTTTTGGATAGGCGCTGGACCACCCTTCCTGGCGCAGGGTGCCCGAAGCGCCGCCAGGGGGGCCCCGCGCCGATCCAAGAAATCCGAGCGGAACTTCGAAGTCGAGCAGCAGAACAAGCGTTGGGCCCCCGTGGCGGCGCCCAGGGTGCACTCAGGGCGCCAGGAACAGGGGGGCCCAACGCCGATCCAAAAAACCCGTGCGGACCTCCGAGAAAGTGTGCTTATCGCGGCGCTTTCAGTCCTTCTTCCGTCCCCCGCCCGCCCCTGGCGCCCGACTCGAGGCAGAGGGGCAGGGAAGGAGGGGGACGACCGAAACCGGGCCGAGGTGGACGCCGGGATGCTGAGGTGGACGTCGGGAGCTGGGAGTGCCCGCCGTCGCTCGGACGCCCACTGCCCGCGCACTTTTTGTTCGACCCCGTGCGTGCACTTTTCTCGCTCAACGATCAAAGAGATGCTCCTCGAGGGTCCTCGCCGAGAGAAAAAATGCACACGTCCGCGCGAGGCCCGGTGCAGGCGGGAGAGGATGAAGGGGAACTGGAACACACAAATAAATACACACAAATAAAAATATCCCCCATATTTTACAATATTTTCTGGGTTTTTGTCTTCCCCACCACTTCCCATATTTTTGCATATGTTCCTGGGGGTCGACGATTAATTGTGTCTGTGTGTTTCTTTCCCTCCTGAGAGGGGCAGGGGAGCGCGGGTCGAACCCCGGGGGGGCCGCGACGCCGCGGGCGCGGGGCGCTCGGAGCGCGGATGCCCCCCGCGGGGGTCGCGTCCCCGCGCGGCCGCGCAGCCGCGGGAGCGCGCCCCCGGAGTCCAGGCCGCGAGCGGAGCAGGGGCCGACCGCCCCGGCATTCCTAGAGTGAAGGGGCCCCAGGACACACAAATAAATACACACAAATAAAAATATGCCCCATATTTTCCCATATTTTCTGGGTTTCTGTCTTCCCCACCACTCTCATATTTTCCTATATTTTCTGGGGAATCGACGATTAATTGTGTCTGTGTTTTTTTCCCTCCTGATAGAGACCTGCCACGAACTGTGTTCTTAGAGCCCCAATGTGTTGTCAGAACAAGGGCCAGGTTCTTGGACCACACGCCCGATGTGATGCACCAAGACAGACTCCGCCAGAAATGTCCTAAGAACATTTCGTGGAAACTACAGAAAAGGCTCTTAGCACATTGTTTGGTAAGGCTATAGGCGAGCCAGGACGCTTCGCCACTGCTTGAGCGAAAGGGTGGATGTGGAATACCTATACGACCACCTTGCGGGTGATAAGGAGGTTGGGGGGAGAGGGGCCAGCAATGGGCAACAGTGGTGCTTGTTGCGTTGCCGCTCGCTCTTGGGAGCCTTGGTGTCGAGTTGTTTACGTCATCCTTCGCTCTTGGGCGCCTTGGTATCATTCTACCCCCCCCCCCGGGAACCAACGAAATAATAATTTATGTCGTTCATTTTGCAAGGGCTTGGGGGGCCGTTTGGGCGCATCTTTTGGACCTATTGGGGGGTCTTGGAGGCCTCTTGGGGGGCTCTTGGGGGCCTCTTGGGTGCCTTTTGGGAACCTTTCGGGTCAAAACAGGTGCGGGAGTGGCGTGGCGAGGACTAAGTACCCTGCTTGAGCCAAACCCTCCTTGATCTCCCCCCTCTCAGATGGGACGAGCCCGAACACGAACAGGGCCCCCAGAGACGATGATGAAGAAACGGGAGCCTTCACTGCGGCCTCCAGGGGCCTCGGTGCGGCGTGAGATTGCACCACGTGATCGATCTCTGTATCGATCTCACAAACGATGTCGTTATCGGTCTCACGATCGATCTCACCATCGGTATCACTATCGATATCTCTATCGATCTCACAATCGATGTCGTTATCGGTCTCACGATTGGTTGGACCATCGATCCCACTATCGATATCACTCGATCGATCTCACTATCGATCTCACTCGATCGATTGCACTGTCGGTCTCACTCTGGATCTCGCGATCGACCCCACTAACGATCTCCCTATCGGTATTACTTGATCTCACAATCGATATCGCTATTCATCTCACGATCGATCTCACTATCAATCTCGCGATCGATCTCACTATCGGTCTCACGATCGATCTCACTATCGATCTCACAATCGGTTTCGTCATCGGTCTCAGTATCGTTTTCGCACCAGCGAGACACCGGGACACCAGCGGGACACCGGTGGATTTGATTTGATGGGATAAGATGGATTTGATCAAATAAGATGGGTTGGATGGGAAGAAATTGATTGGATAAGATAAGATACATTGGATTGGCCCACCGCAGGCGCAGAAACAAATGAGATAAGATGGGGCAATATGGGTTGGATAAAATTAGATGGATTGGATTGGACAATATGGATTGGATAAGATAAGCTGGATTGGATAAGAAAGTCCGCCGCAGGCGCCGAAAAAAAAAAACTTATGAAATTAGCGACATGCATTAGCGCAAGTACGCCCAGGACACCCCGGACAGCCGGGACACCACCTGGCCCAACTGGGACACCTCCCGGCCACCGGCGGACGGGAAACGGACTTTCGCTCCTGCCTCGGCCTAGCTACAGGAGGATCACGCGCAGCTTCGCCTCGCCCGCACGCACGACACGAACACGAAACCGAAACCGATTTCCCGGTGGGGGGTCCCCGTTTCACTTGGGCGCCCGAGTTATCCGGGGTAACTCGGGTCCGGGGTAACTCGGGTTTGGATTCCCGAAAAAGGAACCCGAGTTAGCCCTGACCCGAGTTACCCCTGATGATGTGGGGCTCTGGACGCCCGAATTATCCGGGGCAACTCGGGTCTGGAAGTCGAGTTCGGATTCCCGAAAAGCTAGCCCTGACCCGAGTTACCCCTGATGATTCGGGGCTCTGATTCACTGCGATCTCACCCCCCCAATCTCCGATACATGCCCTGGGGGGCACCAGCTGCACGCCTGCACCGGTCCCGGCCAGGCCCGCCCTGCAGGCCCAGGATATCGGGGCCCCCGCCCTCCCGGCTCGGACCCGCGGGGGCAGATGCCCTGACCCCCCGCAGCCCAGGACCGGCGCAGGTGCTCGGGGGCCACATGTGAACCCTACCCTACCCCCCACGATTTCTGACGGGGAGGGTGGGGTTCACTCCGCTCGGGAGCTCCCGAGCGGAGTGCACCCCACCCTCCCCCTCAGAAATCGTGGGGGGTAGGGGTAGGGTTCACATGTGGCCCCCTAGGTGTATCAGTTGATGCCCTCCGAGTGCCCTCGCCGCGAGTGGCTGTCGCCCGGGGGGGGGGGGGAGCAGGGAGGGTGGGAGGGACGCGCGGGTGCGCCGCAGCCGGGGGGCGCCGCCCGGCCTGGCCGAGCTGAGAGGGGGTGCGGCGGCAGCGCGCGGGGTTGGGCTCGGCCGGCCCAGGGAGGCATCGGGAGCTCCTCTCTCCCGCCGTCCTCCCGCCTCGCCCCTCCTCCGGCAACCTCCCTCCTGCCCGCCTCTCTACCCCTCCTCATTCGCTGTCTCCCCCTTCCTTCCCCCACCTCCTCCCACCTCTTCTGTCCTCCTCCATCCTGAACCCAACTCATCCGGTTCCTCCGTTCTCCTTATCCTTCCCGCCCCCCCTTTCCCCCAGCTCCTTTCGCTCCTTCCCTCCCCGTGGCTCAAGGAAGCTCGCAACAAGGAACGAAGTCTCTTGCACAACACGTTGCCTTATGACTTCCGTCGGGGCCCCTAGGAACCAACTTTGAATCAGCGGTCCCCTGGCAAAAACAGTTCCCCTTCATGTGAACGCCAAGAGAGGACAAACAAACGCGATCGGATGCCGCGGTCGGAGCATGTCGAATGTCGACCAACTGCCGTCGACCCAAACGTGGGACCGTGATGCGGCATGGGAGGACGGAAGCGAACAGTAGTAGGAGCAGGAGGCTTTAGTCTTGCGCTGTTGGTTGGGTTGAACACATTCAGGTTGAGATCCTTTTGAAGAGAACGCGTATGCTATGTCAGCGCTGGGGCCTCTCAAACGCTTTGCGAACTGCAATCGGAATGGCCCTTCGGGTTTCGCAGGTTTCGCGCACGTTTTGGCGAAAGTCGACAAGTGAAGTTCATAGTGCGATGGGGGTCGCGGAAACATTGACCCCGTGCCCCGGATAATAAAGCACCCCCAAAAAATCCATGATGATTGATATTACCCTGGGCCAAGACAGAGTTAGTCGGGGAAGAAAGGCGGCGAGGCAGAACTTCAGTATCTCTGGGGAAAGTACACATCGAAATTGCGATCTTCTCATGTTTAGCGACACTATTACGAACGTGTGGCAAGGCTGTGGGTTTCCCACCATGTCAGCTTTCCAAGCTCACCAGCGTGTGGGAGGGCCGTAGGAACCTCGTCATTTCAGCTTTACCAACTCACGAATGCGTGGCAGACTGCAATTGCCGGGAGACTAATGAATGATCCCCCATCGAACCCCGATTCTTATGATCCCTACCACAGGGGCGTAGGAATGCCACTATCGCGTTGTTGCTTTCTCTACAACCACCACCACCCGCGCTCCAAATGCAAGCGAATTGCATGATGTCGTGCGGCCGAAATCCCGCTTAAGTGCAAGCGACACTTTGTCATAAGCCACCGTTACTAATGATAGAAACCGTTTGGACTTCGTTCGGGCCCGGATGCACGACGAGCGCCATACGAAAACCAACGAAAGGACATAACGAACATCAAACAAACCCCGAAGCCGCGGTGGAGCCCATCCAAAAGCTTCGACTGTATTCCCCGAGGGACTTCCAAGCATGTGAAGGGCACGCAAAGAAAAATGGCACGAGGAAAAGCAAAAGGCGCATCGCGCAACCGCAGGCTCCCTCCCCACTGCGACGCGAAGGAGGGCCCTCTCAAGGCCGACGAGCGGATTGGCGCTGGCTAGCCCAAGCGTGCCCTTGGTCGTCGCGCCGAGGTCTACCCTCGCGCCGCCGCGCCGCGCTCGCGCCGACGTCTACGCCTGGTGGGCGAAGTTGCCCAGCGTGCCGGAGAACGCGAAGACGCCGCCCACGATGGCTTTGCACTCAACCAGGAATTGGAATAGGCTCTACCGACCCCTCGTGCCCCTCACCTCGAACGGGGCGAAGTCGTGGCTCAGCGCGATGCCGAGGGCGGTGTCGTCGGCGGACTGCCCAACGACCGCGGACTTCACGTGCTCCGTCACGCCGTGCCAGTGACCGCTCACTTCATTCCCCCCCGCCGTCGCTGCGCCGCGCGGGGATTGCAAGGACGTCGCATCGATAACGCTCCAACCGCCGGCCCGGTCGCGGCTCAGGCAGCGCTCCAGGCCCTCGGGCTGCAACAAGCCCGTGCCCTGATAATACAGATGGCACGTGCAGCTCGCAGCCCCGACGCGGCGCAGGTTCGTCGCGCAAAGCTGGTCGTAGGACGCGTTCAGGTCCAGCGCCACCCCTGGCAGATCCTGCGCCAGGAAGGCGGGGGTCGTCCTCTCGATCTCTTGTTTCAGGGGCCACTCTGTCTGACGGCCGTTGAGTGCGCCGCCAAAGTCGCGCGCGTACCTGACCAACCATATCGCAAACCTCTCGCCTTCCAACGGCGGACTTACCGTTATAATCCAACGGGTAGTCATTCATCGACTCGGCGCGCCCCCGCCCGCTGAGATGGCGAAGTCGCCCCGTCGCAGACCGCTCGCGCCATGCTTCGCTGGGGCCAGCAGACGAGCGTCTAGCTCTGCCATATCATCCTGCCTGTCGGCGCCGTCTCCGCCCTTCTTCGTGATCGCAAGGTTCAGGTCCTCAGAGCCGTCCGCGTCATCGGCGAAGCGGCAGAAGAACACCCTCTGGTCCGCGTCCAGCTGCACGGGGCCCCGCTCCCAACCAAGAGGTTCGCGCCCTTCAACAAGACCTTCGTGCCCTTCTTCGCGCTGCCGACCGTCTCGGACGTCGCCCAGATGATGTCGCCGTCTGCGTCGTCAATGTCTCGTCCTCGGCCCACCCCGCCCCCATCCTCGACCGGCGGAGGCGTCGCCGCGCCCTCGACGGGGCGCGGCGCGGACGGGCGAACACCGATATTATCCTACGTGACCAGCAACATGAGCCAGGGCACCTGGTGAGTGTTTGCCTGGACTCGAATAGCAGGTCGAAACCGCAGGCGCCCCCTGTTGGGTCGCAGGTGCTCAATGGACGCGCGGACAAAGGTGCCCGCTGAAATCAGTCCGTTCGTCGCGTCATTCACGATGCTCCTGAACTCGTAGTTATGGAGGTGGCTCTTGAAACTGTAGGCGCTGCCTGGGTCGCTGACGTTCTCGCGGCAGCGTCGCCCGACGGGGGCCAGTCTCTCCATCGCGACGCACCGCGTCTTCCGCAGACGGGCCCAGGTCGGGCGTCGAAACACACCGCCCTCCACTGTGGCCGCATGTCGTCGTCCAGGTACTACGCGCCTAGGCACTGCCCAAGCGCCAACGTACGCAAAACCTCCGCGCCCCCAGCGGTTCGGCCGCCCCACATCTTGATCTGGGCGGGCCGACCTCGAGCGCGCGCCAGCGCCGCTGCGACGACAGCGCCGAAGGACTCGACCTCCTACGCGACACACAACACGCCGAACAACATGTCAACCAAACCAGGCGCAAACACCATGCGCAACCTCTCGCAACTCTTCCGTCTCCACGCGCAAGGTCGGCTATGGGCGCCCCTGCAAGGTGGGGCACATCTCTCGGGTCCTCTCCTCCTCGGCCGGGCACCTGAACGCCTCAAACTTTTCGACAACACGAAAGCACTCCGTCAGTGAATTCTCGATGCTCTTCCTCCAGGCGGCTGCTTCGGTAAGCGGATCGAGGTCTGGGGCCCCCTGGACCATGTCTTGAAGACATCGCGCGTGGCTCGGTCAAGCTCCCTCAAAACTAGGCCCCCTTCCACTGCTGCAAGCTTTTTCAGATATGAACTACGAGGCAAGGATCAGCGCCGCGGAACAGGGCCCGCGGTGAGATCATTCCTCCGTGGGTGCAGGCCCTTGCAAATACGGTTGGAACACGATCTTTGCTCGGGAGTGAGCTGGCCGCAATCCTTAGCCAAGCCTCGAACGTGGCTAAGGGCGGCGCAGGGGAAACACAACAAAACTGATGCTAACTGCATTAGCCGCGCCATCAGAAACAGGGGCCGCGGCGGGCACGCGGCTCGCTCAATCCACGCGAGATGGGGCCATCGAGCCTAGCAAGGTCAGCACAGACGTCAAGGGGAGGAGGACGTTCCGATCCTTCCACCGCGCGGCCGCACGCGCAGTCTTGACAACGCAAAAATATGCGGGAACCTAAAGAGACGCAAGCCCAATCATGAGGAGGACCTCGGGGCTCCCTGGGCTCAAATGGCGGGGCAATCCACGGGGCATCCGACACATCCAGACGGGGCCATCTGGGCAACGCATTGGCCGCCACAGCGCACGCCGCCTGGGAAATCCGATTGCGGCGGTCAAGCTCCTCGAGCTCGTTGTCGGAAGCCCTTGGGCGAAACGACGCTGCGGCCTCGGCGGCCGCGTCGGTCTCCGAACGCCCAGTGCGCAGCCAGCGCCCCCGAGCAGAATGCCCACTTCCTGCTGGTCTAGATGGGCTTCGACTTCACCGACCGACTCGACGAGACCCACGCCGACACGAAACGACATCATGAGCCCAACGAACGGTCGCTTATAACCCAACTGCACAGCACAGGGGGGCTGCACATTGGGCGACCACATTCGAGCAGCCCAGGAACAAAGTGGACGGCCCCCCCGATCTCCATCCCACAGCGGGCAATCCCCGCAAACTCAGAGCACTGAGACGTCTGGGGAAAGGGCGCGTGAATCGGACCAAAAGGCCTGCCTAGCCCATGCCCATCTTCGCCCAGAGCCACGAGCCCATAACCAGCGCGGGAGAGCTCGCTAATCTCATGCCGAAGGAAGCAGCCGCCGACGAACATGTTGCCTGCTGAAGCGCCACCATCCTAGGAAGAGGCCCCTGTTGAAGAGCAGGTGGCCGAAGGGGTCGAACATATCCGCGTCAGCGGCCGCCCTCAGGACGCCTGGCTTCACCTGCTCATCGTGCAGAGACGCAACTCGCGGGCAACGCCAGAGACGATGAAAGGACGCGTCTCCATTCTGTCCGCAGAGAGCGCACGCATTGCCAACGAGGTGCCCTGTTTTTTTTCTCAACCATCCTGTGGTGTTGGGTCCTCGTTTTGAAGAGACAGCGCCCCGCGTCCCACCTCCTCTCCTCCTCCCCCCCCTCCTCGCCCTCCTCCCTCCTCCCCCTCCTTGCCTCTGCTCTCGGCACACCCCTCACGCGTTTCGTAGCCCCATAGGGAGCTCCACCGAAGGTCCCAGTGGCACAGCCCGCATGCGGTTCCCCCACCCAGGGCAGCGTTTCGTAGCCCCATAAGGGAGCTCCACCGAAGGTCACAGTGGCACAGCCCGCATGCGGTTCCCCCACCCAGGGCAGCGTTTCGTAGCCCCATAGGGGGCTCCACCGAAGGTCCCAGTGGCACAGCCCGCATGCGGTCCCCCTACCCAGGGCAGCGCTTCGTAGCCCCATAGGGAGCTCCACCGAAGGTCCCAGTGGCACAGCCCGCATGCGGTTCCCCTACCCAGGGCAGCGCTTCGTAGCCCCATAGGGAGCTCCACCGAAGGTCCCAGTGGCACAGCCCGCATGCGGTTCCCCCACCCAGGGCAGCGTTTCGTGGCCCCATAGGGAGCTCCACCGAAGGTCACAGTGGCACAGCCCGCATGCGGTTCCCCCACCCAGGGCAGCGGTTCGTGGCCACATAGGGAGCTCCACCGAAGGTCCCAGTGGCACAGCCCGCATGCGGTTCCCCTACCCAGGGCAGCGCTTCGTGGCCCCATAGGGAGCTCCACCAAAGGTCCCAGTGGCACAGCCCGCATGCGGTTCCCCCGCCGAGGGCAGCGCTTCGTACCCCCATAGGGAGCTCCACCGAAGGTCACAGTGGCACAGCCCGCATGCGGTTCCCCCTGGCCCCATAGGGAGCTCCACCGAAGGTCCCAGCGGCACAGCCCGCATGCGGTTCCCCCACCCAGGGCAGCGCTTCGTAGCCCCATAGTGAGCTCCACCGAAGGTCCCAGTGGCACAGCCCGCATGCGGTTCCCTCACCCAGGGCTGCGTTTCATGGCCCCGTAGGGAGCTCCACCGAAGGCCCCAGTGGCGCAGTTCGCATGCCTTCCCCCCCACCCAGGGCAGCGCTTCGTGGCCTCATAGGGAGCCCCACCGAAGGTCCAAGTGGCGCAGTTCGCATGCGTCCCCCCCACCCAGTACAGCGTTTCGTGGCCCCATACGGGGCTCCCCCGAATGCGATACCCACAACTGCATATGGTTGGGCCCTTCGCCAGGCAAATTTCTGCTATGCCATGCGCCCGCAAAGCCTCGCACACTAGCGCCCGAATGCATCCTTCGCCTACGTTCGAGATCTTAGACGAACGCAGCAGATGTCTCGCAACATCGAAGCAGAGCCGAGGGCAATCGACCTTGGCCTTGACAGCAGCCTCTCTGTCTCGAGAGCGGATAGAGACGGCGCGTGGCATCTTCTTCAACGTAGCTGGTGGGATGACCGCGAGCAAAAAGGACTCGCCAGAAGCATTGACGCACGTTGCGACGTCAGTCATCCGCCATCCAATCCTTTCAAAGACAGCCTGAGAGCAGACAGCGGCCCCGAGACCAGTCGCCAAACAGGTTCGGGCCGAGAGAAAACTAGACATCCTTCGCGAATCTGAGCCCAGCTGATGGAGCGGGGGTAGGAATGTCAGCAATGACCAGGCCACTGTGGAATAACGAACGATGGGTGATACAACTCCAAGCCAAACAGAATCGCCATGACAAATCATGGTGGCAATTAAGGAACGCGCGTTGGCCCCTAGACGCAAAACTTTACCAGCCGCCCGCCTGATCTCGAGTAGCTCGAAAGCAGAACGCCCATTCACTTCGGCCCCATAGAGTGCACCTGAGAGAGCCCCTGTGATCCAAATCCGACTGGTGTACTTTCCAAGACAGCACTTCACCCGAACGGGCCCCTTGGTCGCCCACTCGAGACGGCCAACGCGGGCTCGAAACTTGGCCCCCCGAAGGGCGGCGCGTCTAGGCCTGCCCCCGGCGTCGTCAATGCAGAGGTTGACAGCGCGGCCGGCCCCCGCGCCATCCCACTGCCCAAAAGAACTTTGCATGGATTTCGTCGCGACATGGCTCGGGCAAACAAGGGCTGCCTTATCGACAGAAGTCTTGCAATCGCATTCGCGCGTCCGGCAGCAGCGAACGACTGGCCAGCGAAGAGACTTCCCTGGTGCTGCAATCCCCACTGGGGCGCAAGGCATCGGCGGCAGCGGCCTCAGAGGCGGCGCATAAAGCAGAATAGCCCCATGGGCCTCCAGCCCCCAGAAGGCCCCATGAGAAGATCAAGCTGCGCCACTTGGAGTTGGGCTGGAAGGAATGAAACCAACTCCAAGATATACAGGATATAACATATCATTTCCAAACATTCGCCACCCACCCTGGAAGAATGTCTCACGTGAAACCTATCCAGGCCACGTGCGGCCACCGAGGAATACATCCTGGAGACAGCTCTAACAAACTCAACAGACATCAACGGGAGAGGCCCCGCAACAGCTCCGACCCTCGAGGGCCCAGGCCTCGCGGAGGCGCCCCGCAAGTCAGCGAATATTTCAGCCTGGCCTTCGACGCGGGACAAGGGATCCGACACAACAACACCCGATGAACTCAACGTAGCGGAGGGTCTCTAGCCTGCAGCGGGCCCCTGGGCCAGGTCGGCGCCCCCCCCCCCCCCCTAACTCGATGGCGCGACGAAGCCAAGCTTTCCATCCATTGGCCCCTTCAGTCCTGGCCTTGGCCAGCGCCGATGGCGCAGCCGTCCCCGGCCAATGAAGAAGGCCCTCTACGTGGAGCCCCCGCGGCTGTCAACCTGCAGGCGGCTCGAGGCAGACTTCAATAAAGGCTTCAACCCCGACCGACCTATTTCGAGCCCGCGTGCGGCTCGCGCGGGGAAGAGGGAAACCGCGCCCGTCGAACTGGCACTCGTGCGTGGCCTCTTCGGCCTGGTCAAGGTCTTCGAAAGGGTCGGCGCACGCGTCGTCTAGACCCACGGTAGACACCGCGACTTTAGCAGGGGGCCCGAGTCCATGGCGCTGCGAAACGACTCGCGCTCAAAATGCTCAGCCGACCCGTGCTTCTGCGCAAGGCGGGCAAACTCCTGCGCCTGACTGACTGAATCGCGGCACGTAGACAGGCTGTTTAAGAAGATAAGAAGAAGCGAAACTTTTAGCCCGAGCTCCTTACGCGGGCGAAGCGCGCGCCCACTTCCCGAACGTCAGCAGGAACCACTGGGGGCCGAACAGCTCCGGATGGCGGCCTTTGCAATAATCTGCCTTGAAAACAGGAACCCAGCGAAGCTTAAATATTTGCCCCCTGGAACCCCAACAAGGCAGAGCAACGTGAGCCGCTCCGGCAACTTCAACCTCAGCCAGACGGGGCCAACGGCCATGCAACCTCGACAGCACCGCCAGCTGGTCTCTGACAAGATCTCCGGGAACCAAGGAATTGAAAGTGCCCTTTCCGAAGCATGCCCCGCAGCGGCAGTTTGGGATCGGGCCCCGCGGGCTTTCGACGGCAGCAATCGGAGGAGGCTTCGAAACAAAAAAAAAAAAAAGCGAGGGCCTGCATCCTGCAAGCATTGGGGTACATATTCAGCTGCGCAGGCGAGCGGGGGCAATGCGAAGCGGTTCGACAGTTTCCACGGCCTGAATAACTTTGTAGGCCCCCGAGGTAACCACAGAGAAATTCAAGACTTCGGGCCCCCCCCGTAGTGCCCTGCGTACCTTCGGCCTTCGGGAACGTAACGCCCCCCTGCGAGCTTCCCTGGGGAACCACTAGCTATGACGCCGTCGGGCGACATGTTCATGTCGGCTGCGATCACAGCCTCATTTGAATATAACGTAGATGCAGCGCCCACTGCTCTTAGGGCGGCCATGTTGCGTTCCGCCATGCCTTCAGAATGGCGTAGATATACCGAAGCTAAGAAGAATGGGTGGCCCGAACTCCCTCGATGATGAATCAGCCCCCCAACAGCACGGCGGGGGCAGATGCCCGAGTCTTGACTTTGCCCTTGGAACCCTAGGGCGAATCTAGCCAAGAGAGCGACGCCACCGCTGCTGCCATCGCCGCACACAGGACATGCAAGAGCAAAGAGGCCTTTACAACCGTTCCTCAAGCACCAAGAATCCGGTGCAATATGCTGTTCTTGAGCTGCACTGACGCGGGGCGCAGCGCGCGCCAACCGTTCTTTGCGCGACCCCCAGGAGGTGGCATTGCACGTTTCTATGCAAGGAGCACTCCTCTGGGCTGGGCTAGGGCGGGGCCCAGGAGGAAACAAAACCAGAGCTGCCGGAGTTCAGGCCAGGGCCAAAATTGGGCCCGCCGCGGCGGGGGTCACAGGGCCGGGAAGGCACCTCAGGGAGGTTAGAGGGCGCGTCGGCACCTCGCTGGCGGCGGGCGCCAGCATCGCAATTCGCGCAAAAGTTCTGGCCAAACAGTTGTCTGCGAAAGCGGCGTTCGAGGCCGAGCCCGCAGAGGCGCTGTCGAACTCACTGGGCAATGGAGCCGCAAGTGCACGCGAAATCTGGGGAAGGCCCCCCTGCCGAGCACTATGCCGGGGCAGGGGGGAGGGGGGCGGGCCCCCTGGACCCAGGTCCTCCGATGATGGAGTCGGCCTTCGCCAAGAGCTCGTCGGCGCGGGACTTCTGACTCGCTCTATCTGGAGCCTCCTGAGTCCCAGAAGCTCCTCGGCTCGAGCTCGGGCCTCCGCCGCCGACTTCATCAGCCTCGCCTACAGCGCAAGGCAAGGAGGCTGGGCTGGCTTGGCTTCACCATCTGGACATTTGCGCATATTAGACATTCTGTGCATGTGAGTAGCGCGGGCTGCCTCGAGCTCGTCGAAGAGCTTCTTCGCTCCCCCGAACAGGTTCTTGGACGCCTCGGCGAGCGTGCGCAGCTGCTTTGTTTTCGATTCGAGCATTTGGCGGTCTTTGTCCGTGACCTCATAGACTTCAGGACCCCCCCCCCCCGAACACCTCCTCCATCCTCTCGTCCGCAAACGAGATGATGCCAGCCCCTTTCTCAAGGAAGGTCGTGGGCGAAACCTCATCACCAACTGAAGCAGCTGTGGCTGTGTCGTCTTTTCCGTGAAATGAGATGCGAATATGATCGACCAACTCCTGATACCTCTTAGACTCATCCGCCACTTGTGTACGACGATGGCCGATGCTGGCCTTCGTTCACAAGCCACTGCTCCCATTTCTAGTGCTGTTCCATCTCACCGCGTAGTTTCTTTTCCAATGACTTGATCTGGCGATCGCTGGCATTCGCTTGAAATTGCAGGGGGGCTGGCTGGTCCTGTTGGCGTCGCTTGTCGAGACGCCCCTGCAGCACAGCAGCTTGGACCTCGTTCCTCACATGTCGGTTGAGCTCCACGAGATGACCAAGCTCGGCGTCAGAGAGAAAGAGTCGCCCTTGCCGAAAACTACACGAAAACTGCAGGTGGCCTACCTGCACCCTCGTTGCCACCCTGAGGGCCCACAGGGAGTGGCGATCCAGCAAGGAGAGCCTCGGTCTCACCTTCAGCGCGAGATGCAACCATAACTTCAGAACGGAGTCCACCGCACCGCTTACAAAACCAGAATCAGCCGAGGTTTTTCGCACAGCCGCAAGACCCGCATCGCCACCGGTGCTCGTGAGTACCAGTAGCCAAGGATAGTCCCAGTAGCGGTTCGCCATGGCCGCTGCTGGACGTTTTTGGAATTTGCTATGGAGATTGCCTTTGTGTCAGCCACCTCCCGTCGGGAGGCTAGACCTCAAGAACTTCGCGAAAGCCCAGAGGCAGGCCCAAAAAAACTTGAGCCTGAATTGCTTGAGTTGCTGCAATCTTACGTAGAAGGTGCATTCTCAGGAGGGGAAGGGTCATGCACCGCGAAGCTTCTGAGAGAAAGAACGGCAGCCACGGGACAAATACACCCACGTGCACGGCGAATCCCATGCGAGCATACATACAGGCGGCGCCATCTCAGCGATATCGCCTGTGCATAACACAAAATAGATTCGCCTGTCGCTTGGAACCTAACCGCATGATGAAGATCGAGAGGCCGTGATAATATCAATGGGAAGTCCGTGCCGCCCACAGGATTTTGGTTTACGGGCCTGTGCGGGGGATGTCGTCTCCACGACGGCAGTGGAGCTGGAATCCACATACGAAATTTCCTCTGATGAGGGGGGGGGGGGGATGGGGCCTGCGTCCTGCACCACGGGTGTGCTGCAGATTCGGGCCGAAGAGCCATGAAAATACAGGCGTGTGAAGTTAAGGTGATACGTTGCGACAGAACGAGGGGGAAGGAGAACGAGGAGGGGGATTTACCGATCGCCTCCCGAAATTAACTGCACGTATCCAAGCCCACGCGATGTGCATGCGCACGCGCGATTCCATGCCAATGGTTGCGCTCCACGCGGAGCTTCCGCGCAAAACTGCCCTGTTTCCGCGGGGTTGCGGCCAAGTAGTCCAGACCGCGACGCCGCGGATATGGATATGTTGTCCGCCCACAGGCGACCGCAGACACCCGATGCCGTGGCTTTTCAACCACGTGGCTCCCCAGAGGTCTGGACCCCCTCCCAGCTCCGGGTCTTCTTCGGTGAGCCTTTCTTCGACGAACGACGCTGGATCCGCACCTCTGCTCCTGCCCCCCACTCTGGGCGCCAAGAGAAGCAGGGGCACTGATAAGGAGGAGGAGCAAGTCCCCGGGCATGGGATGGATAGGCAAGGGCATGGATGAGGAGGGAAGCAAGAGACAAGACGTGCTCCTCCTCCTCCTCCTCCTCTTCCCCCTCCTCCTCCTCCTCCTCCTCCTCCTCCTTTTCCTCCTCCTCCTCCTCCTCCTCCTTTCCCTCCTCCTCCACCTCCTCCTCCTCCTGCGTTTCCTCCTCCTCCTTCGCCTCCTCCTGTCGATCGCCTGTTCCTCCTCTCGGCCGCCGGAGCGCGCCCGCGCCGCGCCGTCGCCCTCCGCCGCGGGCCGGGGCCCGGCCGCCGCGGCGCGCCCGCGCCGGGCGAGCACCTCCTCGTAGAAGCGGGTCGCGCCCGAGGCGCTGGGCCCCGCGGGCCCCTGCGGCGGCGCCGCGCCGCCGCCCGCGGCGGCCACCGCGGGCGCCGGCGGCGAGGGGCGGGCGGCGGGGGCCGGCGGAAAGTCGCGGAGCACGTCGACGAACCTGGGTGTGTCCATGAGGGTCCCCCCCAAAGAATATGTGCGTCTGTGTAGAGGTGTCTTGGGCGTGGCTAAATGGGGGGGTCATTAATGGGGGGGTCAGAAACGATCCCCTTTCGTGCCCCTTTCGGGCCCCTCCGGAGCCCCAGGGGACTCGTCTAGGTACCGTTTGGGTACCTTTTCGGACCACCCTCGCCACCCCTGCTTTTTTGACCCCCCCACTACGCGACGCCCAAATGTCCTCGTGCATGTGCATGCGCACATGCACGTGTACAGCTGTCTTGGAGGCCGGGTGGACTGACTGGTGGATGTGAAATCGAAAGCGGGGGCGGCGATGCCGCCCGTGGCCCCCCTTTGCCTCCCGGTGCCGGCGGGGAGCTGTGGGGCGCGCCGGCGGCTGTGTACTTTTTCACAAGGCCTCCTCGCGTCGTGGGAAAATCGCTCGTTGTGAGAGGTGCTGGGCGATTTTGACTTATTCGACCTCTTGGGAGCCTTCCCTCGTCGTCCTCTCCCTCCTCCTCATCCTCCTCTTGTTCGTCTTCCGCCCCCTCCTCGTCCTCCGCCATCATCATCCTCGTCTTGATCCTCCTGGTCATCCTTGTGGTCCCCAAAACCCTCCTTTTCCTCCTCCTCCTCCTCCATCATCCTTTCCCCCTCCTCCTCCTCCTCCTCCTCCTCCTCCTCCTCCTCCTGTTCGTTTTCCTCCTCCTCCTCCTCCTCCTCCTCGTCCTCTTCCTGTTTTTCCTTGTCATGTTTCCTCCTGTTGTACCCGTCGCTATAGTATTTCAGCGTTGCGCCATGGCGTGTTTCGCAAGGGTTTGAAGCCAACCTCCAAAACAGCAAGCTCAAACACTCACTGTACGTGATGTAGAATTTCGGCGATGGAGCAGTCACGGAGCAACATGGAGCAATGACGGAATAATATGGAGCAGCAAACGAGCAACACTGGAGCATTCAACTGATGAAGGAGAAGCAATGATAGGGGATGCGGCAGCCGTCTTTACTATAGCGAAATGGACACATGTACGTAACCACGGAGCCGTCTGCGTTCGGTCGTGCTTATTGACAACGCGCGTGCGAAGTTGCTTTCCGCAATATTACAGCATGCGTTGTTCGCTCGCCCAAGTAATCGCATTCGATAATTCGGCGGTGCGTCGTTTTGGGAATCGCGCGCGCTTATAACCAGCGCGAGTTGAAAATATCTCGGTTCAGGTCGTTTCGTTTTGCGCAATACTTCCAAAACGAAGACGCATACATATATAAATATATATATATATATATATATATATATATATATATATATATATATGTATACATATGTATATATATATATATATACAAATATAGCCATATAGTTATATTCGAGTCATCGACTGTCCACAGCTGAAAGCCTGAGGATCTGGGGAGGGGCGGGGTGAAACATGATTGGGCACCGCGAGCGAAACAAGGCCGAGTGGCAAACGAGGTCCACGTAGGTCACCCACAACGTCAGACAAATGTAAGCGCGGAGCAAAATGAAAACAACAGCGGAGCAATACTGGAGCAATGATACGACCAGAATGGAACAACACGGGAGCCACACTATAGCAATAATCGAACAAGAACGGGGCGATACTGGAGCAATCGCGCAGCAAGTTGGGACCACCGCGAGGCAAGTATGGATCTACAGCAGCGCAGAACTGGAGGTGGAATTGGTAACCGTTCGGAAGTATGCATGGGTATATATATATATACATGAATTCAACGACATGAGGACACGAAGGCATCCACACGCGAAACGCACTGCGCCGATGCGAAAAAAAAGAACCGTCCGTCAACCAAAATGAACACATTGGAATGCGGAGGCAGCGAGCGCATATAAATCAATTAGTTGAGAATGGCACGAATGCGAAATCAATCGTAAGCTGGTTGCACCTACGCTTGCCCACGCTTTCGCAGTCACTCTCATCGCGCGTCCGTAGACAGCCTGGCCCGCGGGCGCTCTCGCAAGCAATGCCGTGGGCGAGCGCAAGAGACATGCTTCAATTCTCGCCGGCTGCCGGCGCACAGCCCGCGCCCGCCGTTGTCGGCGACATCTGTAGACGCGAGTGATATCCGGAGCCGCGCCCCAAGGTTTCCGCGGCGCGAATGCGGGGGCGGCGAACAACTGATGAAACGCGGAGGGCTCGCAGGTCCAAAGACTCCGCGCGCGCGACGTGGCGGCGATGATGACCTCGCTGGCGCCATTGCTGCGCTATCATTTTGCAGATGGAGTGGAAAAAAAGAATCGGGGAAACAACGAGGTGATGACATGAATCGCAGCCAACGATCATAATGTGATTGGTCACGGAACCCCGCCAAAGCTGGCTGGGTTTGCCTCGGCGCGGTCTTGGAGCACGTGTTTTGACGATAGAGATTCTTCGCGCGCCCAAGCCAGCGGCGCCCGAAATGTATAAGAACGGGGCGACAAACAAACAGCGCGACGCATCTCCGCGCAATATGCACGCGCAATATCAAAGCGCAACACAAAGCCCGGCTCGCGCGCTTCCCCATTGCGACTTGCCCAACAGATCTCGGCGCTTCAACGGCGACGGCGTGCCCCGCGACGCGCGCGGGGCAACGCGAGCGAACGTCGCGGGCGACGAGAGAGGGCCTTTCATGGGCGCGGCGCCCGTCGCCGGGAGGCGGACCGCCCGCTAATTCGCGCGAGGTCTACGGGATCAGCAATAGCAGATGGCGGTTATCAATGGTGCGGTCAGATCAGAAACGTCGCCGACGCGCGCATTCGGGCGCAGCGGATCAGGACGGCGCCCCCCCCCGCGAGCCCCGCTGGGGGACGGCGGGCGCATTGCGAGAAGAGCGCTCGCCAGGTGGTCATGGTGACCGTGTATATGTATATGCATCTATATATATACACATGCTGAAATACTTCAAAGCAAGAAGAGGCGAACGCCTTGAAGATAGCCGAGTGAAATCATATTCGAAAAACGCCAGCAAGCCTCGAATGCTGAAATACTGCCTCGAGAGCATCGCGCCAGAGCAGTCGTTGTCTTCTTAGCGAAGGTCGGAATGCGGCCCAGCCGATGGTTGCGCTCGCTCGGTGCACCATGCAAATGTCCTGGGGGCGACCGGCGGCGCGGGCGTTGAATTTCAAATATTTGAAGGCGCCGCTTTTCTCGAGGTTCCAAGCGGTGCTGGATTGGACAATGGGAGTTGGGTTGCGCGCGTCCAAAGGCCCCCCCGATCCCTGGGCCACAGGCTCCCCCGATCCCTGGGCCAAAGACATGCAACCTGTCCAGCAGTTCAAGCATCTTGAGTCAATGTCTGAACTGTTTCTCCAAGGTAGGGGACGCGACTTCATTGAGCTACACTTCAAGAGAGGGGCCCCGCAATACTTCGGGGTCGAAGCGATCGAACCCACGGTGGGCACACGGACTCCAGCGGTTGGCGGTGGACGGTTTCACATATTGCACTAGAGGGCGTTTTGAAGATGAAGCAAATGACTCGCTTCGCGATTGATGAACTGCCCGGCGGCCAATCAAGTGCTTCCCCATATCGAGGCGCGATCGCGCAACGGCCGCCCTGCGAATGGGTCGCAACAAGTTCATGCCATTCGTCAAATCGATTGATTTGTTGATACCGATCAAACTATGTCTCCGCGTAAACTATTGGGCGCGATTGCCGCGAGAAAAGAAGACGCAGGGCACCGAATGAATGCAAATGCCCATTCCGACGAAGTCGCGCACCTGGTCTACATGGCAAAATCGAGCCGGCACATCGAGAAGCCGAGCGCGCCCGAGACAATATCACAGCGCGCAAGCGTGGCAGCGTGCGCGCGTCGCTGGATGTTTCCGGCTGAATGATTTACTTTGCGGGCCCCCGGTTCAAATGAGCAGAGAAGGGGCCTGGCGCCTTCCTCTGGAGACCCTGCGCCAACTCGATGAAGAACATCGATTTGGACGGTTTGCGCGCGCGGGCTGGACGTTCTAAAACCTAAGCGCGAGCCTCCTAGGCCGCGCCCAGGGCCGACGAACGCAACGTGGCTCTCGGACTGCAGAACGCCGGGCGCGAATCGTGCAGGCGTTGGTTCGGGGTCGTGTTCGTCTGGCGTCGATCGGGGTCGACGCCCCGCGCAGTCCGTCCGCTTTCCTTCGGGCCCGCGCAGCTCTAGTCAGCGCGACTCAGCTCCAGTGAGCCCCCAGTGTTGCCCCTGCCTTGCCCTCCGGCACAATGGCCTCGTCGGCCGCCCGGGGCGAGCAGGGCGGAAAGCGGGGCGCTCGTCAATCCGCGGGGCGAGGGGCGCAAGGCGCATCGTTGAATGGCATGCGAAGGAGGTTCAACGATGCGAATAGCAAACAAATAAATCGAATCGCGATGTCCTGAGTCAGCGATCAGAACGCGACGAACAAGGGCGGCGCCGCGCCATACAATGGGCTCAAGAATCGAGACGCGGCGGACGTGAAACACGCCCTGCTCGCGGGAGACAATGATGAACCAACCCCGCGGGTGAAGTAGAGACGAGTGCATGAATAATCGACAGTAGTAACGAATGCATATAATGCACAAATACATAACACATGGCCCGAGATGAGCATCGAGCAAGACTTGGGAAAACATGGGGCCGCGTTGGAGCGGGGGCGGAGCGGGGGCGGAGCGGGAACGCGGCAATGATGAAACGCGACTGGATCAAACACGGGGCAACTATGCAACGCCAATGGAGCAGGGGCGGCACGGCAATTGGTCGGGGGGCGGCGCAGCGGCGAAACAATCGCGAAGCAATGACGGAACGCGAAGGGGGCGCGGCGGGAGAAGGAGAGGGGCAATATGAGTGCGTGGAAGAAAACTGCATCAATGATGGGACTAGACTGAACTAAATCTAAGTCGCTCCTGAATCCGCAGGAAACCACCCACTAGTCCAACTAGGCCATGCGAGTGCATGGCCCCCCTTGGAAGCATATGATCACTGGATCAAATCATCGCGGAAAATGCCGAAGAGTCACGGTGAACCAGAACGCATGGCGCCGTGTCAAATCTTTCATCCGGAATATGTCATCCGACTTACTCGGCGGAGGTGGCTGCTGCTAACGCTGGCGAAAATAATCAACTCGTTGGGCGACGTGCGACTTGCCATCGAGCGACATCAATGGCGCTTCGTATTTCCGCTGGGAACAAGAAAGGAAAACGCGAAAACCTGTCGAGAACAGAAATGTCACCGCGCGCGCGTGAAGTGCCCAACAGGATAGACGCGCTGCGCGATCGATGACACGCTGGGCGAGCGACCGCGCTCGTTGGCGTCGACGGGTCCGAAGGGGGTCTCCTCTTGCCCGACTGAGGAGCATTGGGGCCCTGATAGAATTTGGCGATACTTTTGGACTGTTGAGACGACGCTATGCTGCCAGCGCTGACTGCCCAGAGCGATTCGCGCTTTGGAAATCAGTTCCGCGGACAGATCGAATCTACATCACAGCGCATGCGCCAGGGCGAATGTCGGGCGTCGACGCCCGCGCACAAGTTATCTCGCCGGCGAGACAGCTCTTCAACCTTTCCGAAGTTCTCGGATGGATCCTAAAGCGCGCAAGGTTCCACTCAAAAGGTGGGCGCGCAGTTTCAACGTCCGCACAGGCGGAAGAAAAAGTCATGGTTTGCGGCGTTGCAGAGGGCAGCGCTGGTTCTTTCACACGTAAGCCGGCGGCGCCCAACGCGCGCCGACACGTTCGACGTCGCGGGCGCCGGAGCTTCCAGGAAAACCGCGGCGCCGCGCCGACGATTGAGAATCAACTGCGCGTTGATTGACGGATGCGACCCAGGTTGCCAGACGCGCAGCGCTTGGTGATGCATTGAGGGTGATCGCGCCGATCATTTCTCCACAGGATAACCCTAGGGCCCTCCTAGTTGAACGAGAACATCCAGCGGTTGTGTGGAGGCGCGAATAGACTCCATGGGCGGCGCGCGAGTCGCGAGTGCTTGGCTGCGTTCTTGCCGCGCAATGCGCGCTTGTTCATGGTGCCAGGCGGCGCCCTGCGCCCGCGTTCCAAATCTCAGCGCGTATCGCGTCGCAAATGACTTCGCGTGTTCAGACATATGCGTTCGACGTGATGCGCGCATGGGCGTGCCATTTCGCATTCGCGATCGCGCGCGCGCGCCCTGGTGCCCGGGTGGCCATGGCCGCGCGCCCGTGCGCGCGATCCGTTTTACGCGTGAACAACGAACGAGGGACCTTCAAATGGAGTCAGCGAAGGTCTGGGAGTTTCCACTCGTTGCTCTACTTGACTCTCATCGACGCTGGATGGGGCGCTGTCGGCAGTGACGCGGCCTGGGAAAGCAGGGGGGCGATCTGACAACCGTCCAACCTTTGTCGAAGGAACGCATATTCCACAGGGAAGGATGCATTGCCTGTCTTCGCGATGTGAGCGCGCTGACCAACGGGCGCCATCCTGCCCCCAATGGCAAACAATGCGAATCCTAGCACATTGCCCCCGCTGAATCAGAGGCGCCGGGCAATGCCCCACCCCCCAACCCCAGCCGCATCAGACAACATTGCGCAGCGCGCCCGATGGGGGGGGCGAGGACAAGGGAGCCCCTGAAGTGGAGCAAGAATACGAAGAACAAACGGGAATACAAGATGAAACACCGGTTAAAGCGAAGCCGGGAAGAGCCAAGCGGATGCCCCATGATCCCGGCGCAAGGTCATTCGGTTCTGGCCTCGGGGATGGTGCATCAAGTGCGGGGTATTTTTTACGCGCCAATCCGTAATGACAGGCGCATGCCTCGCTGTTTCACATGAGGGTGTTGCTCCAACTTCGTTTCGCTCTAGGCATTGCCGAACCTGGGCTGGGTTGAACTCCCAATCGCTTTGAGACCGAGCGAAGGCCTCGCGGGCATGCTCAGCCCAATTGAATTTCGCTCAAGCTCCATTCATCGCACTGGCCCTTGCGCCAGGCCATTCCATCCTTCCCCCATCAAAGCTCCTCGATTGCGTCATTATCGCTCCACTCTTACGTCAATTCTGCATCCTTGCTGGATTCGTGCACGACTTGCTCCGCTTCTGCTTCGCAAGCGCTCCATGATTGATTCATTCGCGCACCGCTCTTGCTCCTTCCTCGCCTCGGACTGGCCCCAGTATTCCGCCGCCCTGGCACCTGAATGCCTATGCTGTGCTTTCAACGTGTGAGTTTTGGGTCGTGGTCGTACTCGAACGCCAATGCAGTCCCATGCGCAGTGCTGGGCTGGCTATGCAGATTCGATCCTATACAAATATAGTGCCGATTGGAAACCGCGTGTTAGTTTGCGCCCGGCTGAGTAAATGCCAGACGCGAATATGCGCGCATCAACTGTCACACAACTCTTGGGAAGTATCACGCATTCACTCAAAATCAAAAAGGCTCGGTCAACGTATAGAAACCAATGTATGGACGTGTCAGATCCACGTGTGGTTTAGGGCGATGCAGCCGTCTCGTCAAATCGGCGGGTTCGTCTGACACGTTTTGGCCGTGCGCGCGCATGTCAAGTCAAGGTGGAGGTGCAAGAACTCCCGCGGAGGGCTGCGGCGGGGCAAATCTTCACATTGATCCATTGGCGGCAAAGCTCAGCACGGCCATGAACAGCGGCAACGCGAATGGGCGCATTGAGAGAACTTTGGTGCCGCTGGCTATTTGGGAGCACGGGCGCGCCAGCACTTCCAGGAACAACGCATGTGCTGCATCAGTGATGCATTCTTGCGTGCGGTGTTCAAATCGCAGCGACCACAGATAACTCGAAGTGTTAGCACGATGGGCATTTCTTCCTGATCGATTCTTTTCTGGTTCTCACAATTCCATCGTTGGGATTTCAATGTTCTATCATTGCTTCTACATGCACACCACACTTGCCCAAATATTGCTCCGTAGCTGAGCCATGGGCGCCCAAATATTGCTTCAACGTTGCTCCATCCCTGCTCCATGATGGCCCCATTATTGATTCACGGTTGGCCAGCGGTTGTTCCGTGATATCCCATTCCTGCTCCATCCTTGTCCCACTATTGGCCCTTTGTCGCCCCATTACTATTACATTGTTCATCCACGCGTGCTCCATTCATGCTCCTAGAGCTGTGACGGGCATCGGATCATGGTAATATTTCGCTCCAAGTTGACTCTCTCCACGCCTCATATCACTCGTCTTCGACCCCCTCCTAATATGAATAGTCCTCGTCCTCCTGGCGTTGTTTTTCATCGTCGTTTCTTCCTCCTCCTCGCCCCATTGACTCCTCTTCCTCCTCATCGCGCGCATCCTTTTCCTGTTTCCCCCTCATGCTCGTCATCCTGCTCGCCGTGATCCTCCGTCGTGCTCCTTCTCTCTCATGCTACTTGTCCTCCTCCGCTCCGCAATGTTTTTGTTGTTCGTCCCCCTCCTCGTCCTCGCACTGGTTGTTCCTCCTCCCCCAACTCCACCTCGCATTCCTCCGCATCCTCTTCCCCACCCCCTCGTCCTCCCCGTCCTCTGGCGCCATGCCAGGGAGGCCTTCGCACTTTCGATGCCGCTGGGCCTCGCCCCTGCTTGCCGCGCCCTTGCCCGAGGCACCTCCACGATTTGCTCCAGCATGGCTCGCCCTTGAGAAGACCTTGCAACTGGCCATCGCTCGGACGTCCATTCCCTGTGTTTTGTTCGGTTTCGTGCGTGGCTTTTTCGCCAAATGATCAAGGATGCTCCTCGATGGTCCTCGTCGAAGGAAACTGCACACGTCCGAGCGATGCCAAGGCAAATTACAGAGGCAGCGTGCTGGCGCCTCAGCGACGGCTACGTCCTCCGTCGGGCCAGGGGCGCGCACGCCCTTCCCAGAGCACCATCCGACAACAGAAGTGGAAGCAAAGTGTTCGTATGGGTGCGGGTGTGATCCCGTCTCGTTCCTCCCTCCTTCCCCTCAGAGCCCAGGAGTTTTCGGGACGTCTCCAGCGACACGGGCCAGACCACCTCGCGCGCGGCATCTCTGAAACCCGGCATGCGAAGATGCCTCAAAAGAAACGGGCCAGGCACCTCGCGCATGAGTTTTCTCAGCCCGGAATTGTGAGGATGTCTCAGGCGAAACGAGCTGGACCAACTCGCGTTCGCGCGCATCTTCAAGGAGCCTGCAGCTGCGAGGATGTCTTAGGTAAAACGAGCTGGACCACCTTGCGCGCGGTATCCCACGGACCCCGCATTGAGAGGATGTATCAAGCGTAACGGGCTGGACCACCTCGCGCGCGACATCTGGAAACTCAGAGTTGCGAGAAGTCTCAGGCGGCGCCCAGACTCCTCCCAAAGCACACTTCGCCAAAAAAAATGGAATCGAATGATTCGTTTGGGTCTGACCCCTCCTCCCTCCTCACTCCTTCCTCCGGGAGCCCACATGTGCGAGGATGTCTCAGGCGAAACGGGCTTGACCACCTCTCGCGCGGCATCTCGGAGCCCAGAATTGTGAACATGTCTCAGGCGAAACGAAAAATCCTGGCCAACTCAAAAGCCAGTTGTGAGGATATCCCAGGCGAAACGGCCTGGACCACTGAATCCTCTGGAGGATGTCTCTGCGCGCCCGTCCCTCGACGACCAGAACTGGCCCGATCACAAGAGCACCCCGTTCAGCAAGCTGTCTGGGGAAACACCGAGTCGGGAGGAAACATCTGGCCTAGGGCAGGGGCCGAGAGATCTCCAGGGGCTCACGTCGTGAGGAAGAACTGCATGGGAGGCCTGGCTCGGACGGGCCAACGCTCTCCCGGCAGCGTCCCCATCATCTTGAGAAGTGAACGCGTTGGAACAACGGACGGTATGGCTGCCCCCGGAGTGTCTGTTTCAGACCATGGCGCAGCCTATGGCGGGCCTCCATGGGCAACGCACGATTTGGTTGCCCGCGGGGTGCGTGGCGCAACTCACCGCGTACCCACTGGGGCAGCGGATGCTCTGTTTGTCCACCGGCGTGATCTATGGCAGACCTACTGGGACAACGGACGGGTTGCTTGCCTGCTGGGTGTCTGGCGCAACCTATGGCGTTATCCATAGCAGACCCACTGGGTTGACGGACAATTTGATTTGGTTACCTGCGGGGTGCCAGTTGCAACATATGGTGCAGGACCTACTGGGCTGGTGGACAAATTTCGGTGGCCTAAGTGATATCTGGCGCAACTTATGGCACAGCCTATAGCTGACCCGCTTAAGCAACAGAAGATTCGGTGTAACCAGCGGGGTGTCTGGCGCAATCCGATTTGGCTTCCCGCGGGATGCTGGGCACAACTCATGGGGCCAGCGGACGCTTTGGTTGCTGATTGCCCAACCAATTGGGGTTGAACATATCCAGGCGCTGCGGGATGACATATTTCATATTTCGGCGGGGTTTCTCTGCGGAGAGAACAAATCCAAGCGTTGAATCACCCGTTCGGCCACGCAGGGGCCGCTTTCTGGCACGGGGGCATCAGAAATGGATCCGGATCGAAGAACTGCCCCCAGGGAAGGGGTCGGGACCTCCCCTGGGACCCCGCGGGCGAAAAAAAAATAACATCGTCTGATGTCTGGGAACTTTCTGTCCAGTGCGTCCGGCGGGTGGGACTGCTTCTGGACGGCTCGCAGAGGCAGCCTGCGGTCCTCCCCTGGGACCCCGCGGGCGAGAAAAAAATAACATCGTCTGATGTCTGGGAACTTTCTGTCCAGTGCGTCCGGCGGGTGGGACTGCTTCTGGACGGCTCGCAGAGGCAGCCTGCGGTCCCCCTCGGCCAGCAGGTCGTCCCGCACGAAGAACGCGTGGGCCCCCATCTCGAGCGCGTAGGCGAACGAGTAGCCGTGCGCGTTGGCCATCAAAGCGTATGCGAGCAGGGAAGCAACCGTGTATCGGCTTCCATCCCACTCGGCCGCGGCGTCGTACCTCACTGCCAGGGCCTGGTCGAGGGGGACGTCAGGATTGAAGTCCACTGCGACTACCCGCGGGCGGAAAGAGCCCTCTCTCAGCAGGGCGCGCCATATCCAGTCCACCGCCGTGCCTGCGGCGCACCTTGCGCCCCGCGTGTGACAACACCAAGCGAGAAGCACAGGAGGGGGCACAAGGGGCCGACATCCATCCCGGCCACACACAGCCACACAGAAATTTCCCCCCCCACCCTCCCACCCCCCACCCCCCCCACCACACACACGACGCACACACACCACATACACACATAAATACACACGCACACGCACACGCACACGCACACGCACACGCACACGCACACGCACACGCACACGCACGCACGCACGCACACACAGAACACACACACACACCAGACAAGCTCCCAATCGCAACCCCCAGCGCGGCGGCGACGTGCGCGCGGCAGCGTGAGCGGCTAGTCGTTGTAGTCCACGTCGATCGTCAACAAGTCGAAGTCTCTCGGTACCCCGTGCTTGTGGAAGAGGGACACCACGTTCTCGGCAGTCACGAACTCGACGCGCACAAGCTCGGCCACTCCTGGGCAGCCCGGGCAAGCGCCGTGCGGCGTCTCTCCTGGCTGCGAGTCCATGAGCAGGCCCTCCCAACCGCAGAACTGCCGCAGGGCCGCGCTGTTGAGCATCCCCGGCTTCCGGGCGCCAAACTCGACGTAGAAGGGCGCGGGGCCGCCCTCGCCGACGCCCTCGCGGAAGCCCACGCGTGCGAAGAGGGCGCGGATCACGCCGTCCTGGCCGCACTGGGAGCAGACGCGCTCCTCGTCGTCGTGGCCGAGGCGCAGGAGGAACGGCTCCCTCGGCGAGGGCGGCCGCTGCGAGAACGGCACGCACCACTGCGCTGCCTCGCCCAGCGCCTCTGGCCAAGTGCAGATGTCGTGCTCACCACAGGCTGCGAAGTTGCGCTGGAGCACGGGCGGGTCGTGCGGGCAGGCCGCCCTCTGACGTGAGGCGGAGGCGAAGCAGCGCACCTCCGAGCGCGTGGCGCAGGGCCGGCTGCTGTCGACGCAGGCCAAGTGGCTGAGGAGCTCCCAGATAGGCCACTCCGTGGTCAGCAGGTCGAAGAAGGGCGACCAGTTGGGCTTCGAGGACGTCCAGGCGGTGACCGCAGCCTTCTCTGGCAACTCTCCCATATCATCATGCTGCTCTTTCGAATCGGCGCTGATCGACGCTAATCCGCGCGAGTCGACGCTAATCGACGCTAAGTGGACGCTGATCGACGCTACATCGGCGCTTCCCCATTAATTACAAGGCGCTAGCGCGCGCGAGTGCACTCTAACGACAGAATTCCGAGAACATGCAAAGCTCTCACGAGTCGCTACCGAAGCAGCCTGCGCGCTGAACACGTACGAGAACACCAAGTTGTCCCCATCCTTCTGTGAGCCCTGGTACAGGCCCCTGTCCCGGACCAAGTCCAGGGCGAGCGACAGCAAGGCCACTGCCGCGCCCGCGGCGCACCCCAGCCCCCGGCTCAGCGCGCGCAAGTGGGTCCTGGCCGGCACCTGCTTCCCGGTCTCGAGGCCGCGCAAGACCGCGTCTCGGTACTCGCGGTCCTTCGAAGAGAAAGCTGCAGAAACGCCAGTGTGCCGCTTCGAAGAGGCGGGATCCCCAGGGAGCACCAGGGCCCTTGAGGCCTCAGCGGCCGCGGTATGCAATCGTCATTCGTCGAAGACGCGAGGCGGATTACCCAGGGAGCACACTTTGGGCCGAGGGGCCGCTACTCCCCAGAGCTCTCCCGGGGTTCGTTTTGACCAGAATTTCGGAGTGGATCCAGCCGTGGCGACGAGAGCCTCGCGGGAAGGCCACGAAGCTAAAATCAGGGCGAAGGTAGTCGTATCGGTGCCTTTTCCGCCTCTGAGGTTGATGCCGTATTTCCCCCTTCGGGCCTCGTTGGAATCCAAGATGTCGCACAAATTGCCGCGCTCCTGCAACCTCGGGTAGCTGCCCGGATCGGCCAGCCTGTCGCGCAGCTTACGGCCGACGAGCAACAGCTGCTGGAAGACGGGCCAGCCGCTGGCCAGCAGTGCCGCCCACGAGGAGATAAGCAGATCCAACGACCGAGTGGGATAGTTTTTTGGGCGCTTAGAAGGCAACTCCTGGGAGGTCTTCGTCAGAACGATTACTGGCTACAACCCGATTGGGTTACCATTGAGCCTGATTAGGCGGGATGAAGCCCAGGATCACGCCAGATCAAGCTGGATTCAGCGGGATTTAGCCAGATTGAGCGAGATTAAAACAGATTGCCAAAGTTTTCGGCCAGGGACATACTAGCGCCGATTCTGAAATCAACCTCCCAGGGGTTGCACTGTAAGACGTGCAGAGAAAGGAAACCAAGGAGAGGGAGGAAGGTGAGAGACAACGACCGTGGAGGAAAGGGATGGGGGAAGAGGAGGCAGGTGAGCAGGAAGAGGGACCCAGTGTGGGCATTGAACGTGTCCAGGAAGTCTAACACATCCCAGTCCTCCTCCTCGTTGAACTGGAACGGGTCGGAGTACCCGTACGAGAGCAGGCGCAGGGCGATGATACCCACGATGCACTCGTAGTTGACGCCCTTCTGCCAGGACCAGTCAATTAGCTGCTGCACGTGCGCGTGCTCAACAGCCTCCAGCTCCCCAGCCAAAGTGCCCTCCTCCTCTGGGGCGGCTCGGTACACGTAGCGGCCGAGCTTCCTCTTGATGTCGGACCAGCGGAACTGGTTGTGCGCGTGTCGGCACCAGGTGCACTCGCCGTCGCATTCCGACCGATCGGCGAGGATAGAAGACCAAACAACTTTACAAGCACGATCTGCCAGGCCTGCGCTGGACCCCGCCTGCGGCACCGGCGACGCCGCCCATGGCGCGCTCCGCGCGCCAAGAAAAAGCGTCCATCGCCGCTGAAAGACATCCGCGCAAACCTCCGACAAATTGTGCTGACGGGGGGGCGGGAAAAACGGTATCAACGACACGCCGCCGTGGGTGGCCCATCAGCATGTTGCTGCCGAAGAAACGCCGGATCTTCGGACAAAAACTCAGGAACGACACGAAAACGGACTCCCACCGGCGACGTGTCATCGAGCGTCCCCTCCCCACCCGAGCCGGTGCAATTTTTTGGTCTGCTAGAGGAAGCTGTAAGTCTTCGAGTAGTCCTTCCCGGCGGCGGGCTGCAGGACGTAAGCCAGCAACAGTGGCGGCAGCAGGGGACCCGGGCGGCCGGTCGCCGGCATGGGCCCTGACCGCGGGCCCCCCTGCGCGCACGAACAGCAAAGGCCACGAGGGGAGGGCTTGTATATGTTGTTCTCTTGCTGTATATTGTTCATGTTGTTGTATGTTGCTGTGTCCTGTTGTATATTATTGTATAATGCTGTATACTGTTGTACATGTCTATTGTGCATGGTTGTATTGTGTTGCATATTGCTGTGTGTTGTTAATTCATATGGTATAGTACTGGAAAGTGTCGTAATTGTTGTCTTGTTGAATCGTTTTGTGTATGGTTGTGTAGTGCTGTTTATGCTTGTATATTGCTGTATCATGTTGTATGTTGCTGTATAGTGTTGTATGTTGTTGATATTATTGTATATTGTTGCGCCTTGTTGTATATTGTATATTGATGTATAAGTTTAATGCAGACTACTGGGTATTGATGTAGGCTGTTGCGTTGTGTTGCTTATTGTTGTATGTGGTTGTTTTGTGTTGTAGTTTGTCGTATACTGTGGTGTATTGTTGCATGTTGTTGGACATTGCTGTATATTGTTGTATGTTGGTGTAAAATGTTGTACCTTGTTGCAGATTGTTGTATGTGGTTGAATATCACTGTGCCTTGTGGCATTTGGTTGTATATTCTTGTGTAAGATTGCTTCATACAAGTGTAGATTGCGGTTGCCTGCTGTTGTTCAGTAATGTTGCATCTTGTGGCTGTATCTTGATGCTGCATCTTGATCATGTATATTGTGGTTGTAGATTGCTGTGTCGTCATGTTGTACCGTGTTGCTGTATCTTGTTGTTGTGCCATGTTGTTGTATCCCAGTGCTGTTCATTGTTGTGTGATGTTGTATTATTGTAAATTGCTGCGTATTGAATTACATTGTTATGTCTTGTGGTATCGTGTTGAATATTGATGCGCCGCGTTGTACATTGTTGTGTATGGTTGTATCTAGTTGTATAGTAATATGTATCGTTGTGTATGCTTGTGCGCTGTTGTACCCTATTGTTGTATGTTGTCGCCCTATCGTGTCAATATACCTTGCCGTTGTATATTACTGTTGCATCATGATGATGTGTCTTCATGTTGTACCTTGTCAGGTTTTCATACTGTTGCATCCTGTTGCTGTATACTGTTGGAATACATTATTGCTGTACGTTGCTGTCGCATCGTGGTAATGTACATTGTTGTTGTACCGTGTTGGTGTATCTCGTTGTTGGGTCTTGGTGTTGCATATTGTTTCTGGACCTGCATGTTCTATCTTGTTGGTGTCTATGATTGTTCTCGTGTTGCTGAAAAATGGTGTTGCGCCTTGCTGTTGTATCTTGTTGTTGTATATGTGTGGTGTATCGTGTTGCCTGTCGCTGCTGTATAATACTGTTGTATAGTGGTACTGTACTGTGTTGTTGTATCTTGCTATTGCACAGTGTATTTGTAGCTTGCTGTTGTATCCTGTCAGTGAACCTGTTTGTTGCATCTTGATGTAACTTGTTAGTGTATCGTGGTGGTGTACGCTGGTGTTGTTACTTGCTTGTGTAAAGTGTTGCTGTATCTTGATGGCGCACCATGTTGTTGTATCGTGTTGGTGTGCCTTGTTGTTGTATCGTGTTGTTGTGTCTCGCTGTTATATATTATTGTTGTATATTGTTGTTGTATCGTGTTGTTGTATCGTGTTTGTGTACCTGGTCGTTGTATATTGTTGTTGTATCGCGTTAGTGGACACTCTCGTTGTCCATTGGTTCATCTTGTCATTGCATCGTGGGGTTGCATATTAATGCTGTATATTATATGTGTGTATTGCTTTTGTATGTTGTTGGTGTACCTTGTCGTTGTGTACTATTACTGTGTACTGGTGTTGTATGTTGGTGTGGTGTCTCGTTGATGTATCGTGGTGTTGTACCTTGTCGTTGTACTTTGCTGCTTCATACTATATCTGTATGCTGGTGCTGTACCTTGTTGTTGTACATTATTGTTGCATCTTGCTGTTGTAGGATGCAAGTATGTGATATTGTTGTATACTGTTGATGTATGCTGGTGTTGTATAGTTTTGTTATGTAGCGTCGTTGTGTCATGATGTGTAAAGTGTTGTTGTACCGTGTTGTTGTTTCGTGATGGTGTATATTGATGTTGTATCTTGTCTATATACATGTATGCCGTATGTTGGTGTATATTGTTGTTGTACAGTGCGGGTGTATCTTGTTGTTGTATAATGTTATCGCATCGTGTTGTTCTATCGTGTTGTATCGGAACGTTGTAATGTGTTGTTGTACCTTCTTGTTGCATCTTGTTGGTGTACCGTGTTGTTGTATATGTTGGCTGCCTATTGTTGTTGTGCCCCGTTGGTGTATATGTTTGCTGTGTCTTATTGTTGTATAGTGTTGCTGCATCGTGGTCCCGTAATTTGTTGTTGTATATTGTCGTTGCCCCTTGTTGTTACATCTTGTTGTTGCATATTGAGGTTTTATATTGCTGTAGATTGCTTGTGTGCACTGTTGTTGTATCGGGTTGCTGTATCGTGTCGTTGCATCGTGCTGTTGTGTTCTGCTGGTGTGTTTGTGGCTGTCTATTGTTGTTGAAGTATGGTAATATTGTTGTATGTCGTTGTATTCTGTTGTGTATTGGTGCGTCGTGATGTAGATTGTTGAATATGGTTGTGGCTTGTTGAATATGCTGCATATGGTTAAAGATAACAATGTATTGTTGTAAATCGTTGTGTCTCATGGTGTCACGTGTTGTCTCATGCCGGCTCGTGCAATTGATTGCTGTGAGTTGCTGCATGTTGTTGTATGTTTGAATATGGCTGTATATGGTTGTATAGTGTTGTATCGTGTTGTCTGTTGCTGTAGATTGTTATATGTTTTGTACATTGTTGTATATTGTTGCAGATTGTTGTATTTTGTTTTGTTATGTTGCGGCAAGGTCTGGCTTGATGTATATTGTTGTGTGTTGTTTCGTCTTGTAGTATAGTGGTGTATACTGTTGTACAGCATGGTATCTTGTTGTATCGTGCTGTATAGTGTTGCATGTTGTTTTTATATTGGTGCATCGTGTTGTGTCCTGCTGTGTCTTGTTGTGTCTTGTTGTCTCTGGTTGCGTCTTGCTGTGTATTGTTGTGTCGTGTTATGCCCCGTTATGTTTTGTTGTGCCGTGTTGCGGCGTGTTGTGTTGTGTTGCGGCTTGGTGTGTGTGTGTGCTATTGTGTATTGTTGTGTTGGTGCGTCTTGTTGTATAGTGTTTTATATGGTGTTGTACTGTTAAATACTCTCACAAGTTGGTGCATACTGTTTTATGCGGTTGTAGCTTAATGTATGTTGCTGGTGTGGTGTACCGCGTTGTATATTGTAGTGTAGTGTTGTATGGTGTTGCAGATTGGTGTCTATTGTTGTAGCGTGCTGCATATCGTGGAATCGTGTTATGTCTTGTTGCGCATGGTACTATGTCGGTGTAGCTTGTTGTCTACTGGTGTACATCGGTGTATGTTGTTGTATTACAATGATGCTGCATGCTGTTGTACATTTTCGTGTATGGTATAACGTTGTTGTATACTGTAGTGAACTGTTGTATCTTGGTATGTCTTGTTGTGTATGCTTGTGTACGACTGTATGTGTTTGTATATTGTTGTATGATGTTGTATGTGGTTGTGATTTTATGTAGATGGTTGTGTATTGCTGTAAGTTGCATATTATCGCGTGTGGTTGTATATTGCTGTGGATTGTTGTATGTTGTTGTAGCTTGACATGTTTTGTTGTATATGGTTGTATCGTGTTGTATTGTTGTGTATGGTGTTAAATATATGTGTGTATACTGTTGCGTCCCATTGTATAGTGTTGTATAGTGTTGTATACTGTTGTATAGTATGGCATTGTGCTGTAACTGGTTGTATATTGGTGTATCCTGGTGTGGCGTGCTGCATGTTGGCGTATATTGGTGTGTGTCCAAATGTGTATTGTTGTGTGCCGGTTGGTCTTCATGTATACAATTGTGTCTTGTTGTGTATACGTCTATATCGCTGTTTATATCTGGTCTAGTGTTGTATCATTCTGCATCGTGTGGCATACTGTTGTATAATATTATGCACTGGTGTATGTTGGTGTCGTGCTGTACCGTGTCGCATACTGCTGTATACTGTTGCGTATTGTCAAGTAGTGTTGTATACTGCTGTACAGAGTGGCATGTCTTGCGTACTGTTGCATAGTGTTGTGTGTTTGTGTATGGTGTTGTGTAAATGCATAGTGGTGTAAAATGGTGTGCGTTAGCGTGTATTGTTGTAGGCTGCTGCATACGTTTTTTTTTGTTTGTCAGTGACTATGTGTGGATAAAGTTGCATATTGTTGTATATTGGTGTGGGTTGTTTCATGTTGTTTTATATTGCTGCATAGTGTGGTATGGTTTGCATATTCTTGTAGATTGCGGTATCGTGGAGTATATGGTTGCATCGTGCTGCATGGTGTTGTAGTTTGGTGTGCCTGGTCGTGCCTTGGTGCAGCTTGTTGTAGCATTATGTAGCTGGGAGTAGCTCCTTGTAGCGTGTTGTAGATTCGTGAAGCGTGTTATGCCTTATTGTGCCATGTTGTGAGGATTGTATGCTGTTGCGATGTGTTGTATATTGTTTTGTCGTGGTGTATAGTGTTGCATGTTGTTGTGTAGTGGTGTGCGTCGCTGTAAGTTGTTGTATATTGGTATACAGTGCTGTATGTTGCTGTACGTGTTTGTACATTTTGTCATTTCAAACATCGTGCTGTTGATTGTGGCATGTTGTTGTAAATTTGTGTATCGTGTTGTAAATTGCTGTATGGTGTTGCGTATTGCAATATATTGTCGCACATGTGTATGGTGTTGTATATTGTTGTATCGTGTTGGTTACTGATGTATATAGATGTTGATTGTTGTATGTTAGTGTCTATTGTTGTATACTGTTGTGTAGCGTTGTATCGTGTAGCGTGTTGTTGTACACTGTTGAATCGTAGTGTATATTACTGTATAGTGTTGTATATTGTTGAGTATGAGTGTACCTTGCGGTATCGTGTTGTATATTGCATTGTTGGAAAATGATGTATGTGGTTGTGTATCGTTGTATGGTGTTGCCTAGTTTTGTGTATTGATGCGGAGTGTTGTATATGGTTGTACATCGTTGTATAATGTTGTGCGTTGTTGTAGCGTGCTGTACAATCTTGTAGTGTCCTGCACCCTGTTGTACAATAGTGTGTGCTGTTGTGCATGTTTGTGTATTATTGCATATGGTTGTATAGTGTTGCATGGTGTTTTAGCTTGTTGCGTATTGTTGTAGATTGCTGTGCCGTGTTGTGTTTTGTTGTACATTGTTGTATACGGTTGCACATTGTTGTATAGTGTTTGTTGGTGTGCTGTTGTATAGTGTTGTATATCGTTGTATCATAGTGTATGATGTTGCGTAATGTTGTATGTTGATGTATGTTGTTTTTAGTGTTGCATACTGTTGCATAGTGTTGTATGATGTTGTATAGTGTTGTATGTTGTGGTATACTGTTGTAACGTTTTGTCAAATGTTGTACATTGCTGTGCATTGTTGCCTATTGTTGTATATTGTGGTATATTGCTATATAGATTTGTATATTGCTGTGTCTTGAGGTATATTGTTGTAGGTGGCTGTGCCGTGCTGTATACTGTGGATTGTTGTATATTGATGGGTGTCGTTGTGTCTTGTTGTATTGCGTTGTGTATGATTGCATGTTCTTGCATGTTCTTGCATATTGATGTTGATTGTTGTATTTTGTTGTATATTGCTGTATCTTGTTGTGTACTGCTGTATTTTGTGTTCGGCATCAGGCCGTTCCATTGCAATTTCGGCTCGTATCTTGCAGCGCGGAAAGCGCTTAGCATCCGAGGCCACATCCCATCATAGCTGAGTGGTGGGCCGCGCATTCCAGCAACATATCGTCCACGTCTTGAGTCAGTTAGTGCAACTTCTTATTCGGGCCCCCCTCCTGCCAGACCTGCACTGCGAATGCCGCTCCCCTTTCTCCCAACGATGCTTTCCAGTGCTGCCGCCGCCCCCCATGGGCATTCCTCACGCGCGCGAGTTCACTGCGCACTCCGCCGAACAGTGCCTGCGCTGAGGAGTCTCTGCTCGGCCTGCCTTGGGCACTGCATTGGGTGCGCTGGGGCTTCGCCTGCTGCCTGGACGCGCTGGGCGCCTTGTGGGGGCCTGGTGCGCCGGGTGGGTGTGCGCCGAGGCTCCTGAAGGGGCCCCAGGACACACACACAGAGATAAACACAAATCAAAGGATGCCCCCTACTTTCCCACATCTTCTGGGTTCTTTGCCTCCCCGCCCAATGCCCACATTTTCCCACATTTGCTTAGGGGATCGACGATTCGTTGTGCCTGTGCGTCTCTCTCCCTCCCGAGCTTCGCCGGGTGCCCGCCCGTGGCCGCCTCGCGGGCGCCCCGCGCGTGGTCTGCCGAAGGCTCTCGCCCGTGGCGCACGCCCCGTGGGCGCCCTCGTGGGGGCGCCACGTGCGCTGGGCGGGCGCCGAGGGCCAGCACGAGGCCACGGGCGGCCCGACACCAGCGAAATAAACCTCCCGTCGAGATTTCTGTGCCCACGCGAGGGGGCTTGGGGGCGCTCCGTGGGTCTGCGGGAGGCTCTCGCCTGGCGCACGCCCCGGTGGGCGCCTCGGTGGGCGCCACGTGCGCTGGGCGGGTGCTCCGTGGTGGACACGTGCGCCGCTCGTCGCCCGCCGCGCCCCCTGCCGTCGCCATGGCGTCGGCGGCCGCGGCGTGCGCAGATGGCGCGGGAGGGCCACCTCGGGCGCGCGGCTTGGACGATCGTGGGCGCGATTTCTCGGGGAGACGTAAGACGTAAGACTCGGGTGCGGGGGACTCGGGTTGGCCCGACGGGGCCGTAAAGAGTGACGGGGCCCCATCTGAGATTTGGCGCGGGCTCCCGCTGCAGACATCCCACGGAAACTGGACCGTCAAAATCCAGGACGCGCTCGTCAAAAAAACGTCGGCAAACCCGAGTTCCGGCTTACTCGGGTCTTGCGTTTCCCCGAATTTCGTCTGGTGCCCGCCCGTAGTCCCCGTTGTGGGCGTCTTGTGCACTGACTGGGCGGCTGTACACACTGCGCGACGAGGTTTCTACGATATAGCTTGCACCACTCAGCCTACACCGCATAGCGTCCACCACGCCGTGCAGGTTGCACCGCACAGCGTGCACCACACATATGTTGCACCGCGCAGCCTACACCAGCTTAGCTTACACCACGTGGCCTGCTCCGCAGAAGTTGCGCCACAGAACTTGCGCCACGCAGTCTCCACCACACAGATTGCACCACGCAGCTAGACTGCACCGTCTGGCTTGCACCGCATAGCGTACCCGGCATAAATTGGCGGCGCGCAAAAGGGGGTAGGGGGATGGAGGAAGGCTTCTTAGCACCCTGCTTCTTAGAAGGTCTCGGCCTTACGTCTATAGAGAAGGCCCGCGGCTTCTAAGAAGCAGGGGCGCTTCTAAGAAGCCTTCCCCCCTCCCCCTACCCCCCTCTGCGCGTTGCCGAATAAATTGGACCACTGGAATCGGCGATGCATCGCCGATAAAGCTGCGGCAAAGGCCCCCGATAGCACGCTCGCGCACGCTCCCGGCCCGGGTGGGGCCGTCGGGCCCCCATCGGCCGAGAGAGAACAACACGTGCGAATGCAGCCTGCTCTTCCGCGGTGCCGCCTGGCGGCCTCTGGCGGCCCCCGCGGCGGCCACCTGGACCGTCGAGCAAAAAAACACGTTTGATCCGCGGGTCGAGAGCGCACCTCTTCCCGTCAAAGCTAAGCGGGACCCTCGAGCAAGAAAAAAAACGCGCACGAAAAACCGAAAAGGCACGGGAAAGATGGACGCCCGAGCGACGGCAAGCCACTGGAGGGGAGAGGTGGACAACACTGGGAGTCGCGCCGCCGCCGCCGCCGAACGGCTGGCCGCCGCGACTTCTCTCCTGGCTCGCCGCCCAGATCCTGGCCATCGCCCGGACGTCCATTTCCTGTGTTTTTGGTCGGTTTCGCGCGTGCTTTCTTCTCGGGGATGGACAGACCCCCCTTTAGCACAACGTGGTTTAGTGAAAACGACCTGAGGCCCAAACCTGGCGGGCGCAAACCTGGAAAATGACGGCCACGGCGCCCTCTCGAGAACCGAAAACGGACAATTCACTAATAGACGTGTCACTGTTGGGGGTTCTGTCCAGCCCCGATTTTCGCCAAATGATCAAGGATGCTCCTCGATGGTCCTCGCCGAGGAAAAAAAACGCACACGTCCGAGCGATGCCAGGGATCCGAAGGCACGCGGCTCGCCGAGCACCCGCGGGCGCTGCGCCGCCCTGCCCTGCGGCGGCCGCGGGCCCGGCCTCGGCCGTGGGGAGCGGCGGCGCGGCCGCGCGGGGCGGCGGGGCGGCCGGCAGGCCCGGTCACTCCACCAGGAAGGACTGGCGGCCATCCTCTGCGAGGGCGGGGGGGAGCCGCTCCCCCCTCGGCAAGACTCAAGAGGCCCAAAGACACACGAATAAATACACGCAACGAAAATGGTTCCCCCTATGTTCCCGTACTTTCTTGGTGTCTGCCTTCCCCCCCACTGCCCATAGTTTCCCATATTTTCTGGGAAATCGACGCTTCATTGTGTCTGTGTGTTTTCCCCTCCTGAAAGACGTGAGGCTCGGGTTGGCGGGACCCGGGTTCGCCTGAGAGGGCCGGCAGGAAGTGGACGAGACCCAATCTGAGGCTTGCCGCGAGCTCCCGCTGGAAGCATCCCACGAACCCTGGACCGTCACAGTCCACGACGGGTCCGCAAAAAAACATAGACGAATCCGAGTTCTGGCGAACACGTCCAGGGCCCTCCCTGACAGATCCTCGCGCCGTGGAACAAACAGCGCGACGGAAGGCTTTTCAACAGGGGATATGGCGCTCCCCGTCCTTGAGCCCGTGGGGTTTCCGAACGGACAAGAAACTCTGAACCCAACGAACTCGGGGATGCAGGGATGTATTACGATGGGGGGCGTCCATTCTCGATAGGGGTGCGTCAGAAAACCACGGCCAACTGGGGGTGTCTCCTCGAGTTCCCCTCATTCTCTGTGATGCCTGACTTTCCGTCGAGCAGTCGGGGGTTGGAGGCGAGAAATCGCCCGCGACTCCTTGCAACTCTCGGCCTCCGGAGGGCCCTGCACCAGGCCCCAGGGACCGTCAAGAGACGGCGCAGGATAATAGGGAGTCCACAAAGGACGTACGCGCCCAGCTATGTACATGAACACGGCCCCTCGATCCACAAGACCTGCCGCGTTATACGAACAGTTGCGCAATGCGTACTCTCGAAACCAGCGTGGATTCATGTACATGTACGTCCTTCTTTCGCTCCTGAGATAAGACGGCGGCCCCGGGAAGAGGCCCAGATCTCTGGAGGGCCACGCTGCGAAAAAAAAAAACACGACGGCCGGCAGGCCGGGGAAGGGTGGAGCCCAGGGTGGCCCTGGCTTGACACGCTGGCGGGGAAGAGTTTTGCCTTCTCCGGGCGTCCTCCTTGGTCGGCACCGCCTCCCCCGCGACGGGTGGGACCCCATGTGATGCTGCAGATCAGCGATCTGGCCTCCCAAACGTCACTATGATCGGGGAGACGTAAGACCTGGGTACGGGGGACTCGGAAATCCCCGACGAGGTCGTCAAAAAAATGACGAGGCCGAGCCTGCATTTTGACGAGGCCTCCCGCTGCAGACATCCCACAAAACTCCTCCTCGTCAAAATCCGAGTCGCGGTCGTCAAAAAACGATGGTGAACCCGAGTCCCGGCAAACCCGGGTCTTACGCTCCCCCGATATGAGGGCCGGGGAGGCCGGGAACACTGAACCGGCAGGCTTCGGGGTGCTGACACACCGACAGCAGCGTGTCCATCGGTGAAGGCTGGGCTCCCCGGTGCTCAGTGAAGGCGGGGCCTGATCGCTGAAACGAAGCAACATGGGGTCGCCAACTGGTCGTACGGTGTAGGATGCGGAGCCCGCACCGCTCTCGATCGCTCTGGGTGCCAGGCGGTGCGTAGTGGCAGTTGCCCAGGTTGTCGTTGATGGCGAAGTCGCCTGCCTCCCACTTCATCTTCACCCCGATCTTGTCAATGGCTTCGTCCAAGAGCGACGTGAGCTCACGCTGGACACTGGACGGCGGAAGGAGCTTCTTCGCCTGCCTCTGCGCTGGGTCGGGGTGGTCGTCATCCATCGCCCAGGCCGCACAGAAGGGCGCGCCGCAGTGAAACATCATGGTGGCGTCGCCGCGGTCGGCGTGCTTGTACACCATGGGGTGCGCATACTGTTCCCTCCCGGTCACGAACCACAACTTGTCCCAGCGAGCCTTTGTCTTCTCGTCTTGCATCTCGTAAAACTCTTTGAGCGGGATGAACCAAGTCCGGCAACCCGTGCTGGGAGCTGAGCCCGTGCGGGGCAGCAGGGCCCCTAGACGGCCCCAAGCCCACCCCAAGATCCCAGCGGGGCCACACTAACGCCCCGAACCAGCTCCAGAGAGCACTGTGAGGGCCCAGCCCCAAGGAGCGGGAAGAGACAGAGGATGCCAGAAGAAAAGGGGAGGGAAGCGCAGGAGGAAGAGGAGGATGAGGGAATTAGGACAAGGGGCATGGGTAATGAGGAGGGGGCGGCAAGCCCGACGGCGAGGGCGAGGTCGAGGAGAAAGAGGGCGAGGAGGAGCATCAGAGGCCCTTTGCGACGCCACTGAGACAACCAACCAGGGCAACATTCGGTCAAGTGCACCCCGGCGATGGGAAAGCCAGCAACCTCAATCTGCAGGTCAGCGGGGGGCCAGTGTCGGACATGGCCAATACTGAGTATGTTTACCGAGGGTAGTCGTGAAATCCTCGTCGACCGTGGTTGATTATCTAGGAATGAAAACCTAGTTTACCTATCTTCAGATAATACCCCATGGATTATTGTCCTGTGAATGGATCGGGCTCAACCCTCCCCAGCCGAATCATTATCTTTCCAGAATAGTCAACCTACGTTTAATATTCCAACATCATGGACCAACATGTATGTCAGTCCGGAACGTACTCTCAAACGGCGCCCCCCAGGCTCAACCATTCTCATTCCAGAATAACCTGGGGTCAATCTCCCGGGCACATTTATGAATCCGGGTGTATGATCTCCTGGAGATAATGAACCAGGGTCCATATTCCGACATGAAAAACCTGGTGGGGAACCCGGGGGTTGGGGGGAAAACAATAATTATTATCATTCTGGAATTGCGAAAACCGTGCCCATAATTCCCGGGACATTATACACCCCAGTCAATCTTCCCGGAACATTGTGAACCAAGGTTAATATGTTTTTGGGGTCGATGCCCCTAGAACATTATAAACCAGGGTTTTAAATGTTCCAGGGGGGACGTTATGAACCCCAGTCAATATTCCCAGAACATGCAAGACCAGGTTCATAATGTTCCGGGGGAGACACTATGAACCCTGGTCAATAAGCCCAGAACGTTATAACCCCAGGATAATGGTTAACATATTCCATCCTGCGTTTAACCGATCACCATCCCCAGAGGCGTGGCCTGGGCCCCACTAGCCGATTTACCCCCCTAGATGGGGATATAGGTCGTTCCCTTCGGGTTTCGAGGGGTGTATACCCAACTGGGGGGTAATTTGGTGAGGGTCTCGAAGGGGATAGGGGATGGGGATGGGGGTCGGATAAACGATACTGAAATACTGGACCCCTGGAAATGGCGGAGGACAATTACCCCCGCGCGACGCGGGTGGCAAGCTCCAGCAGCGCCGCCCCACGTGTCCCGGGAGATAGGGTTTGCCTGGCCGTGCTCCCCGCGAAGCGGTGTGTATCTCCCCTCCTTCGCACACGGAGTGGAAATGCATGGTCTGGTACTTGAACGGCATAGACTGGAACGTGCCGTCGATGTGCCAGCCAGTGCGCCCCACGTTGGTGCAACCCTCGGTCTCATCGTTGGACACGCGAAAGATGTCGGGGTGGGGGCTCTTCGGATGTTTGTAGAACGTGCTCTCCACCGTGCCTAACTGCCTGGAGATCTCAACCTGCCGCTTTCCGCTCACCTGCCCCTGGCCCCTGAACACCAGCACCCGATGCTGCCTCATGTCGACCTTGATCTTCTCGACCACGTCAGGGGGCAGCGGCTCATCGCCCTCCAGTCGGAAGCCGTAGACGTAGGCCCCGAAGTGCGGGGTGATGGGCACGCAAGCATACGGCGGCTCGGGCGCCGCATCAGCCGCGCTGCTGCCGCCCGCCGTCATCGCGCCGAGCGCGTGGCGCAGGCGGGCGGCGGCGATGGCAGGCCACGGGTGCGCCAGCAATCGCCTGGGAGCTGGCCCAGACCGTCGCAGACTGCCCGAAGGCATGGCCTGGTGCCACCGCCATGCTACCGAACGCTCGAGCCAGAGCCAGCAACAAGCATCGCAATTGTAGTTCCACTGCGGCCGAGACGAACCAATGCACCAATGCCGAGGTCCTGGAAGCTTTTCCCTCACACGTAGAAATAGCCCGCAGACAAACATGAATAGTCTGAGGCTGCAAAACACACCCGCAAGCACATAATCAAAGCGAACGACGTCGAGCACGACTGAACTGAAAAGCCACGACGAGCTGACATTCGGGATCCCCGCCAGCACTCCTGCCGTTCCCACATCTCCCCCCCTCACCCTTCGTCAACATTTCTTCAGCGTCCCCTCCTCCTTCTCCTCCTCCTCCTCCTCGTCCTCCTCCTCCTTGTCCTCTTCCTCGTCCTCGTCCTTCTCTTCCCGCACGCCCCCCACGGACGAGCCTTCGAATCATCATAGCCGGCACCCAGCCGCTGTCGAAGAATTGCCAGGGACCCTCCCCCTCCCTCCTCCTCCTCCTCCTCCTCCTCCTCCTCCTCCTCCTTTTCCTCCTTTTCCTCCTCTTTCTCTGCCCCCTCCCTCCTCCCCCTCCTCCCTCCCTCTCCATCCTCCCTCCCTCCTCCTTCCCTCCTCCTGCGTCTCCTCCCTCCCTCCCTCCCTGCCCCCTGCTCCCTCCCTCACGGCCTCCTTATCCTACCACCCTCAGCATTGTTTGACCGATCCCCATCCCCCATCCCCTGCGGCGTGGCCTTGGCCCGCCTGGCCGACTTAACCCCCCATGAGACGGGATATGTGTTGTTGGTGTGGCCTTTGGGTACTCGCGTGCCCTCTCTCCACCAGGAGGGAGGGGGTGGGCTCGTGTAGCTGAGATACCATGGGCCCAGTGGGGATGGGGATCGGTCGGACGATGCTGACACCCCTCCTGCGAGGCGGGGATGTATTCAAATCCACCGCCCAGGGAGCCGATCCTCTGGGATCGTAGGGGGCGGTGAATCTGCACATGCTTGGGCCGCTGGGGACCCCAATGCATCCACATCCATATCCACCGCCTGCCGAGGTCCGCGGAGATCGATCCCCCAGGCAGTGGTCACGCGTAAATCCCCGCCTCGGACTTCCCCCTCGGTCCCCCCTCCCCGCCCGTGGCCCAGAGGGCCAAGGAGGGCGGCGGAGGACGACCCGACGAGCCGAGCACCCCGCAGCCCTCACGCCGTCCGACGCCCCGCCTCCTCAGAACAGCTGCAGGTCGGGGCGGTCCGGCAGCCCGTCTCCCAGCAGCGGCCTCGGCGGCATCTTGAAGCGGCTCTTCGCTGGCCGCGGCCTCGCCTTCACGCGCGGCAGGGTCCTGGCCGCCTTCTCGAGGACCCACAGGGCCCCGGACCGCGCTCGGTTGTTGACGGTGACCTCGGGGCACAGAGCAAGCCGGCCCTGAGGGACACGGGCCCTCGACCCGATGGGAGGCGGAAGCTCCCCGAGGACCAGCGCTCCCCAGTGGCCAGCGTGCCCTTGGAGGGCCCCCGAGGGCTCCAGCAGCGGAAGGGGAGGCCTCCCAAAGACCCGCCGTTCTCGGGACCCGGCCGCTTCGCACGGCGGACCTCTTGCCCCGAGGGCCTCAGGCCCCTGACGACGAGCTGGCAGGAGAAGTCTGCGGACGTGCCGGCCAGCGGGTACAGCTCCCGCAGCCTCCGCCCGGTCAGCCGTGCCGCCTCCGACGGAGGCGGCTCCGCGTGCGCCAGGGCGAACTGCCTCACCGCCTCCGCCTCGCCGGGCTTGAACACCGCGATGAGGCAGCGGCCGCCGACGGCGAGGCTCTCCATGGCCGCGGGCAGCACGGCCTCCAGCTGCATGGCCTCGTCGTTGAGGAACGTGCGGATGGCCGCGACCCACATCTTCGCCGGGTGCTCTTTGCCTCTGGCCGTGTGCTCGAAGCCCTCGGTGTCCTTGAGGTCGCCCCTGGCGACCAGGATCAGCTTGCCCACGACCTCCGCGAAGCGATTGATGGTCTTGTATGGCCCGTTGGCCTCCTGCTCATCGATGATGGCCTGCGCCATGCGCTCCGCAACCAGATTGCCGTCGTCGGGGTTGTCGTTGACCCTGGTCCCAGCGTATTCGCGGAACACCCAGGCGAGCTCCTCTCAGGAGGGGAAAAAACACACAGACACAATTAATCGTCGACCCCCAGGAAAATATGGGAAAATATGGGAAGTGGGGGGGAAGAAAAAAACCCAGAAAATATGGGGAAATATGGGGAATCCTTTCATTTGTGTGAATTTATTTGTGTGTTTGTGGGCCCCTTCATCCTCGACCGTGACGCCCGCGAGCCACTCCGAGGCCGACACGCCGCCCCTGGGGTTCATGCGCAGGTCGAACGGCAGCGTCCTCCGCCCCAGGTGGTTCATGGAGAACCCCCGCGAGTAGTCGTCCAGCTGCGGGTTGGACACGCCGATGTCGAGCATGACGCCGTGCACCACCGTGCCGCGCATCACCTCCGCGACCTCCGCGAAGGGCCGCATCACGAACGTGAACCGCGGGTCCTGCGCCGCCAGCGCGAGGCCATGCACCTGGGCGGTGTGGTCCACGTCGAAGGCGACCAATCGGCCATGCGGGCTGAGCCGCCTCAGGATTTCCCTGCTATGGCCGCCCCTGCCGAAGGTCAGATCGACGTAAGTACCATTGAAGCGGCCGTCTGGATTCCGCAGGTAGGAAGGAAACAGAAACTGCATGGAAGCGTGGAGCAGCACAGTCTCGTGCCCCTTCCGCCTGCCCTGCTGCAGGGCCTCGGAGTGCTCCAGCCGTATTTTCTCAGCCTCCGAGCGCACCCTGTCGACCTCGGCCACACGCAAGAGTGACCCTGGGCGAGAGTGACCTTTGGTGCGCGGCTTTTGGGGGGCCGCGGGGGGGCCAAACTCAGGCGCGCAAGACGCTACTGTCGCATCGCAATCGGTGATCGGGGGACCCCATTGTGCCCGCACCAAAGGTCACTCCGGCGAAAGGTCAATCTTACGTGTAGTCGACGACCACGCTGCCGCCCTCTGGCCACCCCGTCAGCTCTACGCCGAGGTCGTCGTCCACGGCGTCCCGCTCCTCCTGAGCCTCCTCGTCTTCCAACGCGCTCAGCCCCTCAAGGATGCTGAAGCCCTCCGACTCGTCGTCACCACCCTCCTGAGATGACAGGGATGACTATGCGAGCTGCGGAGGGAGCGAGGGAGGGAGGGAGGCAGGGAGGGAGGGAGGGAGGGAGGGAGGAGGAGGAGGAGGAAGAGGAGAGAGGAGAAGGCGGAGGAGGAGGAGAAAGGGGAGGAGAAGGAGGAGGAGGAGGAGGAGGAGGAAGAGGAGAGGGGAGAAGGCGGAGGAGGAGGAGGACAAAGGGGAGGAGGAGGGGAGGAGGAGGAGGAGGAGGAGGAGGAGGAGGAGGAGGAGGATGCGACAGCGGCCGTCACCGGCCCCAGCCGCCCCCGTCCCCCCCCCCCCCCCCTGGAGGTAACGTCGCGATCCGTGCTGACCTCCGAGCTGGCTTGTCATTCCTAAGACATTCCCACGCGGCGCGGGTGCGAAACGTTGACGTTTCTGGCCCCTCTAAAGGGAAATTAGGACACACAAATAAATACACACAAATAAAAATAGTCCCCATATTTTCCCATATTTTCTTGGTTTTTGTCTTCCCTCCCAATTCCCATGTTTTCCCATATTTTCCTGGGAATCGAGGATTAATTGTGTCTGTGTGTTTTTTTCCCTCCTGACCCTCGCCTCCCTTCCCCCCCTCCCGAAACGCCCATTGATCGTCAAGAAATCAAGAGACGCTCTCTGGGCACAGCGACTCGACTCGTTCGAATCACCGCCTCCTGGGCCTCCCCGCCCGGTCCCCGAGACCGTCGTTTGTTTCTGCTGCGACGTCGCACGCCGCAAGCGAGACCCCAGAGGCCCGACCTGGGAAAGAGACCAGCCGTGTCCAGCTTCCGGCTCCCAGGCTGCGTCTCCGACGGAGGCCCGCGTGGTGTGCAGCGCACGCGAGCGCCGCGCGCCCAGCAAGAGCATGCTCTGCACAGCGGAAGTGGTGGCGGCGGAGGTGAAACACTGATGTGGAGGGGAGTTGAGAAAGGAGGAGGAGGGGGGGGGAGAGAGGGCGGAGCCGATACAGTCCGGCCGCTGAAAGAAGGAACGCTCAAAAAGGAACGAAGCCCCTTCTTGGCCCTGTAAGCGCCTCCGTGCCCCAGGAGTGCAAGAGGAGCAGCACTGGAGGAACCGGAGGAGCATCGAGCCCCTTCCGAACCCAACCTGTTCCTTACTTCAGCGTCTGGACTATACGCACGACGCCTCACTGCGAGCTTCACTGGCCATCGCTCGGACGTCCATTCCCTGTGTTTTTGTTCGGTTTCGTGCGTGGTTTTTTCGCCAAATGATCAAGGATGCTCCTCGATGGTCCTCGCCGAGGGAAAAATGCACACGTCCGAGCGATGCCAAGTTCAATGATGAAGAGGGGAGGAGGCCTTCTGAGCGACGCCCGGGAGCGACGCCGGGCCGTCGGGACTGCTGCGCGACGGCCGGAGGTCTGCCCCTGGTCATCGCCGCCCTGCCTCCGAAGCGAGCAGAGGAACCAAAGGGGCCATCGAGCGCCGACCCGAGAAGTCCGCGCCGACCTCCGAACATACCTGGCCCACTGCGCTGGTTGTCTTCCTCGAGCGGCATCGAGTGCAGTGCCAGCCTGTCGTCGTGAGGCTCGGTGGGGGGGAGGTCGGCCCACGCCCCCCCGAAGTGCGGCACCCCAGAGGCCGCGACTCCCCCACCCCCCGGATCGCCTTCCTTTTGAGGGCCCAAGGTCCCAGACGCGGGCAAGCATGCCCAGTGCGCATTGCATGCGCCGCAGGGATCTCGGGGACCTTTCGCCTCTGCCCTCCTCCATCTGAGCTGGAACGATCGGGTTAGGTTGGGCATGTCCTCCTACAGGCGGATCTTGAATAACAAAAGTGAAGATAATCAAACAAATGCAACAAATGACCAACAGATCACGAAAAAAAACGTCGCTGACCTAGTTTTCGACCATTCTCGAGTATTCCTCCTGCACAGGGACATGCCCGACTTAACCACAGGGGCGGACAAGCCCACAGACATACAGAACTCATCATCGTCGTCGTCCGCCGTCGTCATCCGTCGGCAGGACAGCCTCCTGGTGCCTCCTGGGGCCTCCTACAGGCCTCCTAGGGGTCTCCTGAGGCCTCCTAGGGCCTTCTAGGGGCCTCCTAGGACCCCTGGGGCTTCCCGGTGCCTCCTGGGCGCTCCTGGGGCATCCTGGGGCCTCTCAGGGGCCGCCCGGGACCCTCGGGGCCTCCCGGGGCCCTCCGGGAGCTTCCGGAGACCTCCCGGCGCTGCGTCGCCGAGGGGACCGGGCGACGGGCCCCCGAGGGGCGGAGCCGCACGCGCCCCTGGGCGGCGTTGGGCTCTCGGGTCCCTGTCGGCGATGCGTGGGCGATCGGTGGCCGGTGCGTTCCCCCCCCCGCCCAAGCCAGGGGCCCCCCCCTCCCTCGCAGTGCCCCTGCGATCACCCCGACCAGCGGGGGCCGCTGGGCGGCGGGGCGGATCTGCCCTCCCCGTCCTCCTCCTCCTCCTCCTCCTCCTCCTCCTCCTCCTCCTCCTCCTCCTCCTCCTCCTCCTCCGGGCGGAGGAGACAGGGCCCGATCCCTGGGCCCCGAGCCACTCCATGGAGCTCCCCTGGGCC
>CAUYUJ010021787.1:7500-27500 GCA_963575745.1 Prorocentrum cordatum | reverse complement strand
AAGAGAGCAGCAAATGACTCCACAGGGGGGTCCGGGCGGGACCCGGGGCGGCTGCCGTCGAAGCCCAAATCGCCTGGGACATCCTCGCAAAATCGCTCTTGGCGCTGCTAGAACTCCATTCCCGGCGTACATTTTGGATGCCCGGAGCCAACTGTAGGCCACTTCGTGGTCTTCGAGTTCCCAGAACTCCATTCCCGGGCCACATTTTGGATGCCCGGAGCCAACTGTAGGCCACTTCGTGTCTTCGAGTTCCCAGAACTCCATTCCCGGGCCACATTTTGGATGCCCGGAGCCAACTGTAGGCCACTTCGTGGTCTTCGAGTTCCCAGAACTCCATTCCTGGGCCATGATTTTGAATGCCCGGAGCCAACTGTAGGCCACTTCGTGTTCTTCGAGTTCCCAGAACTCCATTCCCGGGCCACATTTTGAATGCTGAGGCAGGCTGAGGCTGAGGCTGAGGCAGGCTGAGGCTGAGGCAGGCTGAGGCTGAGGCCGAGGCTGAAGGCAGACTGAGGCTGAGGCTGAAGCAGGCTGAGGCTGAGGCTGAGGCAGGCTGAGGCTGAGGCAGGCTGATGCTGAGGCAGGCTGAGGCTGAGGCTGAGGCTGATGCAGGCTGAGGCTGAGGCAGGCTGAGGCTGAGGAGGCTGAGGAAGGCGAGACTGAGGCTTGAGGCTGAGGCTGAGGCTGAGGCTGCAGGCTGAGGCTGAGGCTGAGGCTGAGGCTGAGGCTGAGGCTGAGGCTGAGGCAGGCTGATGCTGAGGCAGGCTGAGGCTGAGGCTGAGGCTGATGCAGGCTGAGGCTGAGGCAGGCTGAGGCTGAGGCCGAGGCTGAAGGCAGACTGAGGCTGAGGCTGAAGCAGGCAGGCTGAGGCTGAGGCAGGCTGAGGCTGAGGCTGATGCAGGCTGATGCTGAGGCAGGCTGAGGCTGAGGCTGAGGCTGATGCAGGCTGAGGCTGAGGCAGGCTGAGGCTGGCCGAGGCTGAGGCTGAGGCTGAAGCAGGCAGGCTGAGGCTGAGGCTGAGGCAGGCTGAGGCTGAGGCTGAGGCAGGCTGATGCTGAGGCTGAGGCTGAGGCTGATGCAGGCTGAGGCTGAGGCAGGCCTGAGGCCGAGGCTGAAGGCAGACTGAGGCTGAGGCTGAAGCAGGCTGAGGCTGAGGCTGAGGCAGGCTGAGGATGAGGCTGAGGCAGGCTGAGGCTGAGGCAGGCTGAGGCTGGCTGAGGCTGAGGCTGAGGCAGGCTGAGGCTGAGGCCGAGGCTGAAGGCAGAGGCTGAGGCTGAGGCTGAAGGCAGGCTGAGGCTGAGGCTGAGGCAGGCTGAGGCAGGCTGAGGCTGAGGCAGGCTGAGGCTGAGGCAGGCTGAGGCTGAGGCCGAGGCTGAAGGCAGACTGAGGCTGAGGCTGAAGCAGGCTGAGGCTGAGGCTGAGGCAGGCTGAGGCTGAGGCTGAGGCAGGCTGATGCTGAGGCAGGCTGAGGCTGAGGCTGAGGCTGATGCAGGCTGAGGCTGAGGCAGGCTGAGGCTGAGGCCGAGGCTGAAGGCAGACTGAGGCTGAGGCTGAAGCAGGCTGAGGCTGAGGCTGAGGCAGGCTGAGGCTGAGGCTGAGGCAGGCTGAGGCTGCAGGCTGATGCTGAGGCAGGCTGAGGCTGAGGCTGAGGCTGATGCAGGCTGAGGCTGAGGCAGGCTGAGGCTGAGGCCGAGGCTGAAGGCAGACTGAGGCTGAGGCTGAAGCAGGCTGAGGCTGAGGCTGAGGCAGGCTGAGGCTGAGGCAGGCTGAGGCTGAGGCTGAGGCAGGCTGAGGCTGAGGCTGTGACTGCGACTGCCGTTGCCACTGCGACTGTCATCGCGAATGCGACTACGACTGCGAGAACAGCAGAATTCTACAACTGGATTCTCATCCGAATCTTAAGGGGAATGCTTCCAGATATGCTCCTACACATCGCTGTTAGGTTGCTTTGCCGGGATAATGAATATTCCCCCGACTTAACGCTTGCCCTTTTCTCTGCGAGGCGCGGATTTCTGCATCATTATCCACTGCCTGGGAACCGACGCCCTGGGCACCCAACGGGCAGCGGGTCCAAAATATGACCGCATCCACCGCCTCCGGAGGCCTGCGAAATTCGATCCTCCAGGCAGTGGTCGTGTAACCGACCACGGGCGAGAACAGTGCCTGGAAGATAATAAGGTTCGGGGGTCTGGCGGGGATAATCAAGGATTTTCCCGGGGAAGGTGAACTTATGATGATGATGATGATGATGATGATGATGATGATGATGATGATGATGATGATGATGCTGATCTGATGCTGCTGCTGCTGCTGCTGATGCTGATGCTGATGCTGATGCTGATGCTGATGATGATGATGATGATGATGCTGATGCTGATGATGATGATGATGATGATGATGATGATGATGATGACGATGATCATGATGATGGTGATCCTGGGCGCTCGGTTATGAATCCCCGCCTCGAACTCTTGGAGGTCCAAAGGCGGTGCGGCGACAGATCGTGCGGTGACCTCGCCTCCCCCGGCGGTCCGCCGCCGCACCGTGCTGGGGCCCGACGGGGGGGCCCCCCCTGCGCGCCCGAGGCATCCTCGGAGAGCGACCCAGGCCCCTGACCCGTGCGGCCACCCCGAGCCCCCACCGACTCACCACGCGGCTCTGTTTTCACTGGGGGGGGGGAGGGAGGGGAGGGGAGAATCGCTTGGAGGCGGGGGTACACCCTGCGAAATGCTTAAGAAATCATGGGTTAAGAAATTCATGGTCTCAAAACTCGAATGAAAACCCAAAATTTCTATCAAAATCTTAGGATTTACATTGAAACATTAAGAATAATCGAGACTCTGGCCGAAAACTCAAGTTTTTTTCCCAACCATCCTGTGGTGTTGGGTCCTCGTTTTGAAGAGACAGCGCCCCGCGTCCACTCCTCCCGCTGCCCCCTCCCCCCTTCCCCTCATCCCTGCGTTTCACCCACCCAGCACAGCGTTTCGCAGCCCCATAGGGAGCTCCACCGAAGGCCCCACTGGCAGGGTTCGCATGGCGGCCTCGGGCCATTTCGGCACACCCCTCACGAGGATCGTGGCCCCATAGGGAGCTCCACCGAAGGCTCCAGTGGCAGGGTTCGCATGGCGGCCTCGGGCCATTTCGGCACACCCCTCACGAGGATCGTGGCCCCATAGGGAGCTCCACCGAAGGCGCCAGTGGCAGGGTTCGCATGGCGGCCTCGGGCCATTTCGGCACACCCCTCACGAGGATCGTGGCCCCAAAAGGGAGCTCCACCGAAGGCGCCATTGGCAGGGTCCGCATGGCAGCCTCGGGCCATTTCGGCACACCCCTCACGAGGATCGTGGCCCCATAGGGAGCTCCACCGAAGGCCCCAGAGGCAGGGTTCGCATGGCGGCCTCGGGCCATTTCGGCACACCCCTCACGAGGATCGTGGCCCCATAGGGAGCTCCACCGAAGGCCCCAGTGGCAGGGTTCGCATGGCGGCCTCGGGCCATTTCGGCACACCCCTTACGAGGATCGTGGCCCCATAGGGAGCTCCACTGAAGGCTCCAGTTGCAGGGTTCGCATGGCGGCCTCGGGCCATTTCGGCACACCCCTCACGAGGATCGTGGCCCCATAGGGAGCTCCACCGAAGGCCCCAGTGGCAGGGTTCGCATGGCGGCCTCGGGCCATTTCGGCACACCCCTCACGAGGATCGTGGCCCCATAGGGAGCTCCACCGAAGGCGCCAGTGGCAGGGTTCGCATGGCGGCCTCGGGCCATTTCGGCACACCCCTCACGAGGATCGTGGCCCCATAGGGAGCTCCACCGAAGGCTCCAGTGGCAGGGTTCGCATGGCGGCCTCGGGCCATTTCGGCACACCCCTCACGAGGATCGTGGCCCCATAGGGAGCTCCACCGAAGGCCCCAGTGGCAGGGTTCGCATGGCGGCCTCGGGCCATTTCGGCACACCCCTCACGAGGATCGTGGCCCCACTGGAGCTCCACCGAAGGCGCCAGTGGCAGGGTTCGCATGGCGGCCCCGGGCCATTGCGGCACATCCCTCACGAGGATCGTGGCTCCATAGTTGTGTTGGTTCAACAACCGCGCCTGGGCGTCGTACTCCGCCTTGTCGACGTGCAACGCCACCTCCTCCCTCATGGCTCTCAAGGCCCCTCTCCTGCTTCTGCTCCTCGGTGAGAGGGACGCCGTCCTTGTCGTCGTCGGCGCCCGCGAAGACGGCCACGAACGTGTCCCTGAGCATGTCGGGCTCCGGCGGGGAGCCGTGGCCACATAGGGAGCGCGGGCGGAGATGGTAACTATTCACAATTGCGGCATTCACAACTGCATATGGTTGGGTCCTTCGCCAGGATAATTAAGCATCGCCTAAGGGGTAGGGTCCTGACTCCGCCACGTGCTCGACGAACTCCGCGGGCCCTGCCCCCGCCGCCCATCGAGTTGCCCGGATCATTGATCGGAGAGGGCAGGGCTCCGGCCTCCTATCACGGGGGAACAAGGTGAAGGGGCCCTGGGACACACAAATAAATACACACAAATAAAAATATCCCCCATATTTTCCTATATTTTCTGGGTTTCTGTCTTCCCCACCACTTCCCATATTTTTGCATATTTTCCTGGGGGTCGACGATTAATTGTGTCTGTGTGTTTCTTTCCCTCCTGACAAGGGTCCCGAGGGAAACGGGTCCTGGGCTCCTGGGCCTTCTCCCAGGACGAGGTCCTCATCCTGACTCGTTGTCTGACAGTCCCGTGGCCGGTGGAGGACCTCGAGGGGCCGAGAACGGCGAGAACCCTCAGGACCCGTTTCTCCCGTGGCGAGGTTCGCCGTCGAGTGCGGTCACCGCACCGTTTGGGGATCCCCGATCTTCTCAGGAGGGCCTCGCCTGTGGGGCTAGCGCCTGCGCTGGCGCCTTCGCCGCTGGAGCCCCGTGCCCTGCCTTCGCGTCCGGGGCTGGCGCTGGCGCGGCCGGCGCCGGCTCCTCCGCGGCGGCAACCTTGCGCCTTGCCTTGGCGGCCGGGGCTGGCGCTGGCTCCTCCGCGGCGGCAGCCTTGCGCCCTGCCTTCGCGGCCGGGGCTGGCGCTGGCTCCTCCGCGGCGGCAGCCTTGCGCCTTGCCTTTGCGGCCGGGGCTGGCGCCGGCTCCTCCGCGGCGGCAGCCTTGCGCCTTGCCTTGGCGGCCGGGGCTGGCGCCGGCTCCTTCGCGGCGGCAGCCTTCTTGCGCCCTGCCTTGGCGGCCGGGGCTGGCGCTGGCTCCTCCGCGGCGGCAGCCTTGCGCCTTGCCTTTGCGGCCGGGGCTGGCGCTGGCTCCTCCGCGGCGGCAGCCTTGCGCCTTGCCTTGGCGGCCGGGGCTGGCGCCGGCTCCTTCGCGGCGGCAGCCTTCTTGCGCCCTGCCTTCGCGGCCGGGGCTGGCGCTGGCTCCTCCGCGGCGGCAGCCTTCTTGCGCCCTGCCTTCGCGGCCGGGGCTGGCGCTGGCTCCTCCGCGGCGGCAGCCTTGCGCCTTGCCTTTGCGGCCGGGGCTGGCGCCGGCTCCTTCGCGGCGGCAGCCTTGCGCCCTGCCTTGGCGGCTGGGGCTGGCGCTGGCTCCTCCGCGGCGGCAGCCTTCTTGCGCCCTGCCTTCGCGGCCGGGGCTGGCGCTGGCTCCTCCGCGGCGGCAGCCTTGCGCCTTGCCTTTGCGGCCGGGGCTGGCGCCGGCTCCTTCGCGGCGGCAGCCTTGCGCCCTGCCTTCGCGGCCGGGGCTGGCGCTGGCGCCGGCTCCTTCGCTGCGGCAGCCTTGCGACCTGCCTTCGCAGCTGCAGGAGCTGGCGCTGCTGGGGCCGCCACCCTGGGCCTCCTGGCCGGCGCGGGCGCCGCCTTCTTTCGGAGGCGAACGATGGTATAACCATACAGATGTCTCGGATCGGCGGCCACGGGCGGCAACGTGGCGAATCCTCGATGGGGCCCCGCCCAACGCACGAGGCGGCCCCGGGCGGCAACGCGGCGACACCTCGCCAGATTTCTATGTCTTGGATCCGCGCTGGACCCCCACCCCGGCGCGCGGAGCGCGCCAGGGACGGCGCCAGAGGCGCCGCAAGGGGGAGGCCCAGCGCCGATTCAAGAACTCCGCGCCACGCTCCGAAAGTCAAGTTTCTTCTTATTCGATTCCTGAGGTGGCGCTGCAGGCAAGAGTTGTCCACATCCACTGCGTCTTGAACGTTCTGGAAGGAGTACCAAGAGGCCGAGGCGCAGTGGGCGTGGATAAAAACCCAGCATCGTTATCCACATCCAATGTGCCCCTGGTTTCCTGGACAACGAACCTGGGGCGTTCCTCAAAAACCAACTCTTCATATGTGAACCTTTTCTTGTTCGGCGTGTCGACATTGGGCGGGGCAGGGGAGGGGGGGTCTGGCCCTGGACCTCTGCTCAACGCGACTGTTTGCACCAGTGCGTCCTGTGGGGGGGGGACTCCACCTGCTTGAAGCGGGCGCCCAAAACAGGCGAGATCTGCTCCATGGCGGGGGGGAGGGGGGGTGCGAGGGCCGGGCGCCGATCGGCAAAACACCGAATGAGAACACGATCGCTATGCTGAACTCGTCTTTGACGGTCCCGTGGCCCGCGGGGGGGCCCCCGTGAGCGCCGTGCCTTCGGCGCCGTCGCCTCCGCGGCGGCGGCCTTCGCGCGGCGCGCCTCGCACGGCACGCGGGCGCGGCCAGGGGAGGCCGCGCCACGCGGCCCGAGGCCGAGGGCGCCGGGGGGCGGCGGCGGGCCCGGGCGCCAAGCGGCAGCAGCCGCAGCGCCTGCCACCCATCCTCGGCCCAGGCAGCAGCCTCGGCATGGCGCGCGAGCCGCTTGTTGGTTTCATTCTCACTGCTATCACAAATCCAACGTTGTACACGGAGTGGCATGGCCCATCCGTGCCCTCGAGGTCTGGATACCAGGGGACGCTCTCAAGGATGCGCGATCCGTAGACACGCTGCGCGCAGGGCATCCGCGCAAGGCCGCCCTGTGTGCAGGGGGTCGCGGTCGAAGAAATCTAGATCGCGAGGCCATAGATCGGAGGTTGGGGGGTTGGAACGGAAGCGACCCCAACCGGGAAATCGGTTTCGGTTTTGGTACGTGTCGCGCGTGCGGGCGAGGCGAAGCTGCGCGAGTTCCTGCAGTGGTAGGGGCCATCTATTGCCAAAAAAACCGCGCCCCCCCCCCCTCGCCGAGCGCCGGGCGTGGCTCCCGGTTGTCCCGGAGGTTATCCCGCCCGACGGCTGTCCCGATGGTTCTGGTTGTCCGGATGCTGTGGTTGCCCCGATGGTTGTCCCGATAATTGTGGTTGTCCCGATAGTTTTCCCGATGGTTGCCCCGATGGTTGTCCTGATGGTTGTCCTGATGGTTGTCCCGATAGTTGTCCCGATGGTTGGCCCATGGTTAGCACGATGGTTGTCCCGTTGGTTGTCCCGATGGTTGTCCCGATGATTGTCCCGATGGTTGATGGATGAATAGATCGACATATCAATCGGTGGATAAATAGGTAGATATGCCGGTAGATACATATACGGATTGGTCGATACATATATATATATATATATATATATATATTTATATATATATATGTATATACAATGATGGATCGTTTACTATAGACAGTTACATGCATATATATACACAGGTATTTATAGATATCTAAAAACCGAGAGGTGTATACATGTTGATCGATGATTGTCCCGATGGTTGTCCCAATAGTTGTTACATGTATTGGACACACATATGGATATATCTGCATATCGAGATCTATAGATATCAATGCGGATGTATATATACACATATAAATATACATGTAGGTAGATATATCGACAACTCGATGTGTACATACACATATGGATTTAGAGCGACTGATGAAACAACATATACATATCGAGCTAGCTGTATATGAGGACACACATACATATGCACATATCTATATATACAGAAATATTTATAATTAGATATAAGTGGGCTTGCGATAGGAATGCGTGTGTATATATATATATATATATATTTGTTTATGTTATATATCTATATAAGTCGACCGGTTGAACGATACATTCTGTTATAGAGACATACGTAGATGTATTTATGTATAGATATCGACAATGATGTTTATATACATATAGATGTATATGTATACGTATAGTGTTGCACCGATGGTTGGCACACATATATATATATAACACAATATACATGGCTGTCTCCACCACCACCACCACCGCCATTGCCAGCGCCAGCGCCATCTGCAGTGACCACCAGCGGTCCATCAGCAGCAGCAGCAGCGTCCTGCCCACCACAACCGCCACCGCCACTGCCGCTGCCTCGCCACCAGCACCACCACCGGCATCGTCGCTACCCGTCGCTGGCAGAGCCTGGCACCACTGTCAGCATCGCTGCCGCCTCACCAGCACGATCGCATCTTGTTATCATCTTCATTACTGGCAACACCACCATGCTACTGTGGAGGGTTTTCCATGCTACTGTGGAGGTTTTTATGTTTGGCTACATCAAGGCTTCAACGATTTCCGGGACCCTCGAAAATTGTTTGCCCCAAACCATCGCAAATCGACCGCCTCCCCCTCCACCCCACACTTCCTTATCACCCGTAGGGTGGTCCTATCGGTGCGAATATGTTCCCCGCCCACGGGCGAAACTTCCTTATGATCGTATTATCCTTCCAGTTTCCGCCGTCGTTCCCTCCCCGACATCGTCCTCTCAGGTGTACGCAGCGCATCACGTGTGTAAGGTATCTGCCACCGTGCCTGCGCGGAACTAGCGTGTTACAATGAATGTGTGTGTGTGTGGTCTGGAAGGTTGCGTCTGAATTCTTTCTGGTGCCGACTCCCCCCCCTCTGGCAACGATCGTCCTTAGGACACCGTTCCTCTGAACTTGCTTTCCGCTTGCTCTGCGGTTGGAATTTGGCCCCCTGACGGCCAGGATGGTCCTCGCGACGACTTCCAGGACTCCAGCCAACATGACACCGAAAAGGCCCAAGACCAGACAAAACGCTCCAAAGACGGCATCGCAACAACCCACAAGGCCTCCACGACAGCCCAATAACGCTCCAAGAGGCCCTCCAAGAGAACCCGGGAAAGCAACAACAACTGATGTTCCTTAGGTTGTTGAAATATTTTGAAGCTCTGATCTCTTTGATTTTGCGACAGTCCAGGATTTGCCAACGTGTATTCAAGATAGCTCTAAGCCAGCCCTGGAGGCCGCGCAAGACACCCCGACTCGGCCCAACAGGCCGCCAATGAACCCCCCAAACAACCGCAGGAGGCCCCCAATACTTCCAGAGAGCAAACTTTGTGGGGGAGGCACCCTTTTGCAAAGTGTTTGCGGCCTCGCTTCCGCTGTTGCTCACGCGCGCACAGGCGCGCCCATCCCCACGTTTGCAACGCCCGCCCGCCCGCCCGCCCGGCCATGACCCGCGCTCTTCTTCGCGCCGCGATTTGGGGCACTTGCGCGTCGAGGCAAGCTCCTCGCAGGACCGACGAGCACCCGACCTCTCCATTGGTTCCATTGGCATTTTCTTCTAATGCCCTGGGCAATGCCACGGGCGACCCTCTGAATTGCGCGCGCCTTTCTGGGCCCAGTCGCTGCGCGCCCCTTCGTTTGCCGACGTGGCTGAGCGGTTCGACTCAGGTAGGGTTCTTTCTTCAGGAGGGCGCAACCCGCTCCATGCTTACAACGTCGAGGTGGGCGAAGTCAAAGATGCAGCCGTCTGCTTCTAATTGCCAGCCTGCGCCAATCCACGAGCGCAACGAGGACCTGCTGGCCTTTGCCGAGAGGGTCGTTGGTCTTAGCTTCTTCCTTTGCGTGTTGGCGCCCGTTCTGAAGCCGACGCATCCGCGGGCGTTGCTGTGCACATGGCTATTTTTTCCCATGCCGGGGCGTTCCGGAACCGCAGCTGCGCGCAGGGTGCTCGCGCGTCGTTGCGGCATCTTCAATCGCGCGGAGCCACATGAAATACTATCTAGTCTGCCTGTGTCAAAACCCGTTGCCCCGTGCTCCCTGATTCCGCCGGCGCAGCAGGTTGGCTTCGGCGTTCAACTCGTTCGGCCTCTTTGTCCTTCGTTTCGTCTAGCAGAATCATGACAGCATCTCCTTCGGCGCTCTACCGCTCCTGATTGGGTGGCTCACCGCTCGCGCCGTGAGGCTCGCCCCCGAAGGGCGGGGATGGCGCCCCATCCTGCAGCTCGTCCTGGATGGGTGATCGGGCCCGGTGGACCATTCCTGGCGCGGCGCGCTCCGGCCGGCCGAGGATCTCACGTTCGGGCGCAGCGCAACTGTCACGGTGACTTCGTTTTAGGCACTGGCTGTCTTCAGCGCGATCGTTCCGGCGCAGCGCGCTGGGATGCCACGCCCGCGGCGCCAGACCCCCCGACGCAGCCTCAAGTGGAGGGGGGGGGGGGGGGGCGCGCGAGCGCTTGCCGCCGGTGCCGTTGGGGGCCTGGCCCCAGCCGCCGTCGATTTCGCAAGTTCGCGCGGCCGCGGTGACGTGGGCGCAAGTTGGGGCGTGCTCACTACTGGGCCGATGTGCCCCGTGACCACTGATTCCTGTCTGCCAGAGATCGCAGACAAACGCCCCCCTGACAAATTTCGGTGATCGCCTACTCTTCTGTTCAGCGCATCGGTCTGCTGATCCAGCGCGGCAAATTCAGCGCCCGCCTCGCTGCTATTGCCGCCCAGGCCCACGGCGTTCATTATATTGCGGTTGAGGAGCTGGTTGCTGCACTCGGTAACTGTCTGTTCGCATGCCTCGAGTCTTTCCTGGGCGTCGCTGACCTGTTTCTGTAAGCGCGCAAAGATAATTTCGCGACTTGGCGAAAAAACACATCGTTGTTCGCGGGGGCTCGGCGACCCGCCTGAATTTAGATGCACTTGGAGGGCGGCATTCTCTGCGCCACGCAGTTCGCTGCAATTCACTGCCGCGGCAATTTCAGAGATCTGGCATCTGACCTGCTCCAGATCTGTTCTTAGCGGGCTATTTCGCTCGCAGGGGTCTGGCATTTGCCTGGAATCATGCAGCGCGTCATCGGGCTGATTAGTGGTGGGATTGCCCTACTGCGCGGCGCCAATCAACCATATTGAACTGTTGGCACAACGCCATAAGCTGCTCATAAAAGCAACCATGGCCGCTCTCTCCGCTGCCGCCCCTGCGCATGGCCCCTGGCTCCCTGGGTCGCAAGGATTTCGACGGCAGCGCATGCTTCTGCGTAGATCTGGGCGGACTGCATGAGACTGACTTCCCAACTGGGCCATCGCCCGAGATTCTTCTGCAAAGGCCCGCGCCCGTTGGTCGCCGCGCGCCGCGTTCGCTCTCACAAATTCGATCAATGCGCCGCAACAGGCCTAAATAACATGTCTCCTCTGCTTTTGGCGAGCTGTTCGCTGTTCCCTAATTGCTCGCGGCATGCCGCATGGCAGCGCGCGCGTCGACTCGACGCAATCGGGTGGATAATTCGCGTTGGCTCGGTGTTCCTCGGGTTCGCGCCTGCCGGCCCGACGCTCATCAATATAGCGCGCGCCGACTCAACGTTCATCGATAGGCGTGCGCCGACTGCGCGCTCATCGCTGAATTCCGAGTCGGATCGACGCCCTCGATTTTGGATTGCGTCGCCCCGCAGCACGTGGCCCAGCAAGCGGCCCTGAGGAATGCCTCTTTTGCGCGACCTGGATCTTCCTAGCTGACATATGTCATTGCCGCGTTCTGTTCTGGCGCATGAGCGCGGAAAAACAAACGCAATGTCGAAAGGGCAAAGCGCATGGGCACCCCCCATTTCCCCGGCTCTTCCGAACTGATTTTGGAGGCGCCCGGCCTTCCCATGGCGCCAGGTTTCCCCGGCGCGTCGCCCGCGGCGCCAGGCTGCCCAGGCGCATCGCCCGCGACGTCGGGCTTCCCAAACGCATTGGCACCGCTATACGGGACGCTTACGGGCGCCGGCGCGCTGCTATTGAATGGCACTTTCACTGCCCAGTGTTTCGATCTGTCGCAGCCGCGGCGGCGCCAACTGCCCGCTCGCGCGCGGCCGCTATTGGCCCCCTGCCACCTCGAACGAAGCGTCCGCGATCATGGCCTCGAGATTCGCCGCGAACAAAGTCCGAGGCGCTCGAATTCATGCCCTGTGGTTGCACAAGTGCAGACTGCTCGCGGGCCCCGCATCACGGGTCTTGCGGTGACTCACCGCTTTCGGCTGAGAACGCATGGGATGGGGTATGTTGACCTTGTGGCCAAAACCCCTTTGAATGCCTCCCATGGGCCCCCGCTCGCCTTTGAAGGCGGCCGCGTTCCCAACCATGTTCGAGCCTGCGTCCAGCCGCGACCCACGAGGACGCCCCGAAAAGGGAGAAGAAAGGAACAACAATGAACCGTTTGTTACCGGCAACGACTACGAAGGCGCCAGCGATGGGCCTCCCCACGGTTTGGAAGAGCACGAATGCTGCGGATGCACCCTCCCTGCTGCGCCCGAGCGCGAAGCAGAAGCGGCAGCAGGAGGGGAAGAGAAACGGCGGACAAGGGAAGGATCAAGACGGAGCCGCGAAGCCCCGAAACCAAGACGGGAATACCGTCAAAAACAAACACGCGCCAAGAACGAGGGGTAAAACACAAAAAGGCCCGCTGTAGTCGACGACGACGACGGCCACGACGACGGCCACAACGACTGTGGCACGTCAGTGATCTGCCAGAAATGGGGGAAATCTTCGCCGCCGATGTATACGGTCCCCATTACAACTTCTGTGCGAAAGGCAATCGTTTTGGTGGCTGCCGCGCAGGGGGGTGCACAACCTCCTCGGCGGCGCCCACGACGATCCCCTGGCGCGCGTGATTATGAACAAACAGATCCGCGCCCTGCGGGGTCTATTTATCAACCTCGGGGGGGTCCCACCATTTGTTGATCACAAGCGGAAATTATCGCGACCCGGGTCCCCCACTTTGTGAGATCTTCGATTGGACCAGAATCTTTGGACCAAACTCGGTGACGGACGACTCGGGGGGGACGTGACGCCCGCCGTCGCGTGTTCCTGGCTGTGCGGACGCACCTCTCTCGAAGGCGGACGCCGTCCTCGATGGGGGTGCTTCCGCACAGCCTCCCTGTGGGTGTACACCCTGCGAAATGCTTAAGAAATCATGGGTTAAGAAATTCATAGTCTCAGAACTTGAATAAAAACCCAACGTTTCCATTAAAATCTTAGGATTTACATTGAAACGTTAAGAATAATCGAGACTCTGGCCGAAAACTTAAGTTTTCTTAAGCATCGCCTAAGGTGTACCCCACGAATGTCTCCGAGCATCCATGGGCGGAACCCGGGGGATCCGGGGGAGGAGACCCAGACGTCCGCAAGTGTGATCGTGTTCCATCTGCGGCCCCAGGTGTCCCGACACCGTCCCTGGGGATAGTTTGCCGTCCCCGATGCATGTTTGAGTCTGCAAAAAACGATCCCTAACCCTCTGGGAGGGGGGGCCGAAGTTAGGAGGGCCCAAAACAGTTTTGATAGGGGCCATTTCTGCAGATGTACCAAACCAAACCGCACATAATGTTTATTCCTAGTTCAAGGGCAGGGCCCTCAGTGAGGCCACGTCGTCACTTTGTTAGTAGGGTTAGGGGTCCTTTATCCTCGATGAAAGTTTGGTGCTCCCAGGGCGCGATGACGGACCCTAGAGGCCGAAATGGAGGAACAAAACGGGCAGCAAACGTTATACAGTCGGGGCGCCGAAGAAGGAACCCTTTTCGTTGGGGAGGGGCTCGGTGTTCCTTGATTGTTTCACAGCTTTCCTCAGGTGTTCCTTCTGTTTTCGAAGGGCAATCGAAGTCTAACTTGTGGAAAAATGGGGCCTCGTTCCTTATGTAGGGTTCCTTACGTCAAAGCCCCGACTGTACCGTCGTGGGCCCTTACCGATACCCTCCTCCAAGGTAGGAGGCCCTCCTCCCACAACCGCCGATGGATCGCCGAGGAGGGACCGATGGCCCACCCTGCCCAAGAACCTGCTGTGTCGCTGTCGAGGGCCTGCTGCCGCTCCATCGGCGATGCATCGCCGAATCCAGCTCGATGCTTCCGCCCCTGATGACTGCCTACCAGACCACCCCAACCCAACCCGAAGACCCGCATTCGACCCGAATTTCGGGTTGGTGGGGGTACGGATTCCATGTGTTTTCTCAATGCTCCCCGACCCGCCCCCCACTGGAAATCGAAGAGAAGGTTGGGCCTTCGGGTTGGGTTGGGGTGGTTTGGCGGGTGGTGATGAGTCTATCCCCGGTGGTTTTCGGGTCTGACTACCTACCAGACCACCCCAACCCAACCCGAAGACCCGAATTCCGGGTTGGGGGGGGTAAGGGTTCCATGTGTTTTTTCAATGCTTCCCGACCCCCCCCCACTGGAAATCGAGGAGAAGTTTGGGCCTTCGGGTTGGGTTGGGGTGGTTTGGTGGGTGGTGATGAGTCTATCCCCGGTGGCTTTCGGGCCATCTCTCGGGCTCCCAGCGGCCCTTCAAGGGCGACCCGTGCCCCCCCGGAGCGCTCTCGGCGAGGCGCAGCTCTGGAACGCCTCCTGAGGCTGTGAAGCAGCTCATAACTAGGGGGCAAACAAACCTACCTCGCTTTTGACCACCCTCGCTTCCAAGAGATACCAAGCGATGCCAAACTACGGCATGTCCTGGTCAGGCCGCTTGACGAGGAAGCGTATGGTATGACTTGGTTTTGCCTGGAAGCGAAAGCGGGGTAGGTAATTCACGCTCTGAATAACGCACGAACATGTAGGAACATCTCGAACCTCGCACCTCGAAGGGGGGATCCACGAGGTTAGAAGATCGGCCACAGGCGAGAGTGACCCCAGGCAAGAGTGACCTTTTGGTGCGCGGCCTCATGGGGCCGCGGGCAGGCCAAATCTGGGCGGGCAAGCCAGGTACCGGGTGCTTTGGTGCGGGCTTGCAGGGGTCACCCCTGTTAGCCCGCCCCAAAGGTCACTCCAGCGAAACCATACTCTTACGACAAGCCGAAATTCGACGACGGCGATCCGCGATTGTGGGTGGCTACATCCGAACCCTACCCCTCACAACTGCCGGCTCTCCCAAATCGATGGGAGGGGGGGGGGGTAGGATTCGGCTTTCGCCACGTGCCCGACGATTTCCGAACCCTACCTGAGTATCGTTTAACCGATGCCCATCCCCAGCGGCGTGGCCTGGGCCTCACTGGCCGATTTACCCCCCTAGCTGGGGATATAAGCCGTATCCTTCGGGCTTCGAGGTGTGTATCCCCAACTGGGGGGGTAGTTTGGTGGAGGTCTCGAAGGCGATGGGGATGGGGATGGGGATCGGTTAAACGATACCGACGACCACCGCCGCCCATCGAGTTGGCTGAATCCTGGTTCGGCGAATGCGAAATTCGGAGCTTCTGGGGTCGCAAAGACCGTGCGGCGACATACCTGGCGGCGACCTCAAAATCCGCAGAGACCTTATCGCAGGGCCCGTCACCACACGGTCTTGGGACCTCGGAGGCCCCAGCCGCCCGAGACATCCTCGGAGAGCGACCCGAGTCCAAACCCCGTGCGGTGACCCCGAGTCCACACACAGTCACCACCACACGGTGTGGGCACCATACCGGCTGGGTGCCCCCCGGGCTTGGCGGCGTGCAGAAGGGGGTTCGGGGGAGGGGGCGGGCTTCTTAGCAGGAGGCTGCTCCTTAGAAGGCGCCGGCCCAGGGCCGCGACTCCTGAGTGGGGGTGCTTGTGGGAAGCCTTCGCCCCTCCCCCTGCCCCCCCTTCTCTCTGCGCGTGGCCTGATGGGCCTGTTTTCCACCACCACCACCATAAGTTGGAGGGGGAGGGGGGATGGACTCCTCCTCCTCCTCCTCCTCTCTCCTCCTCCTCCTTCCTCCTCCTCCTCCTCCTCCTCCTCCTCCTCTTCTCCTCCTCCTCCTCGTCCTCCACCTCCTGCCCCCCTCCAGCTCCTGGTGGCGGTGGTGGGGAAAGCAGGCCCGTCATGGCCGCAAGAGTTCGCCGCCGAGGTCTCTCTCTCTCCCCGGGGCGGCCGCCTGCGGCCGGCGCGCGGGCCGCCCGCGCCGGCGCCTCGGCGCGCCCGTGCCGGGGCGCGGCGGCGGCCAGGCACGCGGCCGCCGCGGCGGCGGCCAGCAGCAGGCGGCCGAGGGGAGGGCCGGGGGGGGCTCTCGGGGGGCCTCCGCCCCTGGACGCCGGGGGGGGGGGGTTCACGGGCGCAGAACGGTATAACATAAACTGTTTCGCCGTCGGGGGCCACCTGCCCCTGGGCGGCTGGAAAGTTTTATACCCTTGCGGTGGCACCGTAGGGGTATAAACTTTCCCGCCGCCCAGGGGCAGGTGCCGCCGACGGCGAACAAGTTTATGTTATACCTTTCTTCGCCCCTTAAGGGGGGGAGTGCTGTTACAGTCGGGGCGTTGACCTAAGGAACCCCAAACAAGGAACGAGGCCCCTGTTTTCCATAGGTTGACCTTCGATTGCCAGTCGAAAACATGAGGAGAACATTGGGCAAGGTGTGGAACAGTTAAGGAACACCGAGCGCCTCCCCAACGAAAAGGGTTCCTTCTTCAGTGCCCCGACTGTACTGGCCATCGCTCGGACGTCGATTCCCTGTGCTTTTCTCGGTTCCGTGCGTGGCTTTCACGCCAAATGATCAAGGATGCTCCTCGATGGTCCTCGCCGAAGGAAACATGCACACGTCCGAGCGATGCCAAGGTCAGGGACCAGATCTCCGACGACGTGGAGGACTCTCGATGCCATGTCTACATATATGCTTGCACACGTCAGCACGGGGAGGCCCAGCGGTCCCTCCCTGTCGCGGGGTGCGTGCCGGAAGCGAGAGTCCGCGGTCGGAGTGCCGTTGTTTGAACTCTCACTCGTGAAAAGAACTATCGCTGATCCCCCCCACAGGTGCACATCGCGTCTCTCCCAACCGTCCTGTGGTGTGGGGTCCTCGCTGTGAAGAGGCAGCACCCCGTGTTCTCCTCTCCTCTCCTCCTCCTCCCTCCCCCTCCTCCCTCCTCCCATTCCTGCCTCTGCTCTCCGAAAACCGTCATCACCATCGTCATCCTCATCGCACCCCTTACACGGGTCGTGGCCCGATAGGGAGCTCCACCGAAGGCCCCAGTGGGAGGGTCCGCATGACACCGCCGTTCCATTTTAGCGCACCCCTCACACGGTTCGTGGCCCAATAGGGAGCTCCGCCGAAGGCCCCAGTGGGAGGGTCCGCATGGCACCTCCGCTTCTTGTTGGCACACCCCTCACACGGTTCGTGGTCCTACAAGGAGCCCCACCGAAGGCCCCAGTGGAGGGGGGCGCATGGCACCGCCTCACAATTCTGGTGCACCCCTCACACGGTTCGTGGCCCCTTGGGAGCTCCACCGAAGGCCCCAGTGGGAGGGTCCGCATGGCACCGCCACCTCATTTTGGCGCACACGGTTCGTGGCCCCATAGGGAGCTCCGCCGAAGGCTCCAGTGGCAGGGCCCGCGGTCCGTGGTCCCATAAGGAGCCCCACCGAAGGCCCAAGTAGCAAGGTCCACATGTCGGCGCCGGCCCATTTTGGCGCACCCTTCACACGGTTCGTGGCCCCATAGGGAGCTCCACCGAGGGCCCAAGCGGCAGAGTCCATATGGCGGCGCCGCCCCATTTTGGCGCACCCCTCACACGGATCGTGGCCCCAGGCAGCCCCACCGAAGGTTCAAGTAGCAGGGTCCTCATGGCGGCGCCGCCTACTCTGGCGCACCACTCATAAGGTTCGTGGCCCCATAGGGAGCTCCATCGAAAGCACCAACGGCAAGATCCACATGGCTGCGCTATTCTATTTTGGCGCACCCCTCACACGGATCGCGGCCCCATGGAGAGCTTCACCGAAGGCCCCAGCGGAGGAGTTCGCATGGCGGTGCCGCGTCATTTTGGCGCACCCCTCGCAAGGGTCGTGGCCCCATGGGAGCTCCACCGAAAGCGGCGCCACAACACGGTATTCACACATGCACATGGTTGGGTCCTTCGCTCGGATAATTTCAATTGAACTGCTCCCCCTCGGGGTTCGCACCTGTATCTGATCAAAGAAAAGATCACGGTCAAACTCAATTGTTGGCGCCCCCAGCTATAACAATAACAGCTCCCGCCTGAAAATCCCTCAACATGTACTCCAAAGTCGCGCTCTCGCGCGGGACTTCCTCACAATGAATGCAGGAATCGTGCTCTCGCGTGGAACCTCCTCTAAAGTATTCAGACGTTGCGCCCGTCGGCACTCAAGGATCACGCTCTCGTTTTGGCCTTTCTCCTGATTTGCATGGGGATCGCGCTATTGCTCGAGACTTCCTCTCGATTCATGCAGGAATCACGCTTCGGCAACCCGCCTACTCGAACTGGCCGCTTAGGCCCGCCTTCCCGGTCTGCCCGCCCGCCCGGTCTGCCCGTCTGGTCTGCCCGTCTGGTCTGCCCGTCTGGTTCTGCCACGTGGTTCAATATCCTAGCCCCACTCCTTCTGATTTATCTCGTGTTCCATCCTTCTCCCTGCCCCTTCCACTCCATCCGTCCTCTCTTCCCTTGTTTCAGGGGCTGCGCTAGATGCACGTGGCGGGTAGGGAAGATGTACCCAAAAGGGGGTACGATCGAAGATGGAAATGGCGGGCACCGAAGCATTGGGATGTACGTGTTGAGTGTCACGCGAGCAGATAGGAGCGAACAGTATTATAAATATTGTTGTTGTTGCCGTTGCTGCTGCTGTGGTTGTTGTGGTAGTTATTGTTGTTGTTGTTGCTGCTAGAAGTGTTGTTGGTGCTATTGTATGTGTAACTGTTGTTGTTGCTAGTTTTCCCTTTGCTGGGGCTCGCATCCTGTTGTTTACAAGACAAAATCTCTGGTCACTAAACTACGTCCCTAGCCCCCGGTCTATAACAACTCTGGCTCCCGCCTGATACTTCCTCACAACGTATTTCAAATTCGCGCTTTCGCGCGGGACATCCTCACATTTCTTCCAGGAATCGCGCTCTCGCGTGGAACCTCCTCGCACTTCATTGCGGCAGCGTGCCCCCCGAACTCTCAAATCACGCTCTCGCTTTGGAGGCCCTTTCGTAGTACTTGGGGATCGCGTTGTAGCTCGAAACTTCGTTCATGATGGGATGACGTTGTAGCGACCCGCCCGCTCGACCTGGCCGTCGGGGCGCGCCCGCCCGAACTGCCCGTCTGGGTCCGCCCGCCCCACACGCCGCCTGCGCTGCTGCTCTTGACCCTCCTCCTGCAAATTTCTCGGGTGTTCGATCCCTTTCCCTTCCCCATTGTCTCTTCACTCCTCCCCTCCCTCCCCTGCTTTGGGGGTTGCGCCGACTGTTTCTCTGTTTCTTGAGCTCAACGCCCGCACAGCCTTGGTGAAAAAAGACGCAGCAGCGGTAGGGAAAATACACCCCCAAGGGGGGGCACGATGGAGGACGAAGACGGCGGGTACCGAAGGCTTGGGATATAGATGTTGAATGGCACGCGCGCACGAAAGAACGAACAATTTCAAAATGACTGTTGTTTGTTGGGTATTTATTCACTGCGAAAGAAGAATTAGTGCTGGTATCCAGAAACGGTTCCGCGCGCTCTCGCCCCGACGCCCGCTGCAACTCCTCTGGAAACCTCCCGCTCGAACGCCTGCTTGATTGTAAATGCGTGTGCGCGCCCTGGAGGACCGGCTACGACGACAACTGCTCCTGCACGATACTTCCTCGCAGTTTACCCCGAGACACCCACCCTTGCCAGAGAGGCCCCCGAACTCAGAAACGGCGCTCTCGCTCGAGACTTCCTCGCAGTCCTCTCAACTTGGCGGAGGCCCGACCACGACGACAGGGGCTCCTGCTCGATGCATCCTCAAGATTACTCCGAGAGCCCCTTGCCAGGAAGGCCCCCGAACTCAGGATTGGCGATCTCGCTCGCGACTTCTTCGCAAGTCAATCAAGCTGGTGGAGGCCCAACTACGACGACAAGGGTTCCTGCTCGATGTTTCCTCATCATTTACTCCAAGAGGCCCTG
>CAUYUJ010021787.1:0-2500 GCA_963575745.1 Prorocentrum cordatum | reverse complement strand
AACCCGTCGCAAAGATTCAAAGCTGCGATCCTGCCGTAAATTGCGGTTGATCCGTGTTGTGCTGCCCTGTTGTTGAAGCATGCTGTGCAGAACTTTGCCGTTGTCTGCTGCGTTGTGGGCCAAGCAATCCTTGGCGCCCTAATCCTGTCCGAACTGATCTGGATATTGAGTTTAAGCTGCCCGCGCGCATGGTTCGCCCAAGGCCTGTTGCAATCAAAACTTGCGAAGCGTTCATTCAACCAACACGAAGCCAAGGCCGACGCATTTCCGAGGCGGGGCACGCCGAACGGGGGTAAGCCGAACCGAAACGAACCGCACCGACACCACGACAAAACCCCCGCTTGCAATCCGCCGATCCCGCCGAGCCCAGGCGAGAAGGCGCGTGGGACGTTCGCCTGTCCCCCTCACCCTCGCCCCCCCCGTGGGTCCAAAATGCCGTTGAAGGGTGGACCGCGCCGTCCCGGCCTAGAGGGCAGACCAGCGTGGCGTCCGCAGCCAGCTGTGCCCCTTCCAGCGCGGCACGCCATTGAGCCGCCTGCCGTCGCCGGCGCTGACGCCGTCGACGTTCAGGTCCCGCAGACACCAGATGGGCCACCAGAGCCCAAACAGCGCGCCAAGATAGTCCAAGACAGCGCCCAAACGGCCCAGGGTAGCCCTACGACGGTCCAAGATGCCGTCGGGGCGGCTCACGAAAGCCCCTAAACGCACCATAGATGCTCCTAGATGTCTGCCGAAATGCCCCGCGAGGCAAACATCGTAAACCCGACATGGTTGGCGCGCTCGTTTCCTGCGTCTTATCAAAACCTCTACGACGGCCCGAACCGATCCCAAGATGGCGCCAACGCGACCGAAAACGCCACCAAGAGACCACCAAGACTACCCCAGAGGACCCCAAGACGGCCCTGGGGGTCCCCGAAGACACCCCAGAAGGGGGCCCCGAGAGAGCACTGACAGGCGCCACGCTGAGCCACTTTGAGCCAAACCCAACGGTTCGAAACAATGCGGAACGCGAGGTTGTCGACAGAAGACTCCACGGCGACAGGCGCCATATCCCCAGAGGCGCGCCCTGGAATGCAACGGGCACTGACCTCGGGAAAGCTGCCGTTGCTGGGCGGCGCTGAAATGGACGCGTCGCTCCTGCGGGGCCGGACAGGGTTGTGCGCGGACGCTGGCGCTGCAATTGAATCGGGCGGCGCGTTCGACGAGTCACGGCTAGCGGCGCCTTCGGAAGCCCCCGCGACCCCCAAGACTAGCACCCACAGGTTTGAAAAGCCGGATTCAATCTGAATGGGTCGGCCCAGGGGCCTCTTCTTCCTCGCCAACTTCTGGGGCGAAAACCTGGGGGGACAAAGGCTTCGGAAGCTTCGCGCCCTCGCTTTCGTCGAGAACCCCCCAGAAAAACAGAACCTTCACCCAGAAACTTTTGAGTTTCATTGGCGGTTTTCCATGGCGCACGCTGACCTGGCTGCGCTATCCACTTTCTGGACTTGGCGCCGGGCGTAGGCAGCGCGCCTGGGCGGCTCGCCTGCAGAAGCCAGCCCGCGCAGACTAGCGAACGTGCAAGAAGCCGCCGGCGCGACTGCCGCAGCCTCAGCCTCAGTCCGCAGCGCGAGCCCCAAGGTACAGCATGCTAAGCACGTATATCAACGATGAAACTCAGCACCTGGACCAGCAATGATATAATCGATGTGGGACGACCTTCGGCCGCGGTGCAAACATATTCCGCGTCCGTCCGCCGAATATGACCACGCGTCCGTCTGATGGAGCCCGTCCAGTGCATGGCCACTGGCGCGATGTTGAAGTGACCGATGCAGATCCAAGGAAGTTGGGGAGCACGTAGAAAACTTCCCAGATGATGAGAACGCTTAGGGCTCCCGCCACTCCCGCCAATGGCCGGATGTCCGCGCGCCAACGCAAGGACCGACGCGCACGATGGAAGATGAATGATCGCGGGCAAGAGCCCGCCGTAGCTGTCGTGGCCGTCCGCACGCAGGTCGGGAGCGTCCGCGGCGGCCGCTTGGAACCGATGGGCCTGCAGATGTTGCCGAAAACGAACAGCTTCGCCGCGTGGTTCGTTCTCGCATGGCATCTGTGAACCCTTGTCCCGTGCTCCGAGCCACATTGCAGATGTGATTGAGCTTCTGCGCGCGGAATTTGGTCACACACTTCTTCCTCGACGAATCCCCGATGCGGGCCTCACTTGAAACTGGAACAAATCTACGAACTAGATGGCTGATTCGGAAAGGACATAATTGATGTGCCCCATGCCTTCTTCCCAAGACAAGTGCATTTGCAATGGAAAAGTGCGCTGCCTTCACGACCACTGTCCAATTGGAAGGAGACCAAGCGGACACTGAACACCTAAGGTAGAGCAGTTGCCGTCAACGCTGTCTGGCGGCTCCACCACGGCGGCCGCGCCTGCCGCTGGGCCAGCGCCTGCCGCCACCCGGCTTCATTGCCCGTTGCTACCGCCAGGCGGTGCCGCAGTGCCGGCCGCCTC
>CAUYUJ010021786.1:90000-126330 GCA_963575745.1 Prorocentrum cordatum | reverse complement strand
GGAGGAGGAATCTGAGGAGGAGGAGGAGGTGGAGCAAGCATCAGGCGTCGCAGCCCGAAGAGCCAGAGAGCCCGAAGGGTGGCGCAGGAAGAGCAGAGGGGGGGGCTTCCCGCCGCGCCCGATGCGAGGCAAGCCCGCGCCATGTCAGGGCGCGCCCGACGGGAGCGAGGCCTCTCGGGGGGCACAGGCAGGGCCGAAGGCGCGGCAGAAGGCGCGGCAACGGGACGGGGCAACAGAAGCAGCGCCAAGGCCGCCCACCACCCCCCACGCCTCCTTGACGTCAAGACCAGCAGCCGACCGACACGTCAGCGGATCTACGGAAACCACCTCCTCCTCCTCCTCGTTCCTGGTTCCTGGCTCCTGGCGGCGTGAGATCCCAGTGGGTGCTGCCTCCCCCTCTTCCTCCTCTTCCTCTCCCTCCTCCTCCTCCTCCTCCTCCTCCTCCTCCTCCTCTTCCTCTTCCCCCTCCTCCTCCTCCTCCTCCTCCTCCTCCTCTTCCTCTTCCCCCTCCTCCTCCTCATCGCCTCCTCAGGCGAGACGCCGAGGAAGGCGACCAAATCTGACGAGGCTTTCGCCATCTCCGAGGCATCGAGGGGCTCGAACAGCACCCTTAGATGCTCGTCCTGTGAACCCTCCTGAAGCCACTCGGGTCACTCATGCGTCGGTGCTGCGTCGAACGGCCGTGGACTTGAGTCGACCTTGAGTCGAACCTGAGTCGAACCATAAATGGGCTAGGGCCGAGCTAGAGTCAGGCTAGAATCGAACTAGAGTCGAGCTGGAATCGAGCAGCTCCGTCCCGAACCAACGTCTAGTGAACCTGCACCCAGGCCGCTCGCTCGTCCCATCACTGGCCCATCACATCGTACACCTCCTCGTCCTCCTGGTCCACCTCATCATGCTGCTGCGTCTCTCCTTTTTCAGCGCCCCTCAAACGGGGACTCCACTAACGGGTACTTTGGCCAGTGACCCAGCGAACCCAACCCTTCCCGATGTGGGCAAAGCTGCAATGCAAGAAAAAGGCCCTAAAGTGGCAACTTTCGGCAACAATTCAAAGTACCCTTTAGTAAGTACCCGTTACGGAGCCGTTGACTTTTCGGAACGGAGCCATCGCTTGACCGGCAGGCCCAACGGATACTCGTCGTTCAGGGGGGAAGCGCTTTCGTGGTGTGCAGAGATCGGCCTGTGGGGGCTATGTGCTTCTTGGGAGGTGGACCTGGGAGGGCAGGGTGTATTACAGCATCGTTGATGCATCCCTCCCCGTCCTCCTCCTCCTCCTCCTCCTCCTCTCCCTCCTCCTCATCATCATCATCATCATCAATCAATCAATCAATCAATCAATCAATCAATCAATCAATCAATCAATCAATCAATCAATCGATCATCATCATCATCATCATCTTCTTCTTCATCGTCAGCAGCAGATTCATCATCAGTCTCCTCCTCCTGCTCCTCCTACTCCTCCTCCCGCTCCTCCTCCTCCTCCTCATCATCATCATCGTCCATCCCCCCCCATGTACACCATCACCATCACCAACACCATCCCCATCACCATCGCCATCACCACCATCAGCACCAGCAGCATCAGCAGCATCATCAGCATCTGCATCTGCATCGGCATCAGCATCGTCAACATAATCATCATCACCAGCATCAGCATCGTCATCATCAGCAGCATCATCAGCATTTCAGCATTATCAGCAGCATCATCATCATTAACACCATCCTCATCATCACCAATAGCATCAACATCAGCATGAGCATCAACATTAGCATCAAAATCGTCGTCGGCATAATCATGACTATCACCGTCACCATCCATCACCAACATCGGCATCATTACCACTGTCACAATCACCATCACCATCACCGTCATCACCATCACAACCACTGCCTCAATCAACATCAACATCGTCATCATCACCATCACAATCATCATCATCACCATCATCACTATCACCATCATAAGCACCACCATCATCACGATCATCATCAACATCCTGCTCCTCCTCCTCCACCTCGTCATGATCATCAGCATCATCATTCGCATCAGATCATCATCAGCAGAATCATCATCATCGCCATCGTCATCATCATCACCATCACCCCTTCTCATCATCATTCACGTCGTCATCATCATAAGCATCATCAACATCATCAGCCTCAGATTCATCATCATCACCACCACAACCACATTCAACATCATCAGCATCATCATCACCATCACCTACTATCGTATTGATCATCATCCTCATCCTCATCATCATCCTCACCAGCATCATCATCAGCCACATCATTATCATCATCACCATCATCATCACCATCACCCCTTCGTCGTCATCATCATACGCATCACCATCAGCAGCATCATATTCATCATCACGACCACGACAACCATCATCAACAGCATCAACATAAACATCAACATCACCATGACCATCACCTACTATCATCATGATCATCATCCTCATCCTCGTCCTCATCCTCATCAACTTTATCATCATCATCGCCATCAATATCACAATCGTCATCATCATGAGCATCATCATCCTCATAATCATCAGCAGCAGCATCAGCATCATCATCATGAGCAACATCACCATCGCCATCAGTAGAATCATCCTCATCGTCATCACAATCATCACCATCATCACCACCACCATCATCGTCATGACTATCACCATCATCATCATCATCATCAGCATCAGCATCATCATCATCATCACCATCACCATCACCATCACCATCACCATCACAATCATCATCACCACCACCACCATCATCATCAACATCGTCAGCATCATCATCCGAGGGGGGAGGAGACACACAGTAGCAGTATCCATGACTCGCCACCGTAGGGCCATAGGAGAAACCCTCAGCGTGCGACTGCGCCATGGTTGTGAAGAAATGCCAAGCCTGCGATCGAAAACGACTGAGCAGCACACGCTGACTGGCTGCAGACGGCAGCGCGCCCTGGAGACAACTTTGACGTTGGACAGAAACACATCCTTCAAGAACATGAGACCCTCCGCCGGCCCAAACGGAAGAGCATTCGAGGGTGCCCCTCCCACCCAGGATGCACAACATCCATCAAACACACGAAGAACACCGGGGGTGCTCTCCCCGAGCCGACCTCGATCTCATACCTCGCTCTGACTGCGCTCTCCTTCCCTCCCGAATCTGGAACCCGCCCTCCTCCCGACAACACCAGCGGGGTGCGGGCCGCGGCTCGCCAGCTCCGAGCCCAGACATCCGCCTGCTCCAGTCTTGTCGATGCGTGGGCCCCAGCAGGGATCGACCTGAACATTGCTGCTCGTTTTCGTTGTTGTTTCGTTTTCCTTCGCTGTGTCTTCGATCCGCCTGTGCTGCAAGGCGAGGAAGCGAAACGCAGACGGCCCACGAAATACCGCCGCCAGAACGCCGCTTACAGGTCGACCCCTGGGCCCCAGTGGTCCAGACCACTTCCCCAGGGCCGGATTCTCGCCATGCGTTGTCCTTTGTCGCTCCCGAGGCCCAGCGAGGGCCACGTGAGCGCCTTTTTATTCGGCGTTTCGACATTGGGCGGAAAAGGGGGGAAGGTTGGGGGGTCCTGGCTCCGGACCTCTGCTTAGTGCGAATGTTTGCAGCAGTGCGGTCGATGGGGGAGGGACCCCACCTGCTCGAAACAGGCGCCAGAAACAGCCAAGATCTGCCCCATGGGGGGGGGAGGGGAGGGGGTGCGAGGGCCCGCGCCGATCGGCAACGGTCACCACAAGAGGCCAAAAACGACGGCCCACATAACCCGCCGCCCCCCTGTTTCTCTAGATGCCTCCTAGATGGGGCCCGAGTAGATGGGGTCGGAGTATCTCGCCGCATCGCCGATACATCAGAGATGCATCGCCGATACATCGGCAATGCATCGGCCATGCACTGGCGACTTCGGCGTGGAGAAAGTCGGGCCCCACATCGAGCCGCATCGCCGATGCGTCGCCGATGCATCGCCGATGCGGCGCGATCCTCCATACAGGCGGTTTTCGGACGAACAATAAAAAATACATAAGAAATATTCAGAAATGGTCAAAACATGATGGAAAAATCGTCCCCGGAGCATCCTTTGACTATGTTTGACTATTCCCCCCTGTAGAGGGACAGGCCCGACTTAAGCCTAGCTCCTCGGAGCTCGGGGATCTTCTGACCCGGTCAATCCAGACCCGGGTCAGCAGGAAACCAAAAACTGCAATGCATGAAAAAAAAACTGCAACGCTGATCTTCGCAAACCCGGGTCAGCCAATATGCGCGGCCGCCTCGCGGCCTCGAGCGGCTCGCTAGTCCGGGTCAGCCAGAGGGGGTCTTCGCAGGATCCTGCAGGATCTGGCGCCCTGGCTGACCCCCGTTTGCATTGACCCCCGTCTCAAGGCTCCCGAGGAGCGCCGCACCTCCGGGGGCCGGGCCGAGGCGGGGGCTCGGGCCGAGGGCGTCCTTCTTGTCCGCCGGCTCCGCCTCGCGCCGCCCGCGCGCCCGTCGGGGAGCACCCATCGGGAAGGGGCCCACGCTTCGGTCGGGCACGTCCCCCTCGGGGCGGATTTTGGACGAAGGCTGAAAAATAGCTAAAACAGAATTGAAAATAATCGAAAACATCAAAATACCAGAGGAATAGCAACAACAAATGTAAGGAAAAGTACTCGAGAAGTCGTCCCCAGAGTATTTGTTTTGACTCTTTTGGCATATTCCCCCCGTAGAGTCGGGTCGGGCCTGTCCCCCTACAGGGGGATTTTGGGCAAAAAGTTCAAAATATGCAGAAGCATATCCTAAACATATTCAAACATAGTTTTTTATAAGAAATAAGTCCCCTGAGTATTTTCTTATGTTTGAATTTCCCTCCTGAAGAGGGACAGGCCCGACTTAACCGTGGAGGGACCTGCCCGACTCAAAAAAAACCCACTCCCGGGCAGCGCCCTGTCTGCTCTCTCCCGGCGGCGGCGCGCGCGGCCCTCTCGGGAGGCCTCCCTTTAAGGAGCCCAACTCCATACACCAACGTGTTGTCCGGCCCCGCACTGAAATTCGCACCGAACGCGGATCCTGGTGTATACGGGACCCTGGTGTATACATTCTTCGTTGGTTCCCCGGGGAAAACGAAGAACAAATTACACACCACACCACCCCGACGTCGTCCCCGACCCTCAGAAAGGCATGGGATTGAAAAGAGCCCGCCACTGGTAATGTATGTATTCCAGTCCCCGACCCTTGGCCTCCAGAGACGACCTCCAGCAGCGCCGACGGAAACGTAGGATTGAGCTGTTCGATGGTGCGTTGGAGGCTGCTCCCTCGGGCAGTGGAAAAATCATGACGGGACGTGTTTCCTTATTTCTTCGCCTCTGGAGGCCCTTCCCGGCCCTCGGGACCGTCAAAACACGAGTCGGAATGGAAAACCAGTCCTGGGGAATGGGTCGAGAACTCGGGGGTCGACTTTATGAAAAAATCATGACGCCGGGGTCTGGGAATGATGTCATAGTACAGTAGGGGCTCGACCACAAGAAACCTGCCACAAGAAACCCAACCCTGAGACCCCAGGACGTCCACAGATCTTTGGTGTGGGAACGCCACACTCTCCATCGCAAAACCACCCAAACCCAAGAAACACAGGGCACGGCGTTTCTTGGCATGGGTCTCCACTGTAGTATTAGGTCGGGCGTGTCCCTCTACAGGCGCATTTAAATACCCCAAACATATTAAAACAATATCAGGTCCGGCATGTCCTGCTACAGGGGGTTTTGACGAAAAACGAAGACAGGTCAACAAAATCCGAACTGCTGAAGAACAGAAGAAAAGAATCGTCCCCACATGATTTGTTTTGACCATTTCTGGATATTCCTCCTGCCCGACTTAACCCTGATCAGTGGATGCCAGGGCGTCCTGGCCTAACACGAAGCCAGGACGAGGATGAATTCGGGCAAAGATAAATCGAGAATCCTTGAGATCTCGCAGATCTTGACGATGCCTCGGGCGCCGCGGCCTTATCAGAGCGCTCCGGAACGCTCTGAAAGCGTTCCCGAACGCTCTGGAACACGTTTATCCTCGTCCTAGCCCCGTCCGATTCCTGGCACCGACCAGCGAGATCGGTCGCTGCAAACCGACTTTTTCCCAACCATTCTGTGGTGTCGGGTCCTCGTTCTGAAAAGACGGCGCCCCGCGTTCCTCTCTCCTTCCTCTTCCCCCTCCTCCCTCCCCTCCTCCTCCTTCTCCTCCTCCTCTTCCTCCTCCTCCTCCTCCGCCTCCTCCATCTGCCTCCTCCTCCTCCTCCTCCTCCTCCTCCTCCTCCTCTTTTCCTCCTTTTCCTTCTCCTCCTCCTCCGCCATCTGCCGGCTCCTCCTCCTCCACCTCCTCCTCCTCCTCCTCCTCCTCCTCCTCCGACTGCCCCAAGGACCTGCCTCCTCCTCCTCCGACTGGCGTCGTGGCCCAAGGGCCCAAGGGCGCGAAGCCACCCCGAGGGCCTCGGGGGCGAGAGAGGCCACTGGCTCGGGGCACACCCGCCAGGGGTGCCCTTCCGCGTCCAAGCCCCCCGGCCCAGGACAGCCAGAAACGGCTCCCGGCCGTGTCGAGGAGGGCGCGCCACGGCCAGTGTTAGGTCGGACATGTCCCCCTAGGGGCAGATTTGAAGGGAAACTGGGACACACAAATAAATACACACACAAATCTGGGTTTTTGTCTTCCCCCCTACTTCGCATATTTCCCATATTTTCAAGAGAATCGACGACTAATTGTGTCTGTGTGTTTTCCCTCCTGGAAAGAAAAGAATCAACACATCCTCCCCCGACTACTGTTCGACTATGTTTGAAGATTCCTCCTGTAGAGGGACACGCCCGACTTAATATTAGAGGCCTCCCAGATGGGGTCGGAATGTTTGGGGTCGGAGAATCTAGCCGCATCGTCAATGCATCGCCGATGCGTCGTCGACGTCGGCGATGCATCGGCGACGTCCGCGTGGAGAAGATCGGACTTCACATCGAGCCGCATCGCCGATACATCAGCGATGCGGCGCGATCCTCCGACCCAATGTGCTCTGACCCCCCCTCGGAGGCCTGCACCGATCACACCCCGACGCGGAACCCGGCACTGGCGACCAGAAGCCCCCTGGAAACCCAGGACGAGGCGAGGGCCTCCAGACACCTCAGCGGCAGCTGCTCACGGCAAGCCTCGCGAGCCCCGACATCCGCCGTCGTGATCTTGCCGTCAGCGTCGTGGTCCCCCTGGACACCCAGCTCGGAACGAGGCCGCGGCCGTCGCGTCTCCCGCCTGGGCGCCTCCAGGTCCGCTGGCAAGTCGTGACCGTTCCCGTGCACGGCATGGCCGACTACCACACCGAAGCCGGGCCTGTCCCCCTGCAGGCGGAAGTGGGGCGAAGAATAGAAAATAATTAAACAAAAAGTTAGAACATGCTCAAAACATCGTACCCAGACAAATTGTTGTCCGTACTTTTGAATACTCATCCTGTAGAGGGACACACCCGACGCAAATTCTACCACACACGGGCGGCAGGAGGAGGGGCGATGTGTCCACCACGTCGTTCGGCCGGAGGCCCTCCCTGGAGCAGAGGGAGGGCCTCCTCCTCCAGGAGGGCCTCCTCCTGCTGCTGGAGAGGGAGGTCGTCCTCCGCCTTCGCCTGGAGGAGCAGGAGGAGGAGGAGGAGGAGGAGGAGGAGGAGCAGGAGCAGGAGCAGGAGGAGGAGGAGGAGCAGGAGCAGGAGCAGGAGGAGGAGGAGGAGTTCCTCCTGTTTCCTGTTTCCTGTAATGGCCCGAGGGATCCACGACCGCGACCAATGGACCAATACCCCTCAGGGCCGGCCGGCCCTGGGAGGTTGAAAAACGGGAAAAACATTGTGACGCACGGATGTATCGGACAGGCGGCGGAGAGGAGGACGGAGAGAGCCTCCTCCTCGCCCTCACGCGTCCTGCTGGCCTGCGCGCCGCCCTCCCCCCCGGACAGAATTGCCTCCCCAGGGAACTGGCCCCGAGTCCTCTGCGCCCGCTCGAGGCGCAGCGAGGGCCCTTCCGCCATGGGCGGCCCCAGGCATCCGGCTGCTCCAATTTGGTGCGGGGACCCAGGAGGTCCGGACCACTTCCCCGGGACCGGTTTGTTTGTCCTGAATCGTTGTTCGACGCTCCCGAGGCCCAGCGAAGGCCCCCGGAGGCCGAACACTGTCAGAAACCGTCTGCTGAATTCTTCTGGAGCGTCGGATCGCAGGGGGCCGGACCTGTCCGAGAGCCCTTCCGCCCCTGGTGGCCGAGCGGCCGAGAGCCCCTCCGCCGCGGTGCCTCCCCGCGGTGCGCGCGCGCGAGAGAGGACGCCCGCAATGGGGGACCGCGGCGCCTCGCCCGTCTTCGCCTTCTTCGCCGCGGGCTCCGCCATGTCGCTCCGGGGGGGCGCGGCGCGAATGGCGGTCTGCCGCCAACCAGGGCGTTAGAGGGGGGAGCGACAGGGGGGGGGGGCCCTATGCTCAGTGAAGGGGCCCTGGGACACACAAACAAATACACACAAATAAAAAGATTCCCCAGTCGAGGGTCCCTGTCGAGAGCGGCCCAGAGTCCGCCGCTCCAGGCTGTCGGGGCGTCGGCTCCTCTCCGGGGCCCCGTCTGCACCGAACCACGCCCGCAGGGAGCCCCGTCCCCGGAACCCGCCCCGACCTTGCCTGTCCCTGCCCTTCCGCGCCCCCCCCCCCCTCCCGGTCCCCCTTTCCCATTCCCTACCCTTCCGTGACCGTGCCTCCCCCTTTCCCCTGCCCCTTTTCCCTCTTCTTGTCCCCCCCCTCCCTGCGCGCAGCTGACTTCGTGCCCCCCCCCCCTTTCCCTGTCCCTGCCCCTGCGCCCCGACCCGAGACGCCCCCGACCTGAGCCGCGCGGCCCCCCCCCCCCCTGGCGCTCCCCCCGCGGGCGGGGCGGCGTCCCCGGGGCAGGGCGGGGGGCTATGTCTCAAGGCGGGCGGCGCGCCTGCGGCGGACGCGCCGCGGCCGCTCGGCGCCGTCGCCCCCGCCGCCGCCGCCGTCGTCGCAGCGGCCGCTCGGCGCCGTCGTCGCGCGCGGTCGGGGCGTCCGCGGGCCGTCCGCGGCCCGCCTGCGGCCGCTCGGCGCGCGGCCGATCGGCGTCGTCGACGTCGTCATCGCCGTCGTCGTCGACGTCGTCGTCGTCGTCGACGTCGTCGTCGTCGTCGTCGTCGTCGTCGTCGTCCGTCTGTCGTAGGGGAGATGCCGACCCCTATGCCCGACGTCGTGGGGTAGTCGGCTGGACACGCAAGTCGGGGCCCGGCCCTAGGACATAGGCTAAGGGGGCGTCTACGCTCAGCGCCCTGCCAGAGGGCGCGCCAGAGAAGGCACGAAGGGGCGGTTCTGGTCACGGAGGGCCTCGGCGGCGAGTAGCTTCCCCGGCCTGGATCTGCGAAAACGGCCCGAAAACCACAGCCCCGCCGCTCCCGAGCCCGAAGCGTTCCTTACTTCAGCGTCTCGACCGCGTCCTCGATAAAGGTCCACCCGCATCTCGATGCAGTCGACCCGCATGGCGCAAGGCTGCGCGGTGAGGATGCACGGGCCTCGGCGGGCCACGTCGGCGTTGCTCGAGCGAGGTTGGCCAGCGAGAGTCGTCAAGGATGGGCCGAAGGGGCAAGGATGCGAGGGTACCTGAAGGGGCCCCAGGACACACAAACAAATACACACAAATAAAAAGATTCCCCATATGTTCCCATATTTTCTGTGTTTCTGTCTTCCCCCCCACTGCCAATATGTTCCCATATTTTCTTGGGAATCGACGATTAATTGTGTCCGTGTGTTTTTGTTCCCTCCTGGGTACCCTTGGGGAGGTTGCCCATCCTTACTATGCGGGTTGACTGTAAGGCCGCGTAACCCCCCAGGGGTGCATCCCGGACTTCCCCCCCCCCCTAGAAGTGATTCACAAAAGGCGAACGAACAGCGGGGTGACCAACGCGACGAACAGTTGGGCTCAAAGCGGCATGGATGGCGGCGGAAGGTGGGGGCCGGTGCCATCGAATCAAGGCGAGCCGTTGCGGTCGTGGCGGAAAATTGCTCCACAATTTTAGAGCATGGGTTAGGTTGGTCCTGTCCCCCTACAGGGGGAATTGGGCCAGAAAATTCAAAAGATTGGCTCGACACCTCTGAGGGTCGGCGCTGTGAAGAGATCATGACGTGGGGGGTCTGGGATCCTACGCTTCCCAAGTGGCGTACTCCTCCTCCTCCTCCTCGTCCTAGTCGTCCTCTTCCTTCTCCTCTTCCTCCTCCTCGTTCCCGTGCGCGTCCTCCTGTTCCTCATCCTCCTCCTCCTCCTCCATGTTCGTTTCCCTCCTTCTCTTGCTCCTCGCGCCTCTTTGGGCACATGTTCCACTGCACGCTTCAGGAACTCTTCCGCCCGTTTCCCGTCAATTCTCATCGGCAACGTTTCTGAATGTGCTGGTGTGCATACGCGAAGCGTGGAAAGTTCTATGTAGGTTCGGTTCGGTGTAGGGCCTGATTTCTTCTACGCCGGCGTCGCCGATGATTCGTCGACGCATCGCCGATGCATCGGCGATGCGGCGCGATCCTCTGACCCCATCTACTCGGACCTCATCTGCAACGCCTTTACGAATGTGGGTCCACGCAAGATGTTCAAGCAACCGTTAGGACCAATGACAATGATTCTTGAACGGCCCAAGGTTGCCGGAGCCACGCCTTGACGCCACGCGAATCTCAGCAGGCAGCACAAGCTGAGACGCCGCAGCTCCGCAGCCGCCGCAGCCGCGAGGAAACACCGAAAGAACTCTCGCTGCCAGGAGCGCTGTTCCCCCTCCTGCGAGGGCGGGGGGGCGAGCCTCGCACGGATCACTCGGGGGCTCGCATTACCATCCACACCTCTAGCGCTTTGGGAAGCTCGAGCCCGACACTATCCGCCGTGTTCGGCCTCCAGGGGCCCCTGCTGGGCCCTGGGGCCGTCAAGGAGCAACGGCAGGTTCGCGCCGTGTCGGCCCCCTGCAAGGCTGGCTCCTGACACAGCGGGGATCGTTCCTGACACCGCGGGAACCGTTCAACGCTGAACGATCGGCCGTTGCAGAAACGCCGGATCGTTCAGCGATGGGCCGGCTCTGGGTCGCCGGCGACGTTCCACGTCGAACGCCGGTGGCGGGGTCGCCGATCGGACGACACGACGCGGGCTTACCGCACTCACAACGGAAAAAACCTCCCTGGGGAAACGGCCAGGGCGCCAGGGGGCCGCGCATGGATCAGTTTGTAAATCCGCGGGCGCCAACTGTTCCAGGACAGCCAGGCGCCAGTCAGCAAGCGGTGGGGCGCACCGGGAGCGAAGTGAGGCACGAGGCCGAAAAGGAACAGAGCGCGTATTCGGGGCTCGGGTCCAGGTGTCGTCGGAAGACCATGGTGGGCGAGTCTTGCTCAGCTCAGGCCCTGGCGGATCTTATTAATCATTTGTGTATATATGTATATGTTATATATATATGTCTATATTTTTGTGTGTGTGCGTGTGTTCATTCAAATCCGCCACCGTGCCTCGAGAAACGAAGTGTCGTCACTGTGTCCTCAGGTCCGCAAGTGTCCCCTGTTATCTGCACGCACGACCCTGGGATTATGGTTTTCGAAGCCTGGGGCTCCAAATTCTCAAATTTCCCGGGCGTTCCCGCGCGTTCCCGGACTGCCTCGCATGACGGTTCCAGAGGCCGGAGGGCCCCAAGACGGGTCGAAAGGGCTCCAGAAAGCGCGCAAGAGGATCCAAGCGGCCTCCAAGACAGCCCAAGAGCGCTCCAAGGCAGCCCAAGAGCGCTCCGAGACGCCGAAGATGGCTCCAAGACGGCCCCAAAGGAGCCCCAAGAGCGCTGCAAGAGGACCCCCTAGAGGGCCCAAACAGGCAAAAATCAATGATTTCAAATGTTTTCGATGTTGTTTGCGTTCTCCCGTCTTCGGGCTTCCCATGCTCCAAGATGGCCCCCAAGGTTTTCAAAAACGCCCCAAGACGGCCCAAGATGTACCCAAGACGGCCCGCAAACGTTCCAAGATTACCCCAAAACGGCCTGGCCCCAAGGGAGACCCAAGAGGGGGAACACGAATCGACAATTCGACTCTTACGTCCCAAGAGGGCCCCGAAAGGTCCAAGAGGCCCTCAAGAGAGCGAAGAGACCTCCTAGAGGCCCCACGAGTCCCCTGAGAGGTTGGAAAAAAGAGGCCACAAGAAACCCCAAACGGCCCCCAAGGGGCCTCAAAACTGCCTCCTAGAAGCCCCGAAAGGCCTCCCACGATATCCAAACGAATATCCAAGAAGCTGCTAACCCACAACCCAGGCACGGTGGCGGGGGCAGACGGCTACTATAATAAATTCGAAAGACGTTTGGCGTGTTCAGGGGCCCCCCCTAGGCGCCACGGCGGCCCCACAACGGCCCCCAAACTGGCAAAAACGGCTCCGACAAATCATCCACGCTGCCCCACAGCTGCCCCGCAAGTTTCCAAAATCGTTCTCCGCCCCCGCGTTGACGCCCGAGATGCCTCCAAAACGCCTCCAGAGAGTTCCAAGGCGACTCCCAAAGAGGGCTCCATCAAGCGAAAACCGCAACATTCCCTTAGGATATACCCTGCGTTTTCAGCAGATTATTTGTCTTGTTTCGAAGCGTCCACGACGGTTCCAGGGGCATCCAAGATGGCCACGAGAAGGCCCCTAAACGATTGCAGACGGGCCCAAGACGGCCCAAAAAGGAAACGACCCCATTGGACCCAAACTGGGGTCAGAGAAGAGCCCAAGACAGCCCAAAATGGCCCAAGAGGCGAAAGAGATTGTCCAAGACCGCCCCAAACGGTTCACGAGGCGCCCGACCCGGCTCAAAAGGACCCGCGAGGCCCCCACGGAACGCACTAGAGCACCTGGGGATGGGGGAGCTCCCACTCGGCCCCCTAGTGGCCGTCAAACTGCTTGCATGAGAGAGGGGCGGACTAAAGGCGAGAGGCCCCTCGCGGTCGCATCACACAATTGTTTTACAATCTGGATGCAAGTTGTTTGTTGGAAGACGACAACCGTGAAGACGACGAACGACACGCTGTCGCTCCACATGATCGGCGGCGAGTGAAACAGACGATGTGCAGCGACATCTTGGTTCGGAGCTTCGCGTGCACAACATCCCAAAACATCAGCCCCACTGCGATCCTTACTTCCGCGACGCTTCTCCGACTGCTCCGACGCAACTCGAGAAGACGCCGCGGTTGCCCTGGCCCGCTCTCGCGTCCGCCGCGATCCGGGCGCGAATCTTCCAACGTGGCTCGGGCCTGCACTATGGAACCCTTGCTTTCGCGAAGTTCGAACACTTCGGCACCCGCATCAGTGCATCGGGCGCTGTCAGTGGGAGAACACTAGAACAAGCTTCAAAGGCACTACAGCAAAAGCTGACAACCTCGCACACTTCAGCGCGCGCTGAGACACCTCGATCCGCTCACCTCCGGAAAAGTAACCCACTGGTTCACATTCGCGAGCACAGCTGTGTATGTATATGTGTGTGTGTTGATATACGTGTCTATAGACATGTTTGCTGTACAAAGCACCAATACGAAAAATCGATTTACCTATATGCATCTACAGATGCTTATACACGTGTACATCTGTATACATTTACACCTATTATATGTAATACATATATGTATATATATACCGATGTGAAATCAAGAAGTTCCTGGTCGTGATTCTCGGAACCATCTGCCCTCCTTCCTGGCCAAGGCCGAAAAAAAAACAATCCTCAGCAACATGGTGCGGCCGCTGCAGGCTGGGCACTCACCTGTACGTTCTGGGCTGGCCTCCACGCAGCCGCGTTGTAAAGAGAGCACTTCCTTCTTCTCATTTTATAACGGGAGAACAAGACACTTCATGAATAGAAATGTTGGAGGTCCGAGCGACTCTCAGGAATCGGCGCCGGCCGCATCCAGCGATGCCGCTGGCGCGCTTCGCGCGCCAGGGGGGAGGGGGTCCAGCGCAGATCCGAGAAATTCGCGCGGACCGCCGAAAAGCTATGTTCATGGTTCCCTGTCTAGGCTTGCCTGCGCAGTCTTGCCTCGCTACAGATGCCTGGGGCGTGCCCTTCCCGTAATCCTTGCGAAGAGGCGTCCAAACCTTGAACCACGATACCCTCCTCCTCCTACTCCTCCTCATCCTCCTCCTCTCTACTATCATCACCTCCTTAGCATTATCAGCATCATCTTAATCGTCATGCTCGTGGCGCCGCACCTGCTACCCAAGGGCCGCGAAACGAGAGGTAGGGAACGAAGCCCCTGTTTGGCACCAGAAGCTCATGGGTGCACGAGGATGGCTTGAGGAACATCCACGGAATTACCTAAGGAACAGCGAGCCCCTGCGAACCCAGAGCGGTTCTTAATTCTGCGTCTTGGCAGTACTCATCGACCTCCTCCCGACCTTCATCGTCACCTTTGCCACCATCATCATCATCTCACCATTCCCATCCTGCCGCATATGCCTCCCAGGACGCCGAAGGCAGCACCACTGCCTCCACCTCGCCCTCCCCTGCTCCTGCCCATGAGGAGAGGGGGCGAAGACGACGAGGTCGCGGAGAAGAGAGGGGGTAGGAGGAGTTTGACCTTTGCCGTCCTCCTTTGTGGGGGGACTGTGGTTTGCGCTGCCCTCTGTAATGGAGGGCTGCTTGCTCCGCCTCCACCTCCTCCTTGGACGACGGCGGCGAGGACGACAACGACGACCACGCGTGGGACGTGTGTGATTCGCTCATGGGTGGTCGGAGATTCGAGGACCAGGTCGACGAAGACGACGAGGTCGGAGGAGATCAATCTTGCTTCTCATTTTCAAGCCTGTGGGGGGTGGGGGCTCGTCGTCGCGGCTGGGTTCTGGTTCCAACCGCAATCACCAAGATGATCCTGATCCTCGCCCTCTGACGTACTTAGGGGGAACAAGCGCCATAACCATAAACTTGTGACGCTGCGCGCGGATTTCACGGATCCGCGCCGGACCCCCCCCCCTTGCGCGCGGAGCGCGCAAGGGGGGGCCCAGGCGCCGATCCAAAAAATACGCGCGGAGCGCCGAAAGTTTACGGGCATGGCGTTTTTTCTTCTTCGGCTATTTACCCGCCCATGGTGAAGAGGCCGTGGGACACACAAATAAATACACACTAATAACAGGATTCCCAATATTTTCAAATATTTTCTCGGTTTTCGTCTTCCCCCCCACACCACTTCCGATATTTTCCCATATTTCCCGGGGAATCGACGATTAATTGTGTCTGTGTGTTTTTGTTTTCCTCCTGACATGGGGAGGATCCCGAGGAGCACACACGCATGCACGTGGAGGTGGGGGACGGGAGCGAGGATCCTCGCCCTCTCCTCCTCGTCCCCATCCTCACTCTCGCCCTCGTCTTAAGTCGGGCCTGTCCCCATACAGGGGGATTTCCGACGAAAAATAAAAAATACCCCCCCCAAAAAAATAGTCCAAAAATAGTCTGGTGACTATTTTTGGAATATTTCTGGCCTTTTTGGAATATTTTTCGTCGGAAATCCACCTGTAGGAGGACAGGCCCGACTTAACCCTCGTCCTCCAGCCCCCCCCTGGCCCTGAAGGGGCTGGCACGCCGGGGCGCGGCAGGCGGCACCGGGGCCGTGCTCCGCAGGGACCCCCGCAGGCCGCGCAGCACCTCCGGGGAGACCAGGCCGGCAGTGGCGGCGCCGGCCGCCCCGGACGGGGCCTGAGGGCGGGCGCGCGGGCTCGCGCGGCGCTCGGCGCAGAGCAGGCGCGGCCTCGCCTCGCCGAGCTGCTTTCGGTCACGCGCCGGTGGTCAGGCGCTGGAAACATTCACGCAGTCGTCGTTGGCACAACGCGATGCATAGCAATGAGGATGAGCATCGTCGTCATCATCGTGACCGTCGTCAGAGTCTGAGCCTCACCACCGGCAGAAACTCTGAAGAGCCTCGTAAGGCCATCCAGAAGTCTCAGCGGCGCAGCGAGGCTAAAAAGGTGAAGACTTCAATTCGCCTGGCGAACGGCCCAACCATATGCAGCTCAGCGCAGTCGTAGGTATCACCTCCGGTGGAGCTCCTTATGGGGCCACGAGACGTGCGAGGGGTGTGCCGAAATGGGTGGCGGGCGCATGTGGACGGTGCCACTGGGGCCTTGTGGAGCTCCCCAGAGGGCAAAGAGAAACGTGTGGGGGACGTGCCGAAATGGGTGTGGCGGACGCATGTGGACGGTGCCACTGGGGCCTTCGGTGGAGCTTCCTGCGGGGCCACGCGAAGTGTGAGGGGTGTGTCGACGTGGGTGTGGCGGACGCATGTGGACGGTGCCCCGGGGGCCCTGGGTGGAGCTCCCTATGAGGCCACGAGGTGTGCCGAAATGTGTGGCGGAAGCATGTGGACGGTGCCACTGGGGCCTTCGGTGGAGCTTCCTGCGGGGCCACGCGAAGTGTGAGGGGTGTGTCGACGTGGGCGTGGCGGACGCATGTGGACGGTGCCACTGGGGCCTTGGGTGGAGCTCCCTACCGGGCTACGAAACGTTCGGGGTGTGCCGAAATTGATGTGGCGGACGCATGTGGACGGTGTGGACGGTGCCCCTGGGGCCTTCGGTGGAGCTCCCTATGGGGGCACGAAATGTGCGAGGGGTGTGCCAAAAAGGGTATGGCGGACGCACGTGGACGGTGCCACTGGGGCCTTGGGTGCTCCCAATAGAGACACGAAACGTGTGAGGGACGTGCCGAAAAAAATGTAGCGGACGCACTTGGACGGTGCCACTTGGGCCTTCGGTGAAGCTCCCTATAGGGCCACGACAGGTGAGGGGTTTGCCGAAATGGGTGTGGCGGACGGGACGGTGCTACTGGGGCCTTGGGTGGAGCTCCCTACGGGGCCACGAAACGTTTGGGGTGTGCCGAAATGGGTGCGGCGGACGCATGTGGACGGTGCCCCTGGGGCCTTGGGTGGAGCTCCCTATGGGGGCGCGACATGTGCGAGGGGTGTGTGTAAATGGGTACGGCGAACGCATGTGGACGGTGCCACTGGGGCCTTGGGTGGAGCTCCCAATAGGGCCACGGAACGTGTGAGGGACGTGCCGAAAGAGATGTGGCGGACGCATGTGGACGGTGCCACTTGGGCCTCTGGTGAAGCTCCCTATAGGGCCACGACAGGTGAGGTGTATGCCGAAATGGGTGCGGCGGACGGGACGATGCCACTGGGGCCTTCGGTGGAGCTCTCTATAGGGCCACGAAGCGCGTGAGGGACGTGCCGAAATTGGTGTGGCGGACGCAGGTGGACGGTGCCACTTGGGCCTTCGGTGGAGCTCCCTATGGGGCCACGAAACGTGTGAGGATGTCAAAATGGGTGTGGCGGACGCATGTGGACGGTGCCACTGGGGCCTTGGGTGGAGTTCCCTATGGGACTACCAAACGTGTGAGGGGTGTACCGGAATGGGTATGGCGGACGCATGTGGACCGTGCTACTGGGGCCTTCGGTGGAGCTCCCAGTGGGGCCACGAAGCGTGTGCGGGGTGTGCCGAAATGGGTGTGGCGGACGCATGTGGACGGTGCCACTGAGGCCTTGGGTGGAGCTCCCTACCAGGCCACGAAACGTGTCAGGGGTGTGCTGAAATGGGTGTGGCGGACGCATGTGGACGGTGCTACGGGGGCCTTCCGTGGAGCTCCCCACCGAGCCACGAAACTTGTGAGGGTTGTGTCGACATGGGTGTGGCGGACGCATGTGGACGGTGCCCCTGGGGCCTTGGGTGGAGCTCCCTATGGGGGCGCGACATGTGCGAGGGGTGTGCGTAAATGGGTACGGCGAACGCATGTGGACGGTGCCACTGGGGCCTTGGGTGGAGCTCCCAATAGGGCCACGGAACGTGTGAGGGACGTGCCGAAAGAGATGCGGCGGACGCATGTGGACGGTGCCACTTGGGCCTTCGGTGAAGCTCCCTATAGGGCCACGACAGGTGAGGGGTGTGCCGAAATGGGTGTGGCGGACGGGACGGTGCCACTGGGGCCTTCGGTGGAGCTCTCTATAGGGCCACGGAACGTGCGAGGGACGTGCCGAAAGAGGTGCGGCGGACGCAGGTGGACGGTGCCACCTGGGCCGTCGGTGGAGCTCCCCATGGGGCCACGAAACGGGTGAGGGTGTCAAAATGGGTGTGGCGGACGCATGTGGACGGTGCCACTGGGGCCTTGGGTGGAGCTCCCTACGGGACTACGAAACGTGTGAGGGGTGTGCCGGAATGGGTGTGGCGGACGCATGTGGACGGTGCCACTGGGGCCTTCGGTGGAGCTCCCCATGGGGCCACGAAGCGTGTGCGGGGTGTGCCGAAATGGGTGTGGCAGACGCATGTGGACGGTGCCACTGGGGCCTTGGGTGGAGCTCCCTACCCGGCCACGAAAGGTGTCAGGGGTGTGCCGAAATGGGTGTGGCGGACGCATGTGGACGGTGCTACTGGGGCCTATGGTGAAGCTCCCTAAAGGGGCGCGAAATGTGCGTGGGGTGTGCCTAAATGGGTACGGCGAACGCATGTGGACGGTGCCACGGTGGAGCTCCCTATGGGGCCACGAAACGTGTGAGGGACGAGCCGAAAGAGATGTGGCGGACGCATGTGAACGGTGCCACTTGGGCCTTCGGCGAAGCTCCCTATAGGGCCACGACAGGTGAGGGATGTGCCGAAATGGGTGTGGCGGACGGGACGGTGCCACTGGGGCCTTCGGTGGAGCTCTCTATAGGGCCACGAAGCGCGTGAGGGACGTGCCGAAATTGGTGTGGCGGACGCAGGTGGACGGTTCCACTTGGGCCTTCGGTGGAGCTCCCTATGGGGCCACGAAACGGGTCAGGGTGTCAAAATGGGTGTGGCGGACGCATGTGGACGGTGCCACTGGGGCCTTGGGTGGAGCTCCCTATGGGACTACCAAACGTGTGAGGGGTGTACCGGAATGGGTGTGGCGGACGCATGTGGACCGTGCTACTGGGGCCTTGGGGTGAAGGCCCCATGGGGCCACGCAGCGTGTGCGGGGTCTGCCGAAACGGGTGTGGCGGACGCATGTGGACGGTGCTACTAGGACCTCCAGTGAAGCTCCCTATGGGGCCACGAAACTTGTGAGGGTTGTGTCGACATGGGTGTGGCGGACGCATGTGGACGTTGCCCCTGGGGCCTTGTGTGGAGCTCCCTATGGGGGCACGAAATGTGTGAGGGGTGTGCCGAAATGGGTGTGGCGGACGCATGTGGACGGTGCCACTGGGGCCTTCGATGGAGCTCCCAATAGGGCCGCGAAACGTGTGAGGGACGTGCCGAAAGAGATGTGGCGGACGCATGTGGACGGTGCCACTTGGGCCTTCGGTGGAGCTCCCTATGGGGGCACGACAGGTGAGGGGTGTGCCGAAATGGGTGTGGCGGACGGGACGGTGCCACTGGGGCCTTCAGTGGAGCTCTCTATAGGGCCACGAAACGCGTGAGGGACGTGCCGAAATTGGTGTGGCGGACGCATGTGGACGGTGCCACTTGGGCCTTCGGTGGAGCTCCCTCTGGAGCCAAGAAACGTGTGAGGGTGTCAAAGTGAGTGCGGCAGACGCATGTGGACGGTGCCACTGGGGCCTTCGGTGGAGCTCTCTATAGGGCCACGAAACGTGTGAGGGGTGTGCCGGAATGGGTGTGGCGGACGCATGTGGACGGTGCCACTTGGGCCTTCGGTGGAGCTCCCTCGGGAGCCAAGAAACGTGTGAGGGTGTCAAAGTGAGTGCGGCAGACGCATGTGGACGGTGCCACTGGGGCCTTCGGTGGAGCTCTCTATAGAGCCACGAAACGTGTGAGGGGTGTACCGGAATGGGTGTGGCGGACGGATGTGGACCGTGCTACTGGGGCCTTCGGTGGAGCTCCCCATGGGGCCACGAAGCGTGTGCGGGGTCTGCCGAAATGGGTGTGGTTTGGAACTCGACTCAGACAAAACAGTACTACTCAGGATACGGTCTGATGGAATTATTTTTGGGCCGGATGGTAAAGCAATTGCGATCAAGGACAATGCTGTTTATCTGGGTGGCCTCGTAAGCACAGACGGCAGACCACGAGCAGAGCTTACACGGCGCCTGGGAGAAGCAAAGTGCATATTTCAAAAGTTATGTACTGTTTGGAATCACGCCAATTTGACCAACAAGCGGAAAACACAGATATTGGAATCGTGTGTCTTTTCCAAGTTGTTATATGGGCTCGAGTCGTGCATGCTCCTCAAAACAGACAGAGATCGGATAGATGGTTTCCAAGCTAGATGTCTACGACGAATTTTGAAAAGTCTTCCCGCTTGGTTGTCTCACGTGAGCAACGCTGAAGTACGTGAGCGTGCGGACGTCCCGCCTTTGACATCGATTATGTTGGAAAGACAATTGAAACTATATGGCAAACTGGCCCGGACAGCGCCAACAGTCTACCGAGACAAATGGTGTTCGAAGCTGGTCAAACACATTCTTGTCTACCTCGAGATTGGAAGTCCCGGAGATCGAGAGGACGCCCCCGGATACAATGGACGACGTACCTACACGCTGAGGCCCTGGCAGTGGCGGGCAACGACCCTGGCACTTTACAAGCTCTGCTACATAATCCTTCAGACTGGCACGCGGCAGTCAGGCAGCGCTGCGCCCTCTAGCTGATTGCTTGTGCCCTATTCTCCCTCTTCCCCCTTCCTCCCCTCCCCCCTCCCCGCCCCCTCCTCTATGGCGCCCATCGCTTGCAGGTTCCCGAACAGCGGATCACCAAATACAACGACTGCTGGTGATTACGCACCTGTCCCCCTGCATGGCGTATTCATTTTTGATTTTTGTTCCTGCATGTGCGAGTTCGCCGTATTTCCGTGCCAATGTGCCGTCTAGGTGCGGCTTCGTGTGTGTGTGTGTGTGGACGCATGTGGACGGTGCCACTGGGGCCTTCGGTGGAGCTCCCTACCGGGCCGCGAAACGTGTCAGGGGTGTGCCGAAATGGGTGCGGCGGACGCATGTGGAGGGTGCCACTTGGGGCCTTCGGTGGAGCTCAGCAACTCGTGGCCTCATAGGGCAACGAGCTCCCTGCGGGGCCACGAGCTCGGCACGCCCCTCACACTCCTAGAAGTGTGAGGGGCGTGCCGAACTGAGTGTCGGACGCATGTGGACGGTGGCACTGGGGCCTTCGGTGGAGCTCCCTATAGGGCCACGAGAAACGCGAGAGGAGGAGAGGAGGGAGGAGGAGGAGAGGAGGAGGAGGAGGAGGGAGGAGGAGGAGGAGGAGGAGGAAGGAGTACGGAGGGGAGGAGGAGGGGAGGAGGAGGAGGAGGAGGAGGGAGGAGGAGAGGGGAGGAAGGAGGAGGAAGAGGAAGGAGAGGAGGAGGAGGAGGAGGAGGAGGAGGAGGAGGAAGGAGGAGGAAGGAGGAGGAGGAAGGAGAGGAACGCGGGGACCGTCTCTCCAAAACGAGGACCCAACACCACAGACTGGTTAGGAAAAACAGCTAAAAGTGTATTTTAATTAGTTTGGACTCTCGAGGGGTTTCCTTCGCACGCTCGATGGCCGTCTCAGAGCCATGTTGGGACCTCCTTGGGAGAGCCATACTTGCTGAAGTCCATCATGGGCCAACCTGAGCCAACCTGCGCCATTCTTTCGGCCTGTCTAGCCTCGTCGTGCCTTGTCTGGACTTGTTCGGTCGAAGATAGGAATAGCGGGCGCATTGGCAACAGGAAGGGCCGATCCGCTGCGCAAGAGATACTATGCGGGAGCTGGAGCCCTTCGGCCCAGATGTGCCGAAAGGTCCGGCGTGGCCAAAGATCTCTCGAAGATTGCCCTTGACGTCCCAAAATGACCTCCATGATTACACTCTCTTGCCAACGCAAGGAACCCAGTGGCAGAGAGCGGAGAACATACACGAGGCGACGACGACGGCCAATGACGGACGACGGACGAACGAACGACCAGGCGAGGGGGAGGGTGAGGGAGTGAAGGAGGGGGAGGGGAAGGGGGGGGAGGGGAAGTGGGGGGGGGAGGGGAAGGGGGGGAGGGAGGGGGGGAGGACATTCAGGATCGCACAGAGATAGCATCCAAGGTGGCACGCGATGGCCTCAACCATGCATGCACACACACACACACACACACGCACACACACGCACGCACGCACGCACGCACACACACACGCACACACACACACACACACACACGCACTCACCGATCCCCCGGGCAAGCGGCGAATGACGAGTGCAATCATCACGTAGACGACAGCGCTCAGTAGTTTATACTGGCCCAGAGGTGCAGCGCATACGGTAGGTTTGTGTCGTGACGACTCGGCGCAAGGTAAATGACTCGAGCAAAATCATTCAATATTAAATTCATTGCGCGCCTAAATTACTCAATTTTAAATAAATTACGTCTGAATCACACCGTCTGAAAAGGCGTCCCAAGCGCTTTCGGAGAGTCTGGCACGGCGACGCCTCGCAGGACTCTGGGAGGCGTGTAGGTTACCGCGGCTGGCGCACTTCGCATGCAAGGCGGAACGCCTTGCCGCAACAGTCGCGTGCAAGGCGGAATGTCTTGCACACGGCGGCACGTGCAAGACAGGTCGACGAAACCTTGTGCGCGAGCCCGCGGCCCCGGGCGACGCCTCGCGGAGACTGTGAAGCTGCGCTGGGCGCCGCGGCCGCGCATTTTGCATGCAAGACGGAACGCCTTGCGCAACGGTTGCGTGCAAGGCGAAATGTTTTGCGCACGGCGGCGCGTGCAAGAGAGGCGACGCACCCGAATCGTTCCGAAAGCGCCCTAATTGCCACAGAAATCTTCCGAATTGTTCCCAAAACCCCTGAAATGATTCCGAAAAATTCCTCAATTTCGACCCGAATTCCGGGAAACAGCCGCTAAAAACTATATAAAACGATGTGAACACCCGCTTGCCCACCCGCTGGAAAGTATATAACCTGGGCCCAGGCAAGCTTTCCCAAGCTTGACTGCGCCGAGCTTGGGAAACCTCTGATTCCCCAAGCTTGGGAACCCAAGCTCCCCCCAGCTTGACTGAGCCAAGCTTGTACACCACAGGTTCCCCAAGCGTGGCAAACCCAAACTTCCCCCAGCCTCACTGAGCCAAGCTTGGGAAACCCCTGGCCCCCCAAGCTTGGGAAACTCAGGTCACCCAAGCTTGGGAAACCCAAGGTTCCCCCAGTTTGACTGAGCCAAGCTTGGGAAACCCAAGGTTCCCCAAGCTTGGGAAACCCAAGCTTCCCCAAGCTTGTCTGAGCCAAGCTTGGGACGCACTAGGCTCCCCAAGCTTGGGAAACCCAAGCTTCCACCAGCTTGACTGCGCCAAGCTTGGGAAACCTCTGGTTCCCCAAGCTTGGGGAACCCAAGCTTCCGCAAGCTTGACTGGGACATCCTTGGAAACCTCTGGTTCCCAAGCTTGGGAAACCTCTGGTTCCCAAGCTTGAGAAACCCCATATAAGGAATCCAATGTAGAGAAGCCCCACATAGGGAATGCCCATATGGGGAAACCCCTATGGGGATTCCCCGCGTAAGGAACCCTAATATGGGAAATCCCCAGATGGGGATCCCTCATAAGGGGGGTCCTCGTATGGGAATACCCCGTACGGTGCGTCGCATATACGGAATCTTCGTGTGGGAAAACCCCATATAAGGAATCCCTATATGGGGTCTCCTCATGTTGGGGGATCACCATGTTAGGAATCACCATTTCAAGAACCTCCATGTGAGGAATCCCCATGTAGGGAATCGCTTATTTGAGGATTTCCTATATTAGAACTCCGTATATTAAGGCCCCCATACATGGGGTTCCTTGTATGGGGATTCCTTGCATGGGGACTCTCTATATGAAAGGGGTTTCCAACATTGGGATTCCGTACATGGCGATTTCCCGTATGGGTATTCCCCATATGGCGATTCCCTATGTTGGGTTTCCAAATGGGGATTGCCCATGCGGGAACTCGCCATGGCAGCCCCCGGAACTCTCACAACTCCCGTAGTCCTGACAGCCGCTGCCCCTTGACTCAAACGCAAAGCGCTGGCGCGGACAGGAACCGTATTCTTTTCAAACGACGGGGGCCAGCGCAGCGCGCCCTTACCCCTTGACTCAATCGCAAATCGCGCGCGCGGACAGGGACCGTTTTTTCTCCAAATGACGGGGGCCAGCGCAGCGCGCCCGTGCCGCTCCACTCAAACGCAAAGCGCGTGCGCGGGCAGGATTCTTTTCCAAATGAACGGGGGCCGCAATGACGCGACTCGACGGCGTGGCGTTGAGCTCGACTGGCAGCCCGCTCCGCGCAGACCCGCTGCCCACGCGCCCCGCCGCCCCCGCGCCCCGAACAAACACCACAGGCCCAAGAGCTTCGTAAGATGTCGCCCTGGACCCCGCGACCGCCGCGCGTGCCTATCGGGGCAGTCGCCGCCAGCGCCGCTACCAACGCAAGGATTCTCGCCCAAGCGGCCCTCGCCCACGGGGCCCTCGCCCACGCTGCAACGAAGAATTGAGCCTGGAGCCAAAATGGCACGAGCCAAAATGGCGACGAGGGAGGAGGAGGAGAGGAGGAGGAGGGGAAGGAGGCGGAGGAGGAGGAGGGAGAAGCGCGGGTGCGGGACAAGAGAAACCCAAACACGGAGAAACTTGCCTGCAAAACCTCCTCCTGCTCCTGCTGTCGAACAACGGCGGCCGCAACTGCAGCGGCGATGGCGCCCCGCCGGACCAGTGCTGGCACGAAGCGCGCGCCTGTCGCCATCTCCTCGTCCTTCTCCGCCTCCTCGTCCTCCTCCCCCTCCGCCTCCTCCTCAGGGGTCCTGGTGTTTCCTGGTCCCTCCTGGGCTCAGGGGTCCTGGTGCTTCCTGGTCCCTCCTGGTCCCTCCTGGTCCCTCCTGGTCCCTCCTGGTCCCTCCTAGTCCCTCCTGGTCCCTCCTGGTCCCTCCTGGTCTCTCCTGGTTCCTTCTGGTCCCTCCTGGTCCCTCCTGGTCCCTCCTGGTCCCTCCTGGGCTCAGGGGTCCTGGTCCCTCCTGGCCCCTCCTGGCCCCTGACCCACAACCCAGGCACTTATGTTATCATATGTTTTGGGTTATGTTTGCGTTGGCACTTCTTCTGTTTTGTACTACTTGTTTTGTTTTTTTTCGGTTCTCTGCCCTGCCGGACAGCTGAGTACCCAGTGCGCGGCTGATGACACAGAGCGGTCGGCGCACGGCTCGCGCAGCTGGCACGGTACGTATAAAGCAAATCGCGCACCATCTTTGTGTGCGACGCATGTCTATGTAGCGAATCTCTCTCTCCACGCACTTCACATGTTCTGGATGACAGCCAGGGCGCCAGATGCGCCCAGACCACGCGCCAAACGCGCGCCAACATGAAAGTAATGTACTCATGGAAGTGCCATTTCTTCTTGATGTGTCTGGGATCCCATGCATTTTTCCTCACGGTAACTTCAGGTCTGGGGCGCCCGCAGCAACTCACTCGTCAGGGACGGGAATGCGATCTCTCGTGCTCTTGTCCTCTCTGTTCCAGAACACGATGGCCTCCCGGTACCCGGCCTTCCTGCTCTTCACCCAATCCTCGCCAATGCCGAGGCCCCTCACGCCGAGCCTCTTGATCTTGGCCTCCTTGTCGGTCAGCGTCCGGCCGCGCGGTTTCGGCGCTGCCTTCTTCAAGTGCTTCTTGGCGACTCCGCGCTGGCGGCCGCCGCGAGAGGGAGCGCCGGCGCTCGCTGCCATCGCTGAGACAAGCGCCGGCGCCGGTGCCTCTGGCGGCTGCTCCTCGCCCGGGTGGTCATCGGCTGCATCCGTCAGCGCCTGCCGTTCCAAGTCCTGCAGCGCCGCCTGCTCCGCTTCTTGGGCCCCGCCCAGCAGTGCCGGCCCCTCCGCGTCCAGCTCCTCGTCGGAAACGAGCCACGGATCACCCATTCCGCTGGAGGAGGCCGGTGCTCGCGCCTGCGGGGCGACGCGGCGTGGCGGCGGAGCCCGGGTCGGGCGAAAGGGGGGGATAGCAAAGGGGGGGTTTGAGAATCAGCTCACGTAGCTGATTTTCCCGGCGCCTCCCGGCGCCGGAGGCGGCTATGTATCGAGGAATGGGCCCCTCGGTGAGGCCGAAACCAGCTGCATGCAGCAAATTTCGTAACCCCCCCTTTCCCAATCCCACCCTTTCGCCCGGCCCGAGGCTGGCGCTCTGCTGCTCGCCTCCTCGGGGGCCGCCGGGCCCTTGAGCCGCGACGGCGAGAATGATGATGGCAATGCTTATGATGATGGCGATGGTGATGACGGTTCTGGTGTTCATGGCGGCGGTCAGTGCTCTGGCAGTGTCGCAACGAGGAAGTTCGAGTCGTCGTTGCGCGGGCACAACGACGACGTGCTCGAGGGGTCGGCCCCGGGGCCGGTGGCTTGCCTGAGGGCGCTGACCCACAACCCAAGCCTCAGGTCTCTGACCCGCAACACAGGCATCCGAAGTGTCCATGACACACAACCCAGGCAAGGCGGCGAGCCTCAGACGACATGCGTCCGAAGTGTGTCTGACCCACAACACAGGCATCCGAAGTGTGTATGACCCACAGCCCAGGCATCCGAAGTGTGTATGACCCACAGCCCAGGCATCCGATACGTCTCATAACCACAACCCAGGCACTTGTGCATGCATATTTTGTGTTGTTTTTTTTTTTGTTTTGGTGTTGCTTGTTATGTCATTCGGCCATTGGGGCTCCTGGGGGGTGGCGCTTGGGACCGCACGAGGATCCGCCACTTACGCCACCCCCAGGATGCCCCAGTCCTCGTCGCGAGATGTTGTTCCCTGACGCACAACCCAGGCATCAAGGGTGTCCCTCACACGCCACCCAGGCACGGTGGCGAGCCCGAGGTCCCTAACGCACAACCCTGGCGTCAGAGAAGTGTCATAACCACAGCCCAAGCACTTGTGTTTTCATATTTCTTGGGCGCTATTTTGTCCTCGTTGTTATGTCATCAGGTCCCTGACGCACAACCCGGGCACCCGAGATGTCTCTGACACACAACCCAAGCACGGCGGCCAGCCTGAGGTCTGTGACGCACAACCCAAGCATCCGATAATGCTCATAACCACAACCCAAGCACTTCTGTTTCCATGTCTTTTTGGATATTTGTTGTTGTCATTTGTTATGTCGTGAAGTCCCTGACGCACAACACAGGCATCCGGTATGTCTCTAACGCACAACCCAAGCAAGGTGGCGAGCCAGAGGTCCCTAACGCACAACCCTGGCACCCTCGAGACCTCCAAACCACAACCCAGGCACGCGTGTTTATATATATGTTTTGTTCTTTTTTGTTGTCATGTGTTATGTCATTAAGTCCCTGACGAACAACCCAGGCATCCGATATGTCTCTGACCCACAACCCAGGCACGGTGTCGACCCTTCTGGGGCTCCTTGGGGGTGGCGCTTGGCCTGAGGGCGCTGGCCCACAACCCAAGTCCCAGGTCTCTGACCCACAACACAGGCATCCGAAGTGTCTAGGAGACACAACCCAGGCAAGGTGGCGATCCTCAGACGACATGCGTCCGAAGTGTGTCTGACCCACAACCCAGGCATCCGAAGTGTGTGCGACCCACAACCCAGGCATCCGACAAGTGTCAGGACCACAACCAGGGCACTTCAATTTTGATATTGTTTTGTTCTTTTGGTGCTGCCGGACAGCTCCGTACCCAATGCGCGGCGGCACATCGACGACGTGCTCGGGAGGTCGGCCCCAGAGCCGTTGGCTAGCCTGAGGGCTCTGGCACAAAACCGAAACCTGAAGTCTCTGACCCACAACCGACGCATCCGCAGTGTCTGTGACCCACAACCCAGGCACTTATGTTTTCATATGTTTCTTTTCTCTTTCGTTGTGTTTGTTGTTTCGTTGTGGTGTCATTATTCTGTTTTGTTGTTTCTTCTTTTTTCGGCCGCCTACCCTGCCGGACAGCTCAGTGCCCAATGTGCGGACATTCGGGCGGCGAGCTGCAAGCACTAGCACTACCCCGCAGTGACTGCGGCAGGGATGGCAGGCGGCCACTCGTGCACGCCCTCTGGGTACGCCTCTGGCCCAAGCCACGTGCTAAGCAAAATGATCGCGTACACGAACGCTTTCGGAGCCACCATGCCGCACGTCTCCAGCAGGGCGGGAGGCTGCCACCGTCTGCGGAACAGGTCCGCGCCGCCAGGGGCGCACTGGTTGATGAGCCGGTGCAGGGCGGCGGCGGCGTCCGCCGCTCCTCCCCGGCCGCCCTCCGTCGCCCAGGCCTGGCCGAAGAGAGTCCACTCGAACTCCCTCGTGGTGGACGGTTTCCCCCGGGGCCGTAGGCGACTTAGGAGGCTCCCCAGGGTTGGTTTTAAAGCTCGGGCCCGACAACGGGCCCCTGAGGCCAAACTCGAAGAAAAACCTTCGAGGATAGGAGGTCCACGAAAAACTCCACGAAGAAACGGCGAAAAGTCCAGGAGGAGGAGGAGGAGGAGGACGGGGTCGCCGAAGCCCTTCCGAGAAACCGTCCAAACCTCGTGCACAACACGCGTGTCCGGGCGTCGCCCAGCTCCTGCTTGCTCCTCGACCCAAGCGCCAATGCGCGCGCCCATCTCCAGCCTCGTGCTGATCGGCAACGCGGACGACCGCCCTTGCCGCCCAGCTCGTCGCCGAGCCCGAGGCTCGGGCGCAGCCTGCTCCAGACTGCCGCGAAACAGGGCGGCCTGATCGTTAAAGGTTCAACGTTTGGCGCTTGCCACAACGGCGAACCCTTCAAACTGCAATGATTCACCCTCGTGACAACGGCCAATCGTTGAACCTTAAACTTTCGGGCAACCTTGCGTCGAGCACGTCTTCGTCGTCTCCGTCCTCGTCGTCGTCGTCGTCGTCGTCGTCGTCGTCGCCGTCGTCGGCGACTCCAAAGGAGACGACGACGTCGCCGACGACGACGACGACGGAAACGACGAGGCCGAGGACGAGGACGACGACGACGACGACGGCGCCTGCGCCGCCAGCGCGGCCAAGTAAGCCATGCCAGCGCGGCGCTGCGAAGCGCCTCTGTCGGCGCGGGAGGCGGAGGCGCCGCGGGGCAGCCCCTCGGCGGCCGCCGCCGGAGGCGCCGCGGGGCATCCGCTCGGCGGCCGCCGCCGGAGGCGCCGCGGGGCAGCCGCCGCTGGAGGCGCCGCGGGGCGAGCCGCCGCTGGAGGCGCCGCGGGGCGAGCCGCTTGGCAGCTAAGCCGAAAAAAGGCTACAAATGTACTGGCGTTGACGCAGGCCCCACAACCCAGGCATCCGACGTGTGTATGACCCACAACCCAGGCATCCGAAATGTGTGTGACCCACAACCCAGGCAATGTGGCGACCCTCAGGCCACATGCATCCGCTGTGTGTCTGACCCACAACCCAGGCATCCGAAGTGTGTATGACCCACAGCCCAGGCATCCGAAACGTCTCATAACCACAACTCAGGCACTTGTGTTTCCATATTTTGTGTTGCTCTTTTTTTGTTGTTGCTTGTTATGTCATTCCGCCATTGGGGCTCCTGGGGGGTGGCGCTTGGGACCACACGAGGATCCGCCACTTACGCCACCCCCAGGATGCCCCAGTCCTCGTCGCGGCGCCGACGGGGTGGCGCTCGGGACCACACGAGGATCCGCCACTTACGCCACCCTCGGCGCCGCATTTGGGGTTCCTTGGGGGTGGCGCTTGGGACCACGCGAGGATCGGCCACTTACGCGCAAACCAGGCGTCCGAGAAGTGTCATAACCACAACTCAAGCACTTGTGTTTGCATATTTTTTGGGCGCTGTTTTGTCGTCATTGTTATGTCATTAAGTCCCTGACGCACAACCCGGGCATCCGAGATGTCTCTGACACACAGCCCAGGCACTTACGGCAAGCCTGAGGTCTGTGACGCACAACCCAGGCATCATAAATGTCCCTAACACGCCACCCAGGGGCGCTGGCGAACCTGAGGTCCCCAACGCACAACCCAGGCGGCCGAGAAATGTCATAACCACAACCCAAGCACTTGTGTTTTCATATTTTTTTGGGCGCTACTTTGTCGTCATTGTTATGTCAGTAGGTCCCTGACACACAACCTGGGCATCCGAAATGTTTCTGACACACAACCCAGGCACGGCGGCAAGCCTGAGGTCCGTGACGCGCAACCCAGGCATCCGAAGTGTGTATGACCCACAGCCCAGGCATCCGATACGTCTCATAACCACAACCCAGGCACTTGTGTTTCCATATGTTGTGGTGCTTTTTTTTTTGTTGCTTGTTATGCCTTTAGGCCATTGGGACTCCTGGGGGGTGGCGCTTGGGACCACACGAGGATCCGCCACTTACGCCACCCCCAGGATGCCCCAGTCCTCGTCGCGAGATGTGGTTCCCCGACGCACAACCCAGGCATCAAGGGTGTCCCTCACACGCCACCCAGGCACGGTGGCGAGCCTGAGGTCCCTAACGCACAACCCAGGCGTCCGAGAAGTGTCATAACCACAACCAAAGCACCTGTGTTTTCCTTTTTTTTTTTTGGCGCTATTTTGCCATCGTTATTATGTGAGTAGGTCCCTGACGCACAACCTGGGCATCCGAGGTGTCTCTGACACGCGACCCAGGCACGGCGGCAAGCCTCAGGTCCGTGACGCACAACCCAGGCATCCGAAGTGTGTATGACCCACAGCCCAGGCATCCGATACGTCTCATAACCACAACCCAGGCACTTGTGTTTTCATATTTTGTGTTGCTCTTTTTGTTGTTGTTGTTTGTTATGCCTTTAGGCCATTGGGGCTCCTGGGGTGTGGCGCTTGGGGCCGCACGAGGATCCACCACTCACGCCACCCCCAGGATGCCCCAGTCCTCGTCGCGAGCTGCAGTTCCCTGACGCACAACCCAGGCATCAAGGGGGCCCCTCACACGCCACCCAGGCACGGTGGCGAGCCTGAGGTCCCTAACGCACAACCCCGGCGTCCGAGAAGTGTCATAACCACAACCAAAGCACTTGTGTTTTCATATTTTTGGGGCGCTATTTTGTCGTCGTTGTTATGTCATTAGGTCCCTGACGCACAACCTGGGCGCCCGAGATGTCTCTGACACACAACCCAGGCACGGCGGCAAGCCTGAGGTCTGCGACGCACAACCCAGGCATCCGAGAATTCTCAGAACCACAACCCAGGCACTTGTGTTTCCATGTCTTTTGTGATATTTGTTGTTTTCATGTGTAATGTCATTAAGTCCCTGAGGCACAACAAAGGCATCCGGTATGTCGGCAACACACAACCCAAGCACGGTGGCGAGCCAGAGGTCCCTAACGCACAACCCTGGCATCCGAGATATCCCAGAACCACAACCCAGGCACTTGTGTTTATATATGTTTTGTTCTTCGTTGTTGTCATGTGTTATGTCATTAAGTCCCTGGCGATCAACCCAGGCATCCGATATGTCTCTGACCCACAACCCAGGCACGGTGTCGACCCTGAGGTCCCTGACGTGCAACCCAGGCATCCGAGATGTCTCTGACCCACAACCGAGGCATGGTGGCGAGCCTGAGATCCCGAACTCGCCGCCCAAGCATCCGAAATGCCTCCGACCCACAACCCAAGCCGGTTTGCGGTCTGATCCCTCCTGGGCTCAGGGGTCCTGGTGCCTCCTGGTCCCTCCTGGTTCCTCCTGGTCTCTCTTGTTCCCTCCTGGTCCCTCCTGGGCTCAGGGGTCCTGGTCCCTCCTGGTCTCTCCTGGTCCCTCCTGGTCCCTCCTAGTCCCTCCTGGTCCCTCCTGGTCCCTCCTGGTCTCTCCTGGTCCCTCCTGGTCCCTCCTGGTCCCGCCTGGTCCCTCCTGGTCCCTCCTGGGCTCAGGGGTCCTGGTCCCTCCTGGTCCCTCCAGGTCCCTCCCGGTCCCTCCTCGCCCCTCCTGGTCCCTCCTAGTTCCTCCTGGCCCCTCCTGGTCCATCCTGGTCTCTCCTGGTCCCTCCTGGTCCGTCCTGGTCCGTCCTGGTCCCTCCTGGTCCCTCCTGGTCTCAGGGGCCCTGGCCCCTCGTGGCCCCTCCTGGTCCCTGATCCACAACCCAGGCAATTATGTTTACATTTTTTTTTGGTTCTGTTGGCGTTGGCACTTCTTCTGTTTTGGATTTTTTTTTTTTTTTTGTTCGGCCGTCTGCCCTGCCGGACAGCTGAGTGCCCAGTGTGCGGCTGACGACACAGAGCGGTCGGCGCACGGGTCGCGCACCTGGCACGGTACGTATGTAGCAAATCGCGCACAATCAAAGTGTGAGACATATGTCTATGTAGCGAATGTCTCTCCACGCACTTCACATGTTCTGGATGGCAGCAGGCTTGGCGACGAAGACTGCCCCGCCCCACACGGCCAAGCGACTCACCACCTGCACTCCCGCCGGAACCCCACCGCTTGAGCCCCACCGCTTGAGCGTCCGGCCGCGCGGCTTCGGCGCTGCCTTCTTCAAGTGCTTCTTGGCGACTCCGCGCTGGCGGCCGCCGCGAGAGGGAGCGCCGGCGCTCGCTGCCATCGCTGAGACAAGCGCCGGCGCCGGTGCCTCTGGCGGCTGCTCCTCGCCCGGGTGGTCATCGGCTGCATCCGTCAGCGCCTGCCGTTCCAAGTCCTGCAGCGCCGCCTGCTCCGCTTCTTGGGCCCCGCCCAGCAGTGCCGGCCCCTCCGCGTCCAGCTCCTCGTCGGAAACGAGCCACGGATCACCCATTCCGCTGGAGGAGGCCGGTGCTCGCGCCTGCGGGGCGACGCGGCGTGGCGGCGGAGCCCGGGTCGGGCGAAAGGGGGGGATAGCAAAGGGGGGGTTTGAGAATCAGCTCACGTAGCTGATTTTCCCGGCGCCTCCCGGCGCCGGAGGCGGCTATGTATCGAGGAATGGGCCCCTCGGTGAGGCCGAAACCAGCTGCATGCAGCAAATTTCGTAACCCCCCCTTTCCCAATCCCACCCTTTCGCCCGGCCCGAGGCTGGCGCTCTGCTGCTCGCCTCCTCGGGGGCCGCCGGGCCCTTGAGCCGCGACGGCGAGAATGATGATGGCAATGCTTATGATGATGGCGATGGTGATGACGGTTCTGGTGTTCATGGCGGCGGTCAGTGCTCTGGCAGTGTCGCAACGAGGAAGTTCGAGTCGTCGTTGCGCGGGCACAACGACGACGTGCTCGAGGGGTCGGCCCCGGGGCCGGTGGCTTGCCTGAGGGCGCTGACCCACAACCCAAGCCTCAGGTCTCTGACCCGCAACACAGGCATCCGAAGTGTCCATGACACACAACCCAGGCAAGGCGGCGAGCCTCAGACGACATGCGTCCGAAGTGTGTCTGACCCACAACACAGGCATCCGAAGTGTGTATGACCCACAGCCCAGGCATCCGAAGTGTGTACGACCCACAGCCCAGGCATCCGATAAGTCTCATAACCACAACCCAGGCATTTGTGTTTCCATATTTTGTGTTGCTCTTGTTTTGTTGTTGTTTGTTATGCCTTTAGGCCATTGAGGCTCCTGGGGGGTGGCGCTTGGGACCACACGAGGATCCGCCACTCACGCCACCCCCAGGATGCCCCAGTCCTCGTCGCGAGATGTAGTTCCCTGACGCACAACCCAGGCATCAGAGATGTCCCTAACACGCCACCCAGGCACGGTGGCGAGCCTGAGGTCCCTAACGCACAACCCAGGCGTCCGAAAAGTGTCATAACCACATCCCAATCACTTGTGTTTTCATATTTTTTGGGCGCTATTTTGTCGTCAGTGTTATGTCATTGGGTCCCTGACGCACAACCCGGGCATCCGAGATGTCTCTGACACACAACCCAAGCACGGCGGCAACCCTGAGGTCCGCGACGCACAACCCAGGCATCCGATAATTCTCATAACCACAACCCAGGCACTTGTGTTTCCATGTGTTTTTGGATATTTGTTGTTGTCATGTGTTATGTCATTAAGTCCCTGACGCACAAAACAGGCATCCGGTATGTCTCTAGCACACAACCCAAGCACGGTGGCGAGCCAGAGGTCCCTAACGCACAACCTTGGCACCCGAGAAGTCTCAGAACCACAACCCAGGCACTTGTGTTTATTTTTTTTGTCATTTGTTATGTCATTAAGTCCCTGACGAACAACCCAGGCATCCGATATGTCTCTGACCCACAACCCAGGCACGGTGTCGACCCTGAGGTCCCTGACGTGCAACCCAGGCATCCGAGATGTCTTTGACCCACAACCGAGGCATGGTGGCGAGCCTGAGATCCCTAACTCGCCACCCAAGCATCCGAAATGCATCCGACCCACAACCCAAGCACGGTGGCGAGCCTGACGCCCCAAACGCGCACCCCAAGCATCCGAGATGTCTCTGGCCCACAACCCAGGCACGCACGGTGGCGAGCCGGATGTCCCTAACGCACAACCCAGACATCCGAGATGTCTCTGACCCACAACCCAGGCGCGGTGGCGAGCCTGTGGTCCCTAACGCACAACCCAGGCATCCGAGAGGTCTCTGTCCGGCAGCCCAGGCACGGTGGCGAGCCCGAGGTCCCTGACGCACAACCCAAGCATCCGAGGTGTCTCTGACCCACAACCCAGGCACGGTGGCGAGCCTGACGACCCTGACACACAACCCAAGCATCCGAGAGGTCTCCGACCCACAACCAAGGCATCTAATGGGACCATGGTCCAAGAGGATCCACGCGTCCGCGGGCAGCCAACCCCCGTCCCCCAGCGCTGTGGGACCACACTTGAATAACGAATGTGGCGGCGGGGCCGCACATGAACAACGAATGCGGCTGGACATGGGTGGAAGAACGGGCCCAAGAGATTTCACGCACAAGAGAAATTACATATGTTAGCGAGCGTGGGCCCAAAGCAGCGTGCTTTTGCAGAGTATGTGTGAATCAACGCACGCTACTTTCTTCCCCGAAGGCCCTGGCCTTCGTCATCGTAGGGAGAAGGGAGAGAACAAGGGATACCGAAGGGGACGACAGGATCGTTCAAAGGTAAACGTTCTGGGGGCAGAAGGAGGAGAGAAGGGAGAGAGAAAGGGGACGGAGGAGACACCGCCGATCATTCAAACGTTAATGCGCTCGCGCACCGCGGAATTCAACCTTGAAGTCGCGCGCCCGGGTCGCCGAAAGTCGACACGACACAGACCTACCGTAAAGGCACGACCACATATTTTAGACGAAATCTGGACAGAGAGCAAGAGAGAGAGAGAGAGAGACACACACAGATAACGAGAAAGAGGAGGAGAGAGAGAGAGAGAGAGACACACACACACACAAAGAGCGAGAGAAGGAGAGAGGCTGGGAGAAAGAGGCACCAGGCAGTGACCAGGAGGCGGCTGCGACAGCATCGAACACGAGGATGGGAAGGCACGGGTCACAGAAAAAACATCAGAGCCCGACATGCTCGAAGGTCCGCGGGGCTGTCTTGCGTCAACGCTGGGCCGCCTCCCCGCACACCCGGCGCGCTCCGCGCGCCGTGGACGGAGCGTGGGGAGGGGCGGGGTCCGGGCTGCGGGCAAGACTTGTTGAAGGGGCCCAGGGACACACAAATAAATACACACAAATAAAAGTATTCCCCCTATTTTCCTATGTTTTCTGGGTTTTTGTCTCCCCCCCCACTTCCCATATGTTCCTATATTTTCCCGGGAATCGACGATTAATTGTGTCTGTGTTTTTTTGTTGCCTCCTGACTTGTGTCCACATCCCCTGCAGCTTGAAGTCTCGGGCCCCCTCCCCCAGAAAGCCGATGCGCACCGGCTATGGTTGAAGTTCCGGCCCCCAGAGGCTCGACCTGTTCATCCACATCCAGTGCGCCTCGGCCTATTGCGGCGCCCCCTCCGTAGACAAGCGCGCTCCACCGTTCGCAAAGCAACTGCTCGCAAATGGCCTGGATCCGCCATGGGAGATTCACGATACCTTACATCGATGCAGACATGCACTTTTCGGACGTTTGCGAGAAGACACTTTGCGAGTAGTGGAACGCGCTCGGTGATTCCGAGAAAGCCCGAGACGCAACGGACGTGGACATAGATATTGCCAGCACCGGCGCCGACCAATGACATCTCCTGGCGGACCTCCGAGAATCTCGCGGCCCTCGACAGAGAGCACCTCCGCCGTCCTGAGCCCATATTCCCCCTCATCCACCTCACCCTGCTCCTCCTCCGCCCTCCTCCTCCTCCTCCCCCTCCTCCTCCTCCTCCTCCTCCCCCTCCCCCTCCCCTCCCCCTCCCCCTCCCCCTCCCCCTCCCCCTCCCCCCCTCCTCCTCCTCCTCCTCCTCCTCCTCCTCCTCCTCCTCCTCCTCCTCCTCCTCCTCCTCCTCCTCTCCTCCTCCTCCTCCTCCTCCTCCTCCTCCTCCTTCCTCCTCCTCCTCCTCCTCCTCCTCCTCCTCCTCCTCCTCCCTCCTCCTCCTCCTCCTCCTCC
>CAUYUJ010021786.1:60000-85000 GCA_963575745.1 Prorocentrum cordatum | reverse complement strand
TTGGGAATGCTGCCGATCCTTGTGATGCAAAACCGACGAGAACGCCCAAAAAAACCCTCGAGCCTCGAGCCAAGAACGTTGCCCCCTGAGCCTGGCCAGGGGTCAAACATCTATCTTTAAGTCGGCGGGCATGTCGCTCTACAGGAGGAATATTCAAATAATAGTCTGGGGACGACCAAGTATCCTTGTTGAGTATTTTTCATTTTTCGTCCAAAGTTAGGGGAACAAAAAAGTGACATGAACATAGAAACTCGGAGGTCCGCGCGGATTTCTCGGATCGGCGCTGGGGCCCCCCTCCGGCGCCTCCAGCGCCGCCCCTGGCGCGCTTCGCGCGGAGGTCCGCGCGGATTTCTCGGATCGGCGCTGGACCCCCCTCCCTGGCGCGCGGAGCGCGCCAGGGGCGGCGCCGGAGGCGCCGGAGGGGGGCCCCAGCGCCGATCGGAGAAATTCGCGCGGACCTCCAAGTTTCTATGTTTATGTCACTTTTTTGTTCCCCTAAAAGTCCGCCTGTAGGGCGGCCTGGCACGCGCCCGCCGCCCTGGGGAGCGACCCCCGCGGGGAAGCTTTGTGCTCGGCAGCGAGGCAGGGGAAGCCTGCGCAAGCGGAAGTGCCTGAACAGGTGTGCCGTTAGGGAAGAATCGTCGGAGAAATTCGCGCGGACCTCCAAGTTTCTATGTTTATGTCACTTTTTTGTTCCCCTAAAAGTCCGCCTGTAGGGCGGCCTGGCACGCGCCCGCCGCCCTGGGGAGCGACCCCCGCGGGGAAGCTTTGTGCTCGGCAGCGAGGCAGGGGAAGCCTGCGCAAGCGGAAGTGCCTGAACAGGTGTGCCGTTAGGGAAGAATCGTGCCACCGTGCAAGTGGGGGGGGAGCAGGAGGAGGTCGCGGCCGAAAAGGGGGGCGGAGGTAGCGAGCCGCTCAGGGGGCCGGGTCACGCCCCGAGCGCGTGGCGCGGCCGCATCGCAGGGAACCACGCTCTATAGACCGACGCGTTTTCCCGCCCTGCACTGACACTTGTACGGGACAGCGGATGCCTGGCATACAGGACCCTGGCATGTACGCTGTTCGCTGCTTCCCGGGAAACGGAGCACCAAAGATGCACCACACCACCCGGACGTCGGCCCCGACCCTCAAAGTCCTGGAGCTGAAAAACAGCCCGCCACTGTGACACACAAACAAATACACACAAATCCCAGGATGCACCATACTTTCCCATATTTTACAACTTTCTTCCCCCACACTTCCGACATTTCCCATATTTTCCGCATTTTCTGGGGAATCGACGATTCATTGTTTCTGTGTGTTTTTGTTCCCTCCTGACACTGGTAGTGTACATGTTCCAGCTTCCGCCCTCGCAGGCCTGCTGCCCCTCGGGCCGCGTCGGGGCTGCTGCGGCCCGCAGGTCCGAGAGGGAGCTCCAAGCTGCACAGCGGCTCCGCGGATCGACGCCGTGGCTGGACGCGTGCCAGGAGGAGGAGGAGGGGGAGGAGGAGGAGGAGGAGGAGGAGGAAGAGGAGGAGGAGGAGAGATGGGCAAACCCTCGCGCTGCAGCGGAGGGAGATGCAGCAGAGCGAGCCCTGCGGCGGCGACGATGAGAGCGAACAGCCCAGGGGCGGGCACTACGCGCATTCGCCCGGGAGTCTCGCCGAAGACATCGATCATCGGCGCCCCTGGATACATGTGCTGCTCCCCCCTGGGCTATTCGCGCCTGTTGCGTCGCCTCTGAGCCCTGGAAAGGGGCACCAGGGAAGAGCCAGCCTGTCTGGCACAAAAAAGGGACCAGGGGCGGTGGCCGACGCAGACGGGCGGACGCCCCAAGGACCGGGAACGCGTGCCAGGAGGGCCCTGGGACAGGGCTGAACCTGAACGGTGTGTCTCGTTTTCGTTTTGTTTTCGTTTTCCCTCGGTTTTGTCTTCGATCCGCCTTTGCCGCACAACGAAGCCGAAACGAAAACGGCCCACGAAGTCGACTAGACACCGTTCAGGTCCGGCCCCGCCCTAGAAGTCTGATCGAGGGGGCCGGGTCGGCGATCGAAGCGAGTCGGGCCGGCGGGAAGAGTCGGCGGCCAGGCCGGGAGAGGCCGAAGCGGCGGAGATCGGCCGGCGAGTGAGGCCTTTGCTGGGAAGCCGAGAGCCCGAACGGAATCCCGAGGTCGTACCAAACCCGAATCGGAGTCAGATCGAGACATGGTCGAAGCGAGTGGGAGGAATCGGGGTGAGCCCTGCGGTGCCCCACTGCGCCTGGCGCCCGAGAGAATCGGTCCGCCGGATGCGCAAAACACGCACAGGGGCACGCTGGTACGATGTGCCCTCCTTGGAGGCGTGCGCCCGACCCGATACAGCAACTACAGTCAACCAGTATAGTAAGGATGCGCGATAAGGATGCAAGGGCCTTGGAGGCCCATTGCGAAGCTTTTCGAGCGGGGCGCGGCAAGCGAAAGCGGCGAAGGATGGAACGAGAAGGCAGGGATGCAAGGGTACCCCTGGGAAGGTTGCCCATCCTTACTATCGTGGTTGACTGTATAATCATCCCGCCAGCGGAATGGCCAGAAGGTTCCCGCCACGGAACTCATGCTACAGTCGGACCTGGGCCGGGAGAGCACCCCTCAAGAACACGAGACCCTCTGTCAGCTACAGCACACGGAACAACCAGGGGGACCCTCCACAGGCTTCAACAAAGCATCCAACAAGCACGAAGAACACTGGGGCACCCTCCCTGAACCGACCTCGATCTTACAGTCAAAAACCCTAATACGGACGCGCGGTAAGGACGCAAGACCTTTGGAAGCCGAAGTTGGGATTTTTGGGGCGGCGGACGACGAAAACCTCAGGGACGCAAGAGCAAGGAAGAGCAAGGACGCAGGGGTACGCTGAGCAAAGTCGCGCGTCCTTATTGGGGTGTTTCACTGTACACCCCCGGTCCAGCCGTGGCACACCGCTTCCCGAGCGGCATGGCCAGAACGCGCCCGCCACGGAGCTCACGCACAGAAGACTTCTCGGCGCGCGCGCGCGCGTCGCCCCTTCCCGCCATCGCTCGGACGTCCATTCCCCTGTGCATGCTTCGATCTTTCGCGCGCGTGCGTCTCCGTTGCCCGCTGACCCAACCAGTGCTCCTCGATGGCCCCCGCTGGGAAAAAATGCCGCCGCCAGGGGGGCTCCAGCGCGGATCCGAGAACCCCGCTCGGAGCGCCACAAGTTTCTGCGTGTGGCGTTTCCTTCTGCTCCGAACACGCCCCAGCGGTGCGAAGCCCGCGGGCGCATGCCGAAGGCAGTCCGCTGGGGATGCCCGGGCCCCCGGCGCGCCGCCGTCGCTGCCGCGCCCGCCCAGGCACGCGCACCCCGCGGGCAGTGCGAGCCGAGCCGCCACGGCGCCGTAGTGCGGCCCCCTGCGGTCCGCCAGGTCCGCGCGCTCGAGCACGCCCTGCGGATGGGGGGGCTACCGGCAGCAGGGGGGATCGAAGCTCGAGATGCCAGGCTCGAGGCTCGAGGTCTGAGGTCCAGGTTGTGACGGCCTCGGGCGCGCTCTCCTCCTCCTCTGGGGCCCTTCTCTTACCCCCCACTCGGATCGCCCCCCGTTGCCTCCCGCTCGAGGAACGCGTCCGAATGACTCACCACTTTAGCCTCAGACCTCGAACCCGTTTCTCCATCCCCCATTCAGGTCGACCCCCGTTGCCACCCGCCCGCGTCGACCCCCGTGGCCACCCGCCCCCCAGGAACACGTCCGAAGGCCTCACACCTTTAGCCTCAGACCTCGAGCCCTTTTCTCCATGCCCCATTCAGGCCGACCCCCGTGGCCGCCCGCCCGAGGAGCACGTCCGAAGGCCTCACCACTTTAGCCTCAGACCTCGAACCCTTTCTCTTCACCCCCCACTCAAGACCCCCCCCCTCTTGCCGTCGCTCGGACGTCCATTTCCCGTGCATGTTTCGGTCTCGTGCGTGTTTTTTTGGCTCGATGGTCCAGGACGGTCCTGGAGGGTCCTCGCCCAGAAAAAATGCGCAACGTCCGAGCGATGCCAGGCCCTGACCGCCCGCCCGAGTTCTCTGATGCTCCGTGGCTTCCCGGCAGCGGGGACGCCCGCCACGGCGGCTGCCCTCGCCTCCGGGCCCTGGCCGTGCTCGGCCCCCCGGGGGGGCCCTCGCCGGACCCCATGGTCCCGTCAAAAGACGGCTCGGGAGGAGGAGCCGCCCTTCGGGGAGACGGAGGCATGGCTTCCGAGGCCTGGTCAGAGGGGGGGGGGTCGGCTCGGGGGGAGGGGGGGGGGGCACGACTCCTGAGGGCCCTGTGCTGAAAAAAGGTCAGGACGTCCCCTGTCTGCGACTGGGGGGGGCATCGGCTCAGAGGGGGGGGGGGGCGAGGAGGAGGAGGAGGAGGAGGAGGAGGAGGAGGAGGAGGAGCGAGGAGGAGGAGGAGGAGGAGGAGGAGCGAGGAGGAGGAGGAGGGGGACATCGAGCTGGAATCGGCGATACTTACAACGCCAAAAAAGGTCGGCGATCGGCCCCGGTCGCAAGATACAGCACGGCCCTGGGCGGGGCGAGCCATCGGCGAGCTTGGACGCCCGTGCCGGCGCTTCTCCGAGCGCGGCGGGCCATCGAAAGCAGTCTGGGACGGACCGAGGAGACACGGATGCAAGGGTACCCTTGGAAAGGTGCCCTATCCTTGCCATCGATTTCGACTGTACTCCCTACTCCCCCCCTGGCGTTGCCCCTGCGGACGGGGCGACCGATGCAGTCCCCCTGAGCTCCCAGTCGGACTTGATTGGACAGGACACCCGAGAGGACACAAGACTCGTTCGACGGCAACAAAACTCTTTCGACGGCAGCTTGACACCAGAACACCAGAGGACATGCCCTGAGACCAGAGGCGCGAAAAACCTCCTGCGCCATTTTTCGAGCTGGATCGATCTGTGAGGGCCCCATGGGGCCCGAAACCTGACGAAAACGCCCGCCTCGAAAGAATTTGAGACACCAGGATCTCAGGATGCGGGTTACATAGGTTGGGTTAGAGAGGACACAAGGGTACCCTCGCTTTGGCATGGTCGACCTACCAGTCAGGGCCGGCTGCACCTGCCAGTCGTAAGAAGCAGGTAAAAGCATGAAGTAGATCGGGTTCGGGCCCGCACAAAGGGTCACAACATATAGCAAACACGTAGCGGCTCTTGAAGTAGCAAGTAGACAGTTCGACCGGATACGAGGGTACCCTCGATTTGGCATGGTCGACCTACCAATTAAGGCCGACGGTAACCCCCCCCCAAGGCTGCCCCGGACCTGCGCACCGCCCGCGGCGCCCGCGTCGCCGCCGGCGCGCCAGGCGTACCCGTAGACGTCGACGTTCGGCTTGTCGTGGCAAGCGCCTCCGCCGCGGAGCCGCACGACGACCTCTGCGGAGGGCAGGAAGCCCAGACCTCCAACTCGGCCTGGAAGGAGGGGCGTCGCCGATGCACCGGGGGTCCGCGCGGATGTCGTGGATCGGCGCTGGACCCCCCTCCCTGGCGCGCTGCGCGCGCCAGGGGCGGCGCTGGAGGCGCCGCAAGGGGGGGGTCCAGCGCAGATCCAAGAAATCCGCGCGGAGCATCGAAAGTCTATGCCTTTGCCGCTCCCCTTCTCCTTCCGAGGGCCCCCTCGTCGTGGAGCCCTGCTGGCGCCCCCCGAGACGTCCGCCGATCACATGTTTTGAATCCGCGGCCCTCGAGGTCTCGACCCCTTTTCCATGGCCTCTCGTCCCGGATCCATTGCTGGTGGCCCCCGGGCCCGATAACGGAGGCCGAAGCCCAGGAGCACAGCCGCCGGACTGCAAACAAAAGTCGAGGATCCTCGGACCTCTGGGCCGCTGCGAGACCTGCTGGAGCTCGGAGGCCCCCTCGCGGGGCAGCAGGCAGACCTCGAGCCAGCCCGGCAGCCCGGAGCGGAGGGCGCGCTCCGCGCGGGCGTAGTCGGCAGCGAGGACGCCGAGGTCCGCGTCCGCGTCGCCAGGCAGCACCCCGCGGAGGCGATGGGCCCCGAGGGCAGAGCCTGGAGCCGGTTGTTTTTCTCCTTCGCGATGGCGGGCGTGATCGGGGGAATGCCGCCGGCGTGCGGCGGAGGCCACTCCACAGGAAACCTTCCGCAAGAGACCCAACCCTGAGGCCCCGGGACTTCCACCCCAGACCCCCGACGTAATGATTTTTTCATTACGTCGACCCCCAGAGGTCCCGACCCTTTCCCCATGACCGGCTTTGCATCCTGAATCGTTTTTTGACGCTCCCGAGGCCCGGTGAGGGCCCCCAGAGGGCGAAAAGTAGGAAAAACCTCCCGTCATGATTTTTTCATTACTCGAGGGGGTCTGGGACCCAGGGCTGGGTCTCTTGCGGAAGGTTTCCTGTGGAGTGGCCTCCGCTGCACGCCTGCGCTGGCCCCCTCCCCAGAGGGCCGGCGCGCCTGCGCGCGCCGTCCTGCCCAGGCCCGCCGCGGGGGGCGCGCGGGGGGCACCGCTCCCTCTTCGGCCCGCACTGGGCGCCTGGCCAGGACCCAACCCTGAGGCCCCAGGACCTCCACCCAGACATGAACGCGTCGTAGCAAAATCCGGACGGGAGGTTTTTGACAATTTTCGGCCCCGGGGGGCCCTCGCTGGGCCCCAGGACCGTCAAACAACGACGCAGGACGAACAACCGGTCCCGGGGAAAGGGTCGGGACTTCCAGGGACGCCGTGCTGAAAAAAAAGCAGGACGTCGCCTGTCTGGGCCTGGATGCTGAGCGCGAGAGCTGTCACGCTGTCCATAGTCAGCGAAGCCATCGCAACGCAAGGAGTCCCCATGGGCACCCAGGAGGCAGGCAGGGCGTGCCTTGGCATGGGCTCCCACTGCACAGCGGGTGGTGCCCTCCGAGAGCCTGTGGAGACCAAGAGGCCCAGAGATCCGAGGACCTGATCTTTGAAGGGGCCCTGGGACACACAAATAAATACACACAAACAAAAAGATGCCCCATAATTTTCCACATTGTCTGGGTTTTTGTCTTCCCCCTCACTTCCCATATTTCCCCATATTTTCTGGGGAATCGACGATTCATTGTGTCTGTGTGTGTTTTTCCCTCCTGAATCTTGTTCCATCCGGAGGTGGCGCCTGGACTGCGGCCTTCGGGGCCCATGACCGGGCCCAGGGAGGCCCTCAGACACTGGCCCGGGGCGAGACAGACACCCCCGGCGAGGGGGGTCGGGGACCTCTGGGTAGGGGGCCACATGCGAGCCCTGCCCCCTACCCCCCACGACTTCCGAGGGGGGAGGGTGGGGTTCACTCCGCTCGGGAGCTCCCGGGCGAAGGGAGCCCCCCCCTCCCCCTCAGAAATCGTGGGGGGCAGGGGTAGGGCTCGCATGTGGCCCCCTACTGGGGCCGCTGGCTCGCCGTCGCTCGGACGTCCATGTCGGGTGCATTTTCCGGTTTCGCGCGTGTTTCTTTGGCTCGATGGTCCAGGACGGTCCTCGACGGTCGTCGCCGAGAAAAAAAGGACACGTCCGAGCGATGCCAAGCTGATTGAAGAACCCATACCGACAGATGTCCAGGGCCCTGTGAAGACCAAGAGATACCTACCTATCCTCGCCACTCGGGAGAACTGCAGTCGGACATCCCTGAGATCCTGGCGTCTCAAATGTTTCGAGATGGGCGCTTTCGTCAGGTTTCGGGCGCCAGGAACCTCACAGATCGATCTAGCTCGAAATATGTTGCAACAAGATGGTGTCTAGGGCCCACGATTTCCTAGTGTTTCTCGCTGCCGGATCTCAAGGTTGATTGGACAGGACACCCGAGAAGGCACGAGACTCTCCCGACGGCAAAGACACCCAAGAGGGCAGAGGACAGTGACACCAAAGGACATGCGGGTTGCATAGGTCGGGATGGACAGGACACAAGGGTATCCTCGCTTTGGCACGGTCGAGCTACCAATCAGAACCGACGGCACCTGCCAGTCGGAAGAACTAGGTAGAAACATGAAGTAGGAAGCCGGATAAAGTAGATCGGGATCCTGCTCGCAGAAAAAATAGAAGATACAGCAAACACGTTGCGGTTCTTGATGTAGGACGGCGCTTGAAATATACTGGAATCTGGGAATCCAGAAACACCTACTTCCCCAGGAAGCCAAAAAAAGCGAAGACGAGGAAGGGCACCGGTACTTATGGCCCACTCTGCGGGCCTCCGGCTGCCCTTCGGAACGATCCGGGCAGCCCCAGGACGCCCTCGGCGAGGCGCAGCCGCCAGAAGGCATCCCGAGGCCAGAACTCCCTTCTGACACCGACGAAAACGCCCGAAACCTTTGAGCCTCGAGCCCCAAACGTTCCTCCTCAGATCCTGGGGGCACCCCGGGCCAGTGGCACGTCCAATAGCCCCCGACCTCTGCCCTCTCGTTCCGTGGGTTCTCGCCCCGCGCCGTTCTCGCTCTGACGTTGTCGTCGTCGTCGTCGCCGTCGCCGTCGTCGTCGTCGTCGTCGTCGTCGTCGTCGTCGTCGTCGTCGTCGTCGCCCGAGGAGCCGTAGTCCAGGAAGTGCGCGACACCCGCGCTCTCGAAGACGTCCACCACCGCGCCCAGCATTGCGAAGATGGTCTTCTCGCGGGCGCCCATCACTGGAGGCGTGGAAGCGAGCACCAACACCGACACAGGGCCCAGACCCCAGGGGACTCAGGATAGAAAGAATCGGTTCCGGGAAATGGGTCGGGACCTCTGGGGGTCGACGTAATGAAAACATCATGACGTCGGGGGTCTGGGGGTGTTGCCTCCGCCAGGGAAGCATGATCCTAGATTTCGGTGTTGGCGGCGATCTTTCGGCCACCTAAGAAGCACCAGAATCACCTCCATCACTGAGGTCGGGATCATCCTCCCTCGGTGGAAGCACACCCTGCGATGATGACAAACAAATGTTTGTTCGTTACCAAGAAACTAAATATCACTGTCTGAGTGTCCATGCTGTTTTCCGCGCGGGGGTTCTCGCTCGCGCCGTGTTCGGTCCGGTTCGGTGGTGTACTGCCGTTTGTTCTCGGTGTCGGGCTGCCGTGTTTGTTCTCCTCCGTGGCCGAAAACGGGAAAGCTGGAAACCAAAAGCCGCAGGGCACACCGCCGGTGGGCCTACAACCAGCCGCTCGGCCAGGTGACGACTCTCGGGGGCCGTCCGCGTTGCCACTGACTGCGCGCGTGTTGTTTTATGTCGTTATCGGTCGTTTTTGGGTTGGTTCTGCCTGGGCGGGCTCCTGCTGGCGGGGGGGGGCTGGGGGGGCAGGGCCAGGGTTCGGTCGGGCCGGTCCCCCTACAGGGGGATTTTGGACAACAAATAAACATACCACAAAAATCGTCCCCATATCAGTTCGTTTAAGATTTGTTTTGAATATTCCTCCTGTAGAGAAACAAGGCCGATTTAAGGCCAGGGTCCGCCGCGGGGTTGCAGGCTGGTGCTCTTCGAAGGATGCAAGGTCGTGTGCGGGAGGACCGCGCAGCTGCTCTCTGGCAGCTGCCCTCCCGACGGGTCCCGCTTGGGCGCAAACTGCTGGGGGGGGCGATGCATTTGAAGGGGCCCTGGGGCCCTCCTCCCCCTCATCCTCCTCCTCCTCCTCCTCCTCCTCCTCCTCCTCCTCCTCCTCCGCCTCCTCCTGCTCCTCCTCCGCCTCCTACTCTCCTCCTCCTCCTCCCCCTCCTCCTCCTCCCTCCTCCTCCTCCTCCTCCTCCTCCTCCTCCTCCTCCTCCTCCTCCTCCTCCTCCGCCTCCGCCTCCGCCTCCGCCTCCTCCGCCTCCTCCGCCTCCGCCTCCGCCTCCTCCTCCTCCCCGGGCCCCAGGGCTGCCGAAACGGGGAAGGCCCCAGAGGGGAGCCTTTGGGGCCCGCAAAGGGCACCTGTCGCCCCCCCCCCAGAATTCATCGCCCCACCCCCCCCCCGCACACGCCCCCCAACAGGCCACTGGCGGCCCGATGCCGGCAGCGGAGCCCACCGACTGCGACGACAGGCAACACCAGACTTACGTCGGGCGTATCCCCCTTCTGGGGGGATTTTTTGACGAAAGAGAAGGCCCCTAGAATATTCCAACAAAATCCAAACATGCAACAAGACAGATCGTCCCCAGACTGTGTTGTAATTGTTTTTTGAGATTCCCCCTGCAGAGGGACGGGCCCAATTTGACACCAGACGCTTGGCAGGCAGGCGGGCAGGCGGGCACTCGGGAGCGGCCAAGAGGGGGGTGTCCAAGAGGCGGGGGTGCAAATCATGACCGGCGGCATGCGCGCGGCCCAGCGGGGGGGCCAGGGACGTGATGAAATAAGAAGAGGCGCCATGAGATCTGGGGAAATATCATGGTCCCCGCCATGATATCCCCCCCCCTAGTCATCACCCCCCTCTTTGCCGCCCCTGATGCACCCCCGGTCGGCCAGGGGCGCGGGCCGGGCGCGGGGCGGCGGAGGGGGGGGCACGCCAGGCGCCGCGGCGCCTCGGCACAGGCCGTGCTCGCCCCGCGAAGGCCTCCTCCGGGCGCCTGGCAATCTCAGACGCTTGGCGATGCTGCTGTTCGGTCGGGCCTGTCCCCCTACAGGCGGATCTTGGACGAAGGATAGAACTGCGCAAATAGTGCTCCAGAAAGTCATCAGAAAGGGTCAAGAAGTCGGCCCCTGACGATTTTTTTACTATTTGGGAATATTCCCCCTGGAGAGGGGCAGGCCCGACTGAAGCATAGGCTGTGCTCTCCCCGAGAGGGCCTCTTCCAGGCGATTGGCAATCTCAGACGCTTGGCAATACTGGTGCTCGGGGGCACCAAAAGGTCGGCTCCACGTAAGAGCGACCCCGGGCGAGGAGTGACCGTGGGTGCGCGGCTCATCGGGGCGGCGCGGGGTGGCCAAACCTGGGCGCGCAGGCCGCTGCTACTGCTTCGCACTCAACGATCGGGGGACCCCACTGGGCCCGCACCGAAGGTCACTCTGGCGAAAGGTCACCCTTACGTGCAGTCAAAGCGATACCAATACCACCACTCCCTGGACCTCTCCCAGGGTGTGTTCAGACCAGGACTTCGAAGCGGATTCAGCGGTAGCGACGAGGGCCTTCCAGGAGGCCCCCGCGGTATACCTTGTTCTCCTCTGGGGGTAGGGGGATCGGATTCCGCCGCCGAGCCTGGCTTGTGTCTTGGGAACGCGGGAGTTCGAAGGCGCCCAGGGCGACACAAAAGAGTGAATACAAGTTCCAGCATTCTCCATCTGTTTCAATATTCTCTGAATTTTGTATAGATTCCCCCCTACTTCCCATATTTTCCTATATTTTCATTGGAGTCGACGATTATTTGCGTCTGTATCGGTACGGTCGGATCTAGAACAGAAGAGCATCCTTCAAGAGCATGAGGGCCTCCGCTGGCCGAAATACCCCAAACCATATAAGATCACCGAGGGGAGGGTACCCCCCCAGGATGCACAAAAACATACGACAAGCACGAAGATCATTAGGGCACCCTCCCCGAACCCACCTCGATCCGATACCTCGGTCCGACAGGATGGAGGCAACTCGTGGGGGTTTTCGCTAGAACCAATAAGAGCGATTCAACCCGATTGAGGTGTTATTTCACAGGACTAGGCTGGGTTTAACCCAAGAGTTAAGCCGGATGAAGCCGCATTAGACTGGAAGGAAGGCGAATTAGGCCGCACTACAGCCCACATTACGCCTATCATCGACCGCGGCAAAACCCGCGCCGACACAGCATTTATCCTCCCAGTAGTTGCATCCCAGCGACCGTGCCTGAATGTTGGTGCTGACATCTGGGCCTCCAGCCCTCGGCCCCCCCAGGACACCTGGCCACTCCAATATGTTATGCTGCTTGGGCCCCAGGGAGGTCCGGACCACTTCCCCATAGTGCCAGCTGTTCGTCCTGAATCGTCTTCTGACGCTCCCGAGGCCAGGCGAGGGCCCCCCGAGGCCAAAAACTGCCCAAAACCGCCTGCTCAAAATTCTTGGGAGCGTCGGATCGCAGGGGCCGAACCTGGCCGAGAGCCCTGCCGCCCCTTGGGGCCGAGCATGGCCGAGGCCCCCTCCGCCGCGGTGCCTCCCCGCGGCGCGCGCGCACGAGCGAGGACGCCGGGAGGGGGACCGCGGCGCCTCGCCCGTCTTCGCCTTCTTCGCCGCGGGCTCCGCCATGTCGCTCCCGGGGGCAGGCGCGCAGGGCCGTCTGTCGCCAACCAGGGCGCGAAGGGGGGGAGCGACAGGGGGTGGGAAGCCCTGCTCGGGAGGGCCCCTGTGCCGAAGACCGCCCCCTCCAATTTTTCCAAGGGGCCCGAAGATACACAAATAAATGCACACAAATAAAAGGATTCCCCATATTTTCCAATATTTTCGGGGTTTTGTCTTCCCGCCCAATTCCCATATTTTCCAATATTTTCTGTGGAATCGACGATTAATTGTGTCTGTGTGTTTCTTTCCCTCGTGATTTCTGTTGGGTAGCGTCGGGCCTCTGGGACCGCGCCCGAGTGTTGGTGCTGCCTTCTGGGCCTCCGGCCCTGAGCACCGCCGGCGGCGCGCAGCGACGCGCCGCGCACGCGGCGACCACCGCGGCCGAGCCGGCGGCGCCCGGGGGCGATGGGCTCCAGGCGGCTCCTGGCGGCGCCGCCGGAGGCGCGGCGCGGGCAGGGGCCTCTGCGCCGAGCAGGGGGATTGACCACAGTCAACCTGGGAAAAGTAAGGATGCGCGACATAGGGAGGCCAGGGCCTTGGAAGCCCCATGCGACACTCTTTTCGAGCGGGGCGCGGCCAACGAGAGTGGCCAGGGGTGGACCGAGGAAGGAAGGATGCAAGGGTACCCTTGGAAAGGTTGCCCATCCTTGCCGTGCGGATCGGCTACGTACTTGCTTTGCCCCAAACTTGATCTTTTCCCAGACCGTCTCGCGCTGTGGAAAAAATCCCGGCGGGAGGCTTTTTCTGCTAGTTTCGGCCTCCAGGGGCCCTCGCCGGGCCTCGGGAGCCTTAAAAAACGATTACACCACAGAAAAAACCCAATCAGTGGATGGTTTGATGAGTCGTGGGATCGATAGGAAGAGATCGATAAGAAGATCGACCAAAAACCCAGGAACCCGGGAACCTGGAATCCACCGAAATCGGAACAGGAACCCGGGAACTGGGAACCGGGAACCCAGGAACACAGCCGGCCACCAGAATCTGCGGGAAACTTTCGCCAAATCTTTCAATTAGGACCCCTTTCGTGCAAGCACTGATTGGGGAATTTCCGCTATAGGACCCCTTCAGTGCAAGCGCTGATTGGGGAAGACCGCAGGATGAGAAACGGGTCCCAAGGAAGGGGTCCACACGTCCGAGGGTCGCGCCCTGAAGCAATATATCGACGTCGGGGGCCTGGGTGTTCGTCAAGTCGACGAAAAGTGCGCCGCATGCTCCATGGAGCATGCTGCGCCTCCCTTCGCAGATCCGACGGAACATCCAACTTCGGGGTCGGTCCGCTCCGCAGTCGGACCCCGTGCTCGACTGCTAGAAGACGAGGGGATCAGCGGAGGAGGGCGAGAGGGAACGAGTCGGGCAACTTGCGTTTGGCACGGAGGACGTCGCGGAGGAGCGGGCTCTCTCGTCCGCGTCCTCGCACCGCCGTCCTGCGCCCGCTGGGCCTGCTCGCCCTGACGCTTCGGACGACGTGTGCGCCCCTCGACATGCCCAGCACCAAGCGGGCGAGTCGGGGAAGGCGAGGGTCGACGAAGAAGAAGAAGAAGAAGCAGCAGCAGAATAACGCCGCCGCTGCGGACAGGCTCGCGCGCCCAGTCGAGACGGGGCGGGCGAGGGAGTGGCCTCTGGACCCTGCTGGCTCCTGCGCGCGGGGAGCACGCCGAGTCGACATCAGGGCCGCCCCGCGGATCGAGGGTCGAGGACGCACACGTGTGCAGCCCGAGAGAGACGCTGCATGACAACAGCCGAGGGGAGGATATCAGGCCTGCCGAGGATCGCCGGAGAGCACGGAAGGACGAGGCCAGGATGGAATCCTCTGCCTGTCCCTGTAGTTCTTATGGTTTCACCGATCCCCATCCCCAGCGGCGTGGCCTGGGCCCCACTGGTCGATGTACCTCCCTATAGATGGGGATAGAGGTCGTTCCCTTCGGGCTTCGAGGGGTGGATCCCCGACTTGGGTGGTAATTTGGTGGGGGCCTCGAAGGGTATGGGGACTGAAACGAATCCCCTGCCTGTCCCTGCAGGGCCCCAGGGAGCCCAGGCGGAGACGGCTGAGCCTGGGATCCAGTGCCTGTCCTGAAGGTCCCACCCCGCGGGGCGTCGTGTTGTTATAAACATGGGCTCAGCCAACGGAGCCCAACCAGTGCGCTTCTGGTACTACATGTGGTGCAGCCCGTGTGATGCAATCTGTGTGATGTGGTCTGGGTGGTGCAATATACAAATTGTTCACCCAGCGTGGTGCAGCATGCGTTGTGCAATCCAGGCGGTTTGACACATGTCCGCCCAGTATAGGTGGTGCAAGTTACGTGGTGCAGTCTGAGTGCTGCAATACTAATTTGTATACACATATATGGTGCAATATATGTTGTGCAATCTATGTGGTGCAGTCTAGGTGGTGCAAGTTGGGTGGTGCAAACTATGTGGTGCAGTTAATTTCTGTTCGCGGTGAGTTATCCACTCCACTGCTCGCGCAAACATCCCACCCACCCACCCGCAACTTGTTTTGCAAAATCTCTTAAGACCGTGACGGTGGGTACAAAATGGCACTTGGCAGCGACAGCGACGCCGACGACGACAGCGACAACGACGATGACGACGACGCCGACAACGAGTACGACGACACCGACGACGTCTCCAACGACTTCGACGACGCCGACAACGACGACGACGACACCGACGACGACGACGACGACACCGACGCCGACGACGACGACGATGACAACGACGACGACGATGACGGCGCCGACGACGACGATAACGACGACACCGACGACGACGACGTCAACGACGCCGACGACGACGACGACGACGACGGCGGCGACGACGACGACGCCGACGACGACGAAAGACGACAACGACGCCGACGCCGACGACGACGACGAGACGACGACGACGCGCCAACGAAGACAACGAGGAAGGAGGGCGGACGACGACGGCGACAACGACGACAACGACGAGGGAGGAGGGAGAACGGCGACGACGCGAACGACGAAGAAGGAGGAAGGACGGCGACGCCGACGACGGCAACGACGAGGGAGGAGGGAAGACGACGTCGACCACGACAACGACGACGACGACGATGACGACGGCGACGAAATCGAAGGGACGACGACGAGACGCCGACGACGGACGACGACGACGACGAGGGAGGAGGAGGAAGGACGACCACGGCGACAACGACGACGGAAACGACCACGACGCCAAAGAGGACGACGACGACGAACACACGGAAAGACAGAGGACGACGTAGGCGACGACGACGACGACAACGACGCGGGAGGAGAGAGGACGGCGACGACGACGACGACGACGACGACGCAAGAGCGCGCGCGCACGCTTTTGTTGAAAATCTGTGTTCCGAAACCTTGTGTGTTTGTAGGTTTTTTGGACACACGATTTTGAAATCCTTCCGAAACCGATGGGTTTTGAAGGTTTTCGGCATACGCGCGCGACGACGCGCGCGTCTGCACTTCGTCCCGTTTTTTGCAGGGGATTCTCGCGACGGCACACGCGCAAGGGCGTTCGACAGATTTCGACATGAGCGCGCGCGAAGCCCGTTTGGTAGCATGTTATGAAAATCTTGAAAAACCTATGGTTTTCTTAAGATGTCGCAAGAGCTTTTGCGGAAGTTTTTTTAGCAACTCTGTGTTGCGAAACCCTGTGTTTTTGTATGTTGTTTGGAAACTCGATTGCGAAATCCTTCCCGCACCGAAGGTTTTTGAAGGATTTCGGCATACGCGCGCGACGACGCGCGCGTGTGCACTTCCTTTCATTTTTTGCAGAAGGGATTCGTGAACACGTGTTATGTTAGAACAACAAATGTCACCGCATAGTGTTTTTGAAAGGGGACCTCAGGGGGGGAACCCGGCCTGGCTGGGATGGTGCGATTTCATATTTAGGATGGACGAGTGTGCAATGTCTATATATATATATGTATATATATATATATACACGTGAAATCATACTATCCCAGGGGGAACCGATAAGTCCAGGGGGGGGGTAGAGTCTATTCTCTTTTTAGAAAAGAGAACCTAGGTAGTGCACGCTATGCGGTGCAAACTATGCGGTGCAAACTATGCGGTGCAACTTCTGTGATGAAATATATGCGGTGCTATCTATGTTGTGCAATGCACGGTGGCGACGAGGCGGCGACGGGGCGGCGACGGCGACAACATAACAGCCAGACCGACAGACAGGCCTAGACGACGGTTGCGACGAGACGGCGACGGGGCGGCGACAGCGACCACATAGCCGCCAGACTGACAGACAGGCCCAGTTGCTTAGAGGAGAAATCAAAAACCCTGAGTGCAACCACTGTTTGGGAACCACGTTTCTGGTGTGCTACAGGGGCTCAGGGAGACACGAGCAAGCCTGCACATGTTCAAATATGTTTTGTATGTTCCCTCTCTCCATCATTCCACACATTTCTAGCGCGAGAATGATGTCATGATGAGATTGGCTCTGGATACCTTCCGGGCTTTCCAGGGCACCTAGCGCCTGGCGGCGCAGCCCCTGCGGAACCTTGGGAGAGATGGATAAAGCCCTGACACTCTTGGAAATAATGAAGCGCGTCATTCTCCTGACCTCTTGCTCCTCCGAATTTCCCTCATATCCCCTCTGCAAATCAGCCTTTGTGTGTCTGTGTGTGAGCGCGTGTGCGTGTGCGTGTGCGCGTGCGTGCGCGCGTGCGTGCGCCTGTGCGTGCGCATGTGCGGTGCGTGCGCGTGTGCGTGCGTTTGCGTGCGTGTGCGTGCGTGCGCGTGTGCGTGCGTGTGCGTGCGCATGTGCGTGTGCGTGTGCGTGTGCGTGCGTGTGCGTGCGTGCGTGTGTGCGTGTTTGCGTGCGTGTGCGTGCGCGTGTGCGTGCGCGTGCTTCTGCAGACTTTCCCCCGGAGCCTCGCACGCCGCCGCGCCCTCGGCTGCCGCCGGAGCGGCGCCCCGCGCCGCCGGGCACGTCGGGCTGCGGCGGGCGCCGCCCCGCGGCTCCGGCGCCCTGGCGGTGCGGGCGCAGCAGCAGCGGCGGCAGTGGGCCCCATGGGCACAGAAGGACGCGGCCAGGACAGGGAGGACGTCGGGCGAGGGCAAGTCGACACTCCCCGAGATCCGGCGGCCCTGGAGGACGTCTCGGGCGCCGCGGCCCCCTCGGACCGTGCCCCGCGCCCCGGGAGCGCTTCGGAGCGCTCTGGAACGGACCTGTCCTCGTCCGGGCCCCGTCCGGGGACATCTGGCGGCTCGATCTCTTCGGTGCGCGGGTCCCGCGGAGGTCCCGGGCGCTGGCCGTTCTGGGGCCGTTTCCGTTGCCAGCCCAAAAAGGCCCGAGACTGGCCCGGCGATGCCTGAAACCGCGCCACGGCGGCCGCCGCGATTCTGGGGAGAACCCAAACGACCTCGCGTCGTGACACATCATCAGGAGAGATGTGCGGCCATCCTCGGCCGCCCCGGGCCGCCCATGCCCGCGGGCCCGCGGGGCCTCCTCCCACCTCGCCCCCCGGCCTCGGGTCGGGCAGGCCGTCCTACAGGCGCATTCCAGAAGCAAAAAGTAATCAAGAATAGCCGAGAATGGTCAGAATGGAATAGCAACATCGTCCCCGGGATATTGTCTTACTGTTCTCGAACAGTCCTCCTGTAGAGGGGCGTGCCCGACGCAAGCCTGGCCGTAAAGTCGGGCGTGTCTCGGTCAAAACTATCCAATCATACCAAGAATTTGCACTACCAAAACCGTGCCCTGAGAATACTGTGACTATTTCTGAATTTTCTAGGGGGCCACGTGCGAACCCTACCCCTACCCCCTACGAGTTCTGAGGGGAAGGGTGGGGTTCACTTCGCTCGGGAGCTCCCGAACGAAGTGAACCCCACCCTCCACCTCAGAAATCTTGGAGGTAGGGGTAGGGTTCGCATCTGGCTCCCTATTTTCCTCCTGCAGAAGGACCGGCCCGACGCAAGCCCGGCCCCCTGCGCGGGCCGAGGCTCCCTCGCCCGCAGGCTGACCAGGCGAGGCCCGAGGGCCGGACGACCCAGGACCCCCTCGCGCCGTGGAACACCACGGCGGCCCTGCTCGGCCTCCTCCTCCTCCCTCCGCCTCCTCCTCCGCCTCCTCCTCCTCCGCCCCCTCCTCCTCCTCCGCCCTCTCCTCCTCCTCCGCCCCCTCCTCCTCCTCCTCCTCCTCCTCCTCCCCCTCCCTCCTCCTCCTCCTCCTCCTCCTCATCCTCCTCCTCCTCGCTCCTCTTCCTCCCTCCTCCTCCTCGCCTCCTCCTCCGCCCCCTCCGCCTCCTCCTCCTCCTCCTCCTCCTCCTCCTCCTCCTCCGCCTCCTCCTTCTCCTCCTCCTCCGCCTCCTCCTCCTCCTCCACCTCGATCTTCTTGGCCACGCTCGGCCCAGGGGGCCCGCGCCGGGGGCCCCGGGGCCGGTAAAAACAAAGCGGCTCGCGAGGAGAAGCCTGCCCCCTGCGAAAGGGCCGGGGCACAGCTGGAGGCCCCGCAGTAAACAGAATCACGACATCGCCAGCCCCATGGACGCACTGCGACCCGGGGGTCGATGCAAGCCCGGGCCAGCCAGGCTCTGGAGGACCCTGGCAGGAACCTGCAAGCGCCTCTGCAGAGGATCCTGCGCGCAAGCCCGCGTCAGTGCACCCCTGGCAGGGCCCAAACCCCGGGCGAGAGTACTGTTTCATACCGTCGACCCTCAGAGGTCTGGACCCATTCCCCTGGACCGATTCCTCATCCTGAATGTTTTTGTTGACAGTCCCGAGGCCCAGGAAGGGCCCCCAGAGGACGAAAAGATGGAAAAACCTCCCGCCATGATTTTAGTCATTACCCGAGGGGGTCTGGGTCCTGCGCGCAGGCCGCGTCAGTGCACCCCTGGCTCTGCAAGATCCCGGCATGCCCGGCGCTATGGCCAACCCCCGCCGGGAGGAGAAGGAGGAGGAGGAGGAGGAGGAGGAGGAGGAGGAGGAGGAGGAGGAGGAGGAGGAGGGGGAGGAGGAGGGGGAGGAGGGGATGAGGAGGAGCAGGAGGAGGAGGAGGAGGAGGAGCAGGAGGGGATAAGGAGGAGCAAGAGGAGGAGGACGAGGAGGAGGAGGAGGAGGAGGAGGAGGCCTTCTGCACTGGCCCCCACCCCAAGGCTCCCGTCGCCCCCCCCCCCCCCCCCGCGGGGCCGAGGCCCGCCTCCCGGCAGCCGGCCTCGAACGGAGCCCTGTCCACCAGACCCCCTCGGGCACGGACACAACATGGCTCACTGCACCGACCTCGCAGACGTGCTGCAGAGGATCTGCGCATGACTCACTGCACCGACCTTGCAGGCGTGCTGCAGAGGGTCTGCGCATGGCTCACTGCACCGACCTTGCAGGCGTGCTGCGGAGGATCTGCGCATGGATTGATGCCAAGGCAAAACCCCGAAACGGCGAGCACAAAAAACGAAGATCACTTCACGCGGATTGTGTGTGTACTCTTCATTCCTGGCCCGAGCAAAAATCCGCGCGAATTTCACTTTGAAGTCCGGAACGAGATTCTCCAGGACAAACTGGGCCCATCCCATTGTTTTCCGAACGAAATCCGCTCTGCAATGTTGGCGCCATGACATGACGGGAGGTTTTTCCATACTTTCGGCCTCTAGAGGCCCTTACCGGGCCTCGGGGCTGTCAACAAAAACACTCACGATGAGAAACGTGTCCAGGGCCATGGGTCGAGATCTCTCAGGGTCAACGACATGGAACCCTGCAGATCGGCACCTACAAAACCACCCCACCCCAACCCGAAGACCCGAATGTCGACCGAATTTCGGGTTCGGGGGGGCACGAGCATCATAGGTGTTTGTAGAATGTTCCCCGCCCCCCCCCCCCCACCACCGCTGGAAATGGAGGGCAAATCGGGGCCTGCGGGTAGAGCTGGGGTGGTTTTGGTGGGCGGTGAAATCCAGAGGCCCAAGACGACGCCAGAGCGGCCGCCTCGACTTTGTGAGCGTTGTGTGATTCGGCGTTTCGACATTGGGCGGAGAAGGGGGGGAGGGGGGGGTCTGGCTCCGAACCTCTGCTTAACGCGACTGTTTGCAACAGTGCGTCCTACCGGGGAGACTCCACCTGCTTGAGACAGACACGAAGAACAGACAAAATCTACTCCACGGAGGGGCAACCAAAAGGTACCGATACCGCTACTCCCTGGACCTCTCCCAATGTGCTTTGTGAACAAGATTTCGCGGCGAATCCAGTGGTGGCGACGAGGGCCTCCCAGGAGGCCCACAAAGGGGAAAACGAGGGAAGGGTAGCGGTATAGCTAAGAAAACGACCACAAGACGACGCGTGACCCCGAGACTCGACGGCGCGAAGCAGTGGAGACATCGTTGAGAATTACGACCCGAGCCCTAGACCCCATCTTTATACACCACTTTTTGGCGGCGCGCACAAGGGGGTGGAGGGAGGGGGGAGGGCTTCTTAGAAGGAGGCTGCTTGTTAGAAGGCGCCGGCCATACATCTATAGATGAGGCCCGCGCCTTCTGAGCATTCTACGAAGCCCTCCCCACCCTTTGAACCATTTCTGCGCGTGGCTGGCGCGGCTGAAATGGAGGCATCGCTGAAAGTTACGACCGGAGCCCCAGACCACAGCCTTCGAGCTGGATCGACCTGCAAGGACGCCCTAACAGTCCTATCATTGCATTTGAAGTTTGTTCAAAATGTCGGAAAACATGTTCTAAACATGTCTTTAACATGTGTTGTACATGTCTAAGACGTGTTGAACACCCGTTTTGGACGTCTGAAATTATTTGGCAACATGCGTCCTCTCCACTGCTCGTCCTCCACAACCCTATGGGGCCCGAAGCCGGACGAACAAACAACCGCCCGGCGCGAACAGGCTGCGACGCCAGGACCTGCCTCGAGGGAGCGGCGCCGCCTCCCCGGACGCCCGGCAGCTCCACTCCCTGTCGAGGCGCCAGACCACCCTAGAGTTTTGGACCCCTGAGATCCGACGCCCCCCCCAAAACACTTGGAGCAGGCGGTGTCTGGCAGTTTTCGGCCTCCGGGGGCCCTCGCCGGGCCTCGCGAGAGCGTCAACACAGGATCCTGGACGAAAAGCCGGTCCCAGAGAAGTGGTCTTGGACCTCCTGGGCCCACGCCCCCCAAAAAACTGACGCAGCAGGATGTCCGGGACCACTTCCCTGGGCCCGGCGCCTCGTCCCGCGCCGTCGTTTTGACGCTCCCGGAGGCCCGGCGAGGGCCCCCATATGAGGCCGAAAGTGGCCCCAGACCGCCCGCTCCAACTGTTTTCTTGGAGCGTCGCGGATCTCTGGAGTTCTACTTTGCGTCGGATCCACGTCGCATTCACGCTGGCTTTGCACCGGATTCGCGTCGGATTGGCGTCGGACTTGCGACGGAGCACATCTGGGCGGGCGCGGCCGCAAGAGACCTTCGCAAGAAACCCAACCCTGAGAACCCGCGCGCGAGGTGCAACTGAAGGGAAACCTCGAGCACCCTGAACGCAGCAGCTCCTCCAGCGGCTGCGGGAAGCCACCGCGCAGCGCGAGGAGCGAAGAAACCCAGGACGCCCTGACGAAAAGCATTTGGTTTCTTGATGCGCGCCCCCACTGCAGACAGCAGACTCAACGGTTGCGGCGCGCAGAAGCGAGTGGCGTGATGGGGGGGCGGCGGCCTTCCAAGAGGGCAGGGGGCTTCTTGGAATTCCTCGTGGCTCCCGTGCAACCTTCTGTCGCCGGCGGGCAAGGCGCCCGCTCCGACTTTTTCCCGCTGCTGCGACGGCTCTGCATGTCGGCTATACGCAGGAGTGACCCTGGGTAAGAGTGACCTCTGGTGCGCGGCTTTTTGGGGGCCATAGGGGGGACCAAACCTGGGCGCGCAAGCAGCTGCTGCTGCTACTTCGTCTTCAGCCATCTGGGGACCCATCTGTGCCCGCACCAAGAGGCCACTCCGGCGAAAGGTCACTCTTACTGACTACCTACCAGACCACACCAACCCAACCCGAAGACCCGAATTTCGGGTTGGGGGAGGGTAAGGGTTCCACATGTGTTTTTTCGATGTTTCCCGACCCCCCCCCCACTGGAAATCGAGGGTAAATCTGAGCCTTCGGGTTGGGTTGGGGTGGTTTGGTGGGTGGTGACTTACGTCCAATCGGCCATGGGCCGACGTCCTGCCCCCCGGGGCGCGCCAGCTGTCTGCGTGGGCGGCCGCCGGCACCGCCCCCGCCCATCGCGCGCACAGCGCGGCGGCCACGGCGGGGCGCCCCCGGCGCGCGCGCGACATCGGCGCCCTCCCTGGAGGGGCGCGCTGTTTTTTTGTTGTCTGGACGCCCGACATGGGTACTCCTCCTCCTCCTCCTCCTCCTCCTCCTCCTCCTCCTCCTCCTCCTCCTCCTCCTTCTCTCCTCCTCCTCCTCCTCCTCTTCCTCCTCCTCCTCCTCCTCCTCGTCCTGGGCTTCTTAGTAGGCGTGGGGGGGTACCCCCCCGACGGGGGGGTCAGTCTTGCCTCGTCGTCGCGCCGCGGCGGGGGTCGGAGCGCCTTCGGCGCGCGGTGGCTGCCCGCGACGGGGGTCGACGTGTGGCCGTCGGCGGGGGTGGCGCTCCCCCGACGCTGATTACGAAACTCGGGGCAAGGAGAGAATGGGCACAATGCCCGACAGCAAACGCTGTCCAACACCGACAGCGGCCGCTGTTGGGCAGGCGGCCTTCCTGTCTTCAGTGAACGCCGACGGCGAGTTCTGTTCAAAATGAGCAGGATCTGGTGTTGGTCTTTGTACCCATTCTGTCTGTACTCGACGATGGACAAACCTCCCTTCAGTAAACCACCCTTTAGTGAAAACGGCCTGGGACCGAAACCAACGGACCTGGACCCGCAGAAATTGCAGCCGCGACGCCCTCTCGCGAACCGAAAACGGCCAATTCGCTAATCGACGCAACAGGGCAGGAGGTCTATCAACCTCCGATGTGCCCTTTTCGGTCGTCCCGATTCTGAGCACCGCGCAGCGCTCGCGAGGCCCCGCGCTGGCGCGAGAGGCCACGGCCGCGAACGGGCTCGAGCCAGAGAGTGGCGGCGAGCCCAGGGGCCCGCTGCGCGGGAGGGCCGGCCCGAAGCTCCCGCCCTTGGCCCCCGTGCCGTTTACTGGGGCGACGCCGAAATGCGGATGTATGAATTGTCTTATTATTCGCCGTCTTCTTCTTCTTCTCCTCCTTCTTCTCCTCCTTTTTCTTTTTCTTCCTATGATCACTGCCGCTACTATTACGATCATTGCTACCATCGCTATCATCGTTTTCGATTGCTCTTCCTCTTCTTCTTAGCTTCGTAATCGTAGTATGAGTATTCTGCGTGTCCCTCTTAGTATCCTCTTAGCTTCCTTATCAGCATCCTTTTCTTCTGATCCTCTTCTTCTTCTTCTTCTAAACCTCTTCTTCCCCCTCTTCCTCGTATTCCTCTTCTTCTCCTCCTCCTCCTCCTTCGAGTGCTGCCGCCGCCCGCCCGGCGCGGCCTCCGAGCCGGCCCCGTCTGCCTCGGCCCGGGGCCCGCCGCCGCCGTGCGGGCCCCCGCGGGCCCCGACCTGCGGCTCCGCGGCGGCGTCCTTTGGGTCGCCCAGGGGGCGCCATGGCGACGACGGCGACGACGACGACGACCACAACGACGACGAGGGCGACGAGGACGACGACGACGACGACGACGAGGACGAGGACGAGGATGACGGCGGCGACGGCGACGACGACGTCGACGACGACGACGGCGTGGGGGACGACGGCGGCGGCGGCGACGGCGGCGACGAGGATCGGGGGAGACTGTTTTACTAGTTTTGGTAACGGCCGTTGCCTGGTGGGGGGGGGCGCCGGGGGGGATCACTATAATCGAAGAAGGGGGCCACGATATCATGCAGGGAAGGTATCATGGCCCCGGCCATGAAACCCTGCCGAAAAAACTGCCCATTCCAGTTCAGTTTGTGGTTTTGGGTCGTCGCTTTGAGAAGACAGCGCCCCGCGTTACCTCTGTACCCTCGTGGTTCCAGCTAAAAGGGGGTGGTGCAATAGACTTGGGCCAATTGGATTGCAAATGTATTGCGCCAGAGAATTGTATTACATTGTATGTAACTCATGCACTGCACGCGGAAGTCCAGCAATACATTTGCGCACTGGCATGTGTTGCACACCCCAAGCTACTGCAACCCCACAAATAGATTGCACCAGATCTGTTGCACCGTCCCCTTTTCGCTGGACCCTTCTTGGGCCAACCAAACCACAACCGCTGGAAGCCGGTGTCAAATACCAATTGCTCTAATGGCCAAGCGGGCAGTGCAAGGCCGCACCTCGTCAGGAGCTGGGGTTGTGAATGCCACGACAACAGACACCCTAACAGTCCTATCATTGAATTGAAATTTACCATGTAAGAAAATGCTCGAAACATGGTTTTTACATGCTTTCTCTCCACTGATCGTCCTCCATAGAGCTGGCCAGTGCCCGCGGCCTTTCCAACAGGCCGTCTGGAACAGACCCCCGATCTTGACCCTCCTTTTTCAGGAGCCCGCCGGGAGAGAAAGAACCCAAACCCAGATCATCCGTTACCGAAAATTTCCAGTAACGGGCGAAATCGTTCAGATTTTTCGGTACCGACCGACTCCGGGCGTAAATTTCGGTAGCGGCCGATCGTTGCGTTACCGGGGAATTCCGGTAGCGACGAGTCGGTCGCGACCGCGCGCAAAAGTCGGCACCGCGCTAGAATGTCGGTAGCGAGCGAGCAGCATGCGACGAAAAAAATTACAAACGTCTGTTGGGTAGAAGGCGCGACCGAACAATCGTTTGCAAACGTTTGTCGGGGGTTGGCGCGGTTGTGTTCGGGTCGGGACGCGGTCGGGCGTCGCGATCGAATGCGCGGCGCGCGTGTCGTCAT
>CAUYUJ010021786.1:0-55000 GCA_963575745.1 Prorocentrum cordatum | reverse complement strand
TTCGCCACCGCTCCGGGGGGGCGGGGGATGCAGCTGACCAGAAGTGGCGTTACGGCTTCACCCTGCACAAGCTCTCTCCACGGGAGGGACAGGACAGGACAGGACAGGACAGGACAGGACAGGAGGGACAGGACGGGACAGGACAGGAGAGGGAAAGGAGGAGGGGCAGGACGGGACCGGATGCAGCGCTGCGGGTGACCCCCCGCCCGTGCTCCCGGAGGGCCGCCCGGATCGCGAAATGCGAAACAGCACCGAGAGTCAAGCTGCGCAGCGCTGTCGGGGAGAGGGAGGGCGGGGGCAGAACTCATTGACAATGCGCACGACGCATCGTGCTGCTGCGGAGCCCGTCCTGCGAGCGCGGCCCAGCTCCTCCGCAGCGACTCATGGCCCGAAGCAGGCGGGCACTTCGCTGTGCGAGGACCTCGCTCCTCGAAAATTCGCGCGACACGCCAGCGCCCACCCGGAAACGGCCAGAATCAACAGGAGGGCTCCTCCTCCTCCTCCTCCTCTCCTCCTCCCTCCTCCTCTTCCTCCTCCTCCTCCACGAATCCAATCGGTAAATTAGATCGGCGATCCCAGCATCGGCGGACATCGACAGCCAGAGCGGGTGAGGTCAAATCGGCAGAAATCGGCAGGCTAGTGAGGCCTCCATTGAGAGCTCGGAATGCAAGTCGGAGTACGACGTCGAATCGAATCGGAGCCGGAATCGGTCGAACTCGAGCCAGGTCGAGTCGGAGGAGTCGAAATCGACCCTGACAGGAAGAGAAGGGGCAGGGGGAAGACAAGAAGGGAGGAGAGGAAGGAGGCGAGGGAGAGGGGGCGGCAGCTGTCCGTCGACTCGTCCATGCTGGCCTCGAGATCCTGCCGAAGTGCTTCCAGAGCCTCCTTCGTTTTCTGGTCCTGGCTTGCAGCGGGGAGGAGGAGCACGAACACCCGAGGTTCGGAAGTAGGTCGAAACATGAAGTAGACAGGCGGATAAAGTAGGTTGGTTCCAGGCGCTCCCAGAGAATAGCCAAACACACCAAACCAGACACGTGTTCTAGTCGCACTCTGTGGCCCGATGTCTGCAGCAAGATATTTTGTCGCGCGCGCCGCGTCGGTTCCTCTGAACTCCAGGGGGACTTGCCCGGCTTCGTTGGCGTCGGGTTTCATGCGGATGCCTACTCGCTTGTCGGCGCGAGTGGGTCCCCAGGCGCTGAACCTTTGGGGTGCCTGGTGGACCTCGTGGAATGCGATCCGTTGCATGGCCGTCGGTGCCTTGGTAGGCTATCTCAAACTGGAAACCCCTTTAGCCCGAGGTGGCCATGACGATTGGAGCGGGATTCGATGCCAAGAACACTGGCGAGCCTGCGCTTGCCCGCTACCATGCCGCTACGTCGCGGTAGCTTCATGGGCCCTTGCATTTGCGCGGTGCGCGAGCGGGAGGTAAAGATAGCAGCAAAAGCGTCTGCGAGGTCGTCACAGAACTGTTTGCGTGGTTTCGCTCTGCCGTCTTCTGGCGTTCCTTCGCCCTTTGGTGCGCTATGCCTCTTCCTCCAGGCTAACGCGCGCGATTGGCGGGAGCTGCACCCGGAAACTGGGAAGCGAACGGGTCCCACAGAACGGGCGACACGGCATTGACATCAGTTCCACAGATACCCCCACGGATCCAGGCCACGTTGCCTGCTGGATGGAAGGTTACTTGGACGCAGCTTTGCAGGCACTTCATCTGAGCGCGGTCCATTTGGTCCATGGTTCCCTGCGTCCTGGCGAGGGCTCGGTAGCCACTGCACTCCTACAAAAGACAAGGATTTTGACTTCTTGCAAGGATATATGGACTCAATGCCGGCTGGTCCCAGGACGGCGAGCGCGAGGGGCTCATCCTGCCAGCGGACTTGCTGCAGGAGCCGACTGCCCGCTTCTAGCGGGTGAAGGGAGATGCTGCGTGCGCACGATGCGCCGCCTTCCGCCCCGCCGGAAGCAACGGCGGCGGGGACCCCCCAGCTGGGTGCATCCGGGCTGACGAGTGGGGCGGCGCCGATGCCCCGGTGGGCGACGGCGGGGGCCGTGGACCCTGGTGAGTCACGGCCGGAGCCCGCTTTGTGCGTCGGGGACTAGTGCGGCATGGCATGGCAGATATCGGTTTCCAGAAAAAGTTTCGCCAGGTCGCCCCTGAGTTCGTGCTGAGTGGAAAGAGATCGTTGGTGAGTGGCGTCGATGCTGCATTGGTGCTCACGAGCGAGCTCGCTGTATGCAGCGACTGCTCGGCCGACGCCAGCACTGCTTTGCAGTGAGGCGACACAGGCTTCATTTCGGGACTGGCTGGTGTCGGGTAGTGGTACCTTTTGGCGGCCCCTTGCCTGGTGGCTTGGCTGCTGAGGATCGGCACGCTCACAGCGATGGGCCTCTCGGGGCCATGGCGCGCGCGCGTGTCCCGAAAGGGATGTGGTACGAATCGGTCCTGCACGGGTGGCACGGTCACGGCCTTACTGTAGGCCCAAGGGCGCGGATGGTTTCATGTCCTGGCTACGCTCTGGGCAGGGTCCCTCGGGCAGAAAGTGCAGAGAAGCGGGGAGAGAAGGAGAAGGCGGAGGAGGAGGAGGACGACGACGACGAGGAGACGAAGGAGGACGAGGAGGAGAAAGAGGAGGAGGAGGAGGAGGAGGAGGAGGAGGAGGAGGAGGAGGAGGAGGGGGAAGGAAGGGGGCAGGAACGGGGAGGAAGGGGGGAGGAGGGAAAGAAGGACGAGGAGGACAAGGGGGGGAGGAGAGGACGGCAGAGGAAGGACAAGGAGGAGGACGAGGAGAGCGAGAGAGAGGACGCTGAGGACGAGGAGAGACGGACGCCGACTAGGCGCAGGGCGAGGGCGACGCAGACCAACGACGGCGGCGGCGGCGCAGGCAGGCCGTCCTTCCTTGCCTGCGGGCGAGCACCACTGCAGGGCCCCGGGGCCACCGACGCCTCGCGCGGTGGTGGGGGCCGCCGCCGCCGCCGCCTCGTCGCCGTCGTCTCGGCGACGGCGACGGCGGCGTCGGCGCCGGCGGCGTCGCCATCGTCGGCTGCAAATCGTGTGCGGAAGTCCCCGAAAGTGCTCGCGAAGGTCGTCGGGACCGGCGCCGTTTGCGGGGCTTCCGTGGAAGCCGTTTGGCGTCCTGCGGATATGCCGTGCCTCCCGCAGGATCTCGAAGCCTCCTCCTCCTCCTCCTCCTCCTCCTCCTCCTCCTGCGCGGCCTCCTCCTCCGCCTCCTCCTCCTCCGCCTCCTCCTCTGCCCCCTCCGCGACCCTCGATCGACCCAGTGTTTGTTGGACAGGACCCTCTGGGTCATGACGCGCGTTGTGACCCCCCTCTCCCCCCTCCCCTTTCGGCAACGTCGAGAAGGCCTGGCTAAAGACGGGTGATTTCGACGGCTGGTGGGGCGCCTCAGGCTGAGCTGGGGGGCATCAGGTCAGGCTCAGGGGCCTCAGGACCAGCGAAACCAACCCTGTCCAGCGAACCCTTTCGGCAACCTCCGGCCCTGGCCCCGCGGGTGCCACCCCCATGTCGTGACGCTTTCCTTCCCCCCCCTCCCCGTGCGTCACCGGCACTGCTGCAGGGCGTCCGGCACTGTCTGCGGTGCCTGTCCCGCTCGGAGGAGGGGGCGGGGGCGATACGTTGCACCACCCCCCCGCCTTCCCCCCCCCCCCTTGCGCCCGCTGTCTACAAAACAGTTCCACCGCGGTTGCACACGCACGCCGCGTGTCAACGTCACACCCGCGCCTCCCACGCGCGTCGCGCCCCACCCCATCCTCCTCCTCCTCCTCCTCCTCCTCCTCCTTCTTCTTCTTATTATTATTATTCTTCTTCTTCTTAATATTATTATTATTATTCTTATTAGCATTATTATTATTATTCTTATTATTATTATTCTTATTCTTATGCTTATTATTCTTCTTCTTCGGATTCGTCTTATTCGTCTTATTATTCTTATGTTTATTCTTCTTATTAGTCTTCTTCTTCTTATGTTTCTTCTTCTTATTATTATTATTCCCCTTCGTCTTCTTCGTTTTCTTCTGCTTCTTATTCTTCTTCTTATTATTATTATTCTTATTCTTATTATTCTTATTATTATTATTCTTCTTATTATTATTATTATTCTTCGTATTATTAGTATTATTATTATTATTCTTATTATTATTCTTCTTATTAATATTCTTATTACTATTATTCTTATTATTATTCTTCTTATTCTTATTATTATTCTTATTATTATTATTGTTATTATTATTCGTGTTCTTCTTCTTAGTATTATTATTATTATTATTCTTCTTATTATTCTTCTTCTTCTTCCCCCCCCCCTTCTTCTTATTCTTCTTCTTATTATTATTATCCTCCTCCTCCTCCTCTTCTTCTTCTTCTTCTGCTTATTCTTCTTCTTCTTCTGCTTCTTCCTCCTCCTCCTCCTCATCCTCCTCCTCCTCCTCCTCCTCCTCCTCCTCCTCCTCCTCCTCCTCCTCCTCTCCTCCTCCCCCTCCCCCCCTCCCACTCTCACTGCTGCCCTCTCTCGCTCCCGCGCGCGGGGCGAGTAGAGGGCGGCTCGAACCCCTGCGAATCTTCCGCGGAAGGACGAGGAGGAGGACGAGGAGGAGGGAGGAGCGACGAGGAGGAGGCGAGGAGAGGAGGAGGAGGAGGAGGAGGAGGAGGAGGAGGAGGAGGAGGCGAGAAGGCGCACGGCAGGCCCTCCGCCCGCCTCGTCGGCGACGAGAGAGATGCGCCAGTCCATCCAGCGCAGCCGGCCTCTGAGCATCGGGGACAGCCCGGGAGGCCGCCGGCGGGCAGTCGTCGTCGTCGTCGTCGTCGTCGTCGTCGTCGTCGTCGTCGTCGTCGTCGTCGTCGTCGTCGTCGTCGTCGTCGTCATCGTTGTCGTCGTCGTCGTCGTCGTCGTCGTCGTCGTCGTCGTCGTCGTCGTCGTCGTCGTCGTCTGCGTCTGCGTCGTCGTCGTCGTCGTGGTCGTCTTTGCGGTCGTGTCCGTCGCCGTCGTCGTCGCCGTCGTCGCTGCGATCGTCGTCGTGGTCGCAGTCGTCGACGTCGTCGTGCCCGTGGTCGTCGTCGTGGTCGTCGTCGTGGTCGTGGCCGTCCCCGCCGCCGCCGCCGTGCACTTCTCCGCCCCTGGCATCACGAGCAGCAATCACGGCGGAGGGTACGTACATATTCATTCCCTGTGTGTAAGGCCTCTGGACGCACCCGTCTCGAGCCCCGAGATGCACCACCAAAACACATCCCAGGACGAAGTTGTGCTCGTCATCTGGTCGTGGGCGAAGCACATATTCGTATCCGCGGCCTCATGAGTTCGTCCCCTGGGCCGCGGCCCCGCGGATACGAACCACTCTCTCGCGGATGCCCCGCGCGGAAAGACTCCGTGCGACCGCGTATTTGCGGAATCGCGCCGATGAATCCAGACCGCGCGTGCGGGAGTGCGCCCACTCCCCCCCGGTACAGGCGTGCAGGGTGGCGACAGATACGGCCATCAAGAAAGCAGAGGATCAGCAACACAGTGATCACCACGCCTTGGCCAGAGAGCACCGCCCTGCGCCCGCAGAAGCTCGACGGCCCCGGCGTGCTGACGCGGGGAAAGCGCAAGCAAAAACGACACAGATGGGGCTCCATGCAGGCCACGGCAGGCCTCGGCCACTGGCCATCGCTCGGACGTCCATTCCCTGTGTTTTTTTCGGTTTCGTGCGTGGCGTCTTCGCCAAATGATCAAGGATGCTCCTCGATGGTCCTCGCCGAAGGAAAAATGCACACGTCCGAGCAATGCCCAAGGCCACGAAAAGGCTCCCCGACCCGGATATCTAAGCCACGGTCCCTGGGAACCAGAGGCCCTCCCGAGCCCGCCATGGCGGTCCGCACTCCGGCGCCCCGACCGCCCGAGCACAACGGCTCCGGCACCGTGGGAGGACCTCTTGCAGAAAGCCCGGGTCCAAGGCACGGTCTCCGGGAACCGGGGGCCCTCCCGAGCCCGCAGCGGTCCCATGACCCCCGACGTCGCGATGTGTCATTTCGTCGACCCTGGGAGCTCTCGGCCCATTCCCCAGGGCCGGCTTCTCGTCCTGAGTCGTTTTTTGGACGGCCCCGAGGGCCCGTATAAGGGCCTCCCGAGGCCGAAAGTGAGAAAGCCCTCCCGCCATGACTGTTTTCATGACCCCAGGGGATATAGGGAGCCCGCAGCGGTCCGCACTCCAACGCCCCGACCGCCCGAGCACAACGGCTCGGGCACCCGGGGAGGACCTCTTGCAGAGCGCCCATAGGGCGAGCTCTCCGCCCTCCCATATGACACGCCGCGGCTGGCCGTCAGACAGCCGCGGGCGGCTCCCGGCTCGACCCGCGGTCGGCCTGCTCGGACCGAAGGCCTGCTCGGACCGAAGGCTCCATGGTTGCCGTCGTTCGCCCCGCCTGTCCTACCCAGACATGATTGCGTCGTGAAAAAATCAGGACGGAAGGTTGTTCGTTATTGTCGACTTCAGGGACGGGCCGTCCTGAAAAAATGAGAACGTCGCACGTCTGGGTATGGAACCCTCCCCCCCTCCCGCGGGAGCCGATGTCCCTCCCCCCGCCCTCCGATCGCCCACGCCTCCACGTACTCCTCGGCCCGCTTTTTCCCCAGTGCGGCAGGGTCGTGGGAGGAACATGGGGACCAGATGGGAGAGGGGGGGAGGAGGACGAGGAGCCGGAAAGGGGAGGAGCGGAGAGCGGAGAGGGCGGGAGATGAGAGCTCATGGGCGGGAGGAGGGGAAGCACGGCGGGCCGGAGGCCGCAAGCAGGCTCCACGACACAGATCTGAAGAGCGGCCCAAAAAGCCGACCCCATGCGGAGCCCAGGGCGGTCCCTCCTGCAGCGCCTTGGCCGCATGCGCCGCTCCTGGAGCCACGCCGGCGCGGAGAGCCGGGCAGCACAAGCGAGCTCGACAGGGGCGGACACGCGCCGGGACGCAGCGCCCTGCCATTAGCAGCCAGTCTGCCACAGGAATGTCGGCGGCACGGGCCGCGAGACGCAGGACACAAAGGCACCCTGGATGTGGCAGGGTCGAGCTAGTCACCCAGGCCGACTGCAGGGGAGACGTAAGACTCGCGATCGGGAAAGCGGAAAGATTGAACGCCCGACGGGTACCTCAAAGAATGCTAGAGTGTCGAACAACAGATGTTGTCCAAAACCGACAGCGGCCGTTGTTGGGCAGGCGGCTGTTTGTAGTCAAGGAACAACGTCCGCGGCGGCGCGGACACCGAATCCCGTTCAGAATGAGCAGGAACTGCTGTTGGGCATTGTACCCATGTTTCCCGTACCCACGCCGATCGTCCCGACAAACGAGACGAGCTGAGACGAGACCGCCGCTCCCGGCACCGAGGTGCGGCCCTCGTTCAACAGCAGGCGCGGAGAGGCTCAGAAATGATGCCTTTTCAACGGCTCGTCGCCCGTCCAGCCTGCACGCCCCTCCCCCGCCCACCTCCACCCCCCCGTCCACATGCCTCCATCTTCGTGTTCCTTCTCCCACACCCCCTCCTCCCTCATCTGATTCGCCCAATTTCGCGCATCGCGCCCCAAGATGGGGGCGTCGGAAAAATGGCGAGGTCCAGATCTGAAGTCTGGCGCGAAGTCCCGCCGCAAACCTCCCGCGGAAGCTGGGCCGGCAAAAGCCGACCGAAGGCGGGCCCGTCGAACAGCGTCGGCAAGCCCGAACTCTCAGGCACGGTGCCCCGAACCGCGGCGGTGATAAGTTGGCCCACGAGTTCTTCCTCCCCAAAGGCCCCGACCGCCATGAAGGACACAGTGTTCAAAGCCCGCGGGCGCGAGCGAGCCGAAGACCCTGCAGAGCGCCGCGGGCCTGCCGACGAAGCGCAAGAGGCGCCAGAGCGCGGCTGCGCAGCGAGCGGCGGGCGGCCGAGGCCGGCCGACCGTCAACCATATACTTGGGCGCCCGAGTTATCCGGGGTAACTCGGGTCCGGGGTAACTCGGGTCTGGATTCCCCAAAAAGGAACCCGAGGTAGCCCTGACCCGAGCTACCCCTGATGATGTGGGGCTCTGGGCGCCCGAGTTATCCGGGGTCACTCGGGTCCGGGGTAAGTCGGGCTCGGACTCCCGAAACACGAACCCGAGTTAGCCCTGACCCGAGCTACCCCTGATGGTTCGGGGCTCTGATATATTGAAGGGAAACCGGGACACACAAATAAATACACACAAATAAAAAGAGTCCCCATCTTTTCCTATATTTTCTGGTTTTTTGTCTTCCCCACCACTTCCCATATTTTCCCATATTTTCTAGGAGATCGACGATTAATTGTGTCTGTGTGTTTTTTCCCCTCCTGATATATGGAGGAAACGAGGGGTCCAGACGGCAAGGGGCCTGGGCCCAGGGGCTCTGCCCCGAGGACCAGCCGGTGCTGCTCGCGCGGGGTCGCGCGCCGACCGCCGGGCTCCGAGAGAGAGCCCGAGGGCGGCGGACAGAGTGGAAGGGGCACTGGGACACACAAAGAAATACACACAAATGAAAAGATTCCCCATATTTTCCCATATCTTCTGGGTTTCTGTCTTCCCCCCCACTTCCCATATTCTCGCATATTTTCCCTCGAAGTCGGCGAATAATTGTGTCTGTGTGTTTTGTCCCCTCCCGAAACGTGCAGCGCGCCTGCTCCAGGAGGGCGGAGAGGGGAGCCCCGGGGCCCGCTAACTCAAGGCCAGGCTGGGGTCCCCGAGCGCGGGGGGGCAGACATCAGCACCCGCGGCCCTCGGGAGCCGTGCTGGCTCCATGGTGGCCCCTCCTGGGTGCCCCAAGGGAACAAAGAGGCGAGTCCTCCCACGCCCCACGGCGAGCCATCCTGCGCGAGTCCTGCCGAGGCCCCATGGCGAGCCCTCCCACGCCGCGGCTGCAAGCGGGCTTGCTCCTGGCAGAGGCCTCCCAACCGGGGTCCGAGTCGATGGGGTCGGAGGACCGCGCCGCATCGTGGAGGCGTCGCATGCATCGCCGATGCACCGTCGATGCATCAGCGGGGCGTCGGCGACGTCGGCGCGGAGAAGATCGGGCTCCACATCGAGCCGTGCGGTCCTCCGACCCCATCGACTTGGACCCCATCGAGGAGGCCGCTGCGTGGAGCAAGCTCGCCTGCAGCCGCGGCGTGCGAGGGCTCGCCATGGGGCATCGGCGGGACTCGCGCAGGGGGTCTCGCCATGGGGCATCGGCAGGACTCGCCTCTTGATCGCCCCTCGGGGCACCCAGGAGGGGCCACCAAGCAGCAGGAACGGGTCAAGAGGGCCGCGGGTCCTGAGGTCGTCCCCGCCGCCCTCGGGGAGGCCTTCTGCCCGCCCCGAGCCGAGAACCGGCGACAGAGACAAAGCTGGCCGGCCGCGAATTCGTGTGGGGGCGATGAAAGCATGGGGGGGAGAAAGGTGCCCCTCTCGGACCCAAAAGGCCACCCCGTCGCCCACGGGGGCCCCAAAGGGCCCCTGGAGGGGACCCAAAAGGGCCCCTTTCTTGCAGCCCTCGCTGCCCCCCCAATCGTCGCTCTCCCAATACGCGCCGATGGTGGTGGAGCTCAAGGTGGGAAACAAACGGGAAGCGCTCGTAGCAGAAAGGCTACCGCAGCAGCTGGACGACGCCATCAAGGAGTGCCACTACCGGTTCTTCGACGCTGCCCAGAAGATGAGCACCGAGGAGCTTTTCGAGCTGATCCCCGTGTCCTTCCCGATGACGCACAAGGTCGAAGGTTGCGTCCTCATCGCAAGGTACCCTGTGAACGCATGGGAAAGAGCAGGGAGGAAGGCCTTTACTGTACAGAGCTGATGCGAGCTGGCGCTGTAGGAGTCAAGGAACAACGAAGATAACCTCCACAAAGTCGTGAAGAGCGCCATAAACGAGCTGAACAACGGGGACAACCTCGACCCAGAGGAAGTGAAGATGCTGAAGGAGCGCCAGAAGCTACGAGACAACACGAAGACCTTGCTGGATGGCACCGAGATCTTCGCGGCAAAGTTCGGCTCCCCCAATTTGGACGCCCGAAATGGGTACGGAAAAAATGGGTACAATGCCCAACAACAAATGTTGTCCCAAACTAACAGCGGCCGCTGTTGGGCAGGCGGCCTTCTGTCTCGAATTGACACAGGCCGCGGCGGCGTGAACAGCGAATCCTGTTCAAAATCAACAGGAACTGGTGTTGGGCATTGTGCCCATTCTTTCCGTACCCATTTCGTTCGTGCAGACCCAAGCCGGAAGCGACGACTACGGCCAGCTGCTCCAGCGGACACCAAGGAGTGCACCCGCTGGAGCCTGCTGGTTTGCCTAGAGAAGCATTAACGGGTGACTACCTACCAGACCACCCCAACCCAACCCGAAGACCCGAATTTCGGGTTGGGGGGGGTAAGGGTTCCACATGTGTTTTTTCGATGTTTCCCGCCCCCCCCCCACTGGAAATCGAGGGAAAATATGAGCCTTCGGGTTGGGTTGGGGTGGTTTGGTGGGTGGTGAACGGGGTTTTCTCGGAGTGTTATACTCTGGGCAAGTTGCAGGCTGGACGTGCCCACGAGCAGCCATGAGAAGCAGTAGGGAGGCCTCTCGGAGTGCAACTCGGGGCATACAGGATGGGCATCACGGAGCGCTCGCACCGACATCGCAATGGGAAGTTTGTCTTGCAGCGCCGGCAGGTACACTACTGCAGGGCGTCGAAGGGGAAAACGGTGATCACCAGGAAACCCGCCAATGTGCTCCTCGATGGCCCGACCGTAGACCGCGACTACCCATGTGCTCTACCCCACATGTTTTTCGAGGGGAATCGGTGGGATACTACAACAGGGTATCAAAGTACATCTGTGACAATACATGGGACATCTCTCGGACAGACCGAGAAATGAGCCGAGCGGGAGAGGGGAGCATGGAATTGAAACAGTAGAACAAGCAGCCCACCCAGCAACAGTTTGGGCGTGTCGTCGTCTCCTCCCCCCTGGCTTGGACGCTCTGCTAAGCCCGCGCGCCCCCTCCCCCCTAGGGCACGCGGAAAAGCCAGCAGCCGCTCCCCCCGCATTGACCCGCAGGGACTCGTGAGGTCAGGTAGCGAGCCTCTCTTACGGGGCCACCTCGGAGCTCGGTCCTTGAGCTACGTGGTATGCCCTCTGCCGGCATTAGAAAGAAGGCAAGGCTGTTGCACAACCAATCGCAGGGGATTTTGGCAGAAGTGCGTAAGACACATGAGAAGGTGCGTTGACGTTGCACCCCCTTTCCTGCGGATGTTCTTGTCCTTGTCCTCCTCCTCCTCCTTTTCCTCCTTATCCTCCTCCTCCTCCTCCTCCTCCTCCTCACCCTCCTCTCCTCCTCCTCCTCCTCCTCCTCCTCCTCCTCCCTCCCTCCTCCTCCTCCTCCTCCTCTCCCTCCTCTCCCTCCCCTCGTCCTCCTCCTCCTCCTTCTCGCCCTCCTCCTCCTCCTCCTCCTCCTCCTCCTCCTCCTCCTCCTCCTCCTCCTCCTCCTCCTCCTCCTCCTCCCAGCGGCGCGCCCGACGGGTCGTGCTTGTCGGGTTTGGACAGGTCGGTGACCTGCGCGCTCGGCGCGATGCGGGGGGGCAGGCACGCGGGCGGGGAGTCAGCGGGAGGGGGCGGGGCTCGGCCCCGAGGGCGGTGCGGCGACTGGGGCGGAGGCCCGCTCGCGACGACACGCAAGAGCTGCCCTGGGTTTAGGTCGGGCACGTCCCCCCCCGAGGCAGATTTTGGCGGACACGGCAAATATCCGAACAAGAATATGCAACACTAATCAAAAATAGTCGAGAAGTCGTCCCCCGACAAATGGTTATACTACCTATACGACCACCCTTCGGGTGATAAGGAGGTTCGGGGGGGGGAGGAACCAACGTCTCACTCGATCGGTCTCCCTATCGATCTCACTATCGATCTCACTCGATCGATCTCACAATCGACCTCACTCTATCTATTTCATTCGATCGATCTCTCAATCGATCTGACGATTGATATCACCATCGATCTCACTACCGATCTCACTATCGATCTCACAATCGATATCACATTCGGTCTCACTGTCGATCTCACTATCGATATCACAGTCGATATCACAATCAACGTAATCAGCATCATCAGCATCATCGTCATCAGCGTCATCAACATCAGCATCATCATCACCGGGACGCAATCATCACCATCATCATCAACATTAGCATCATCATCATCATCATCATCATCGTCATCGTCATCATCATCATCAATTGGACACCATCATCGTCACCATCATCATCATCACCATCATCATCATCAACACCATCATCATTAGGACACCATCGTCATCATCAGCATCGGAACACCATCATCATCATCATCACCACCATCTCATCACCATCATCATCAGCAGCATCAGCATCATCATCATGAACAACATCATCAACATCATCATCATCGGGACACCATCATCATCATCATCATCATCAACAACATCATCGTCAACATCATCATCATCGGGACCATCATTATCGTCACCATCATCACCATTACCTTCATCATCATCATCGGGACACCATCATCATCATCAGCAACATCCGCATCATAATAATCATCAGCATCATCATCGGGACACCATCATCATCACCACCTCATCACCATCATCAACATCATCAACATCATCATCATCATCATCATCATCATGATCATCGGGACACCATCATCGTCATCATCATCACCATCACCATCGGGACACCATCATCATCATCATCATCACCATCAGCATCATCATCATCAACATGATCACCATCAACCTCATCATCACCATCAGCATCGGGACGCCATTATCATCATCATCATCATCTTCATCAGCATCAACATCATCATCATCATCTCATAATCTACGCGCCCACCTTAGCTACTAGACTGGGTCCGAGGGACCAAAAGCATTGTTTTTGCTGGTTGGAGTGAACGTAAGGTTTAAGGTGAGAGAGAGCGGGTTTCCATAGGGAACAACATTGGGGCGGCTGGAGCCGCTCTCCCCCAAGGAGGGATGCATCCCCTTGACGGGAGGCCGACCGACCGAGGGGCGATGCATCCCTCTGGCCGATCCCCCCCCTTGTAACAGAGGGGAAATGCCTCCCTCATGCGCGACCAACCACGGAGGGGAGATGCATCCCTCATGCGCGAAGTGTCGCGCTCGAGGCTTCGTCGCTTCGCTTGCCCTCTTGGCCCCCCCCCAGCTTGCTGAATGCAAACCCAGGGCGGGAGGGTGGGAAAAATCAAATCGCAAGGTGAGCGCGGCCACCGCGGCCCGTCGCCCCCCCTTCCTCGCAGCCCCTCGGCGCGGGCAGCGAAGGGGGGGGGCGCCCCCCCCCTCTCTTCGCCCCTGCGCCCCGAGCTGCATGCGCGGGCGACGTTTCCAAGGTGTCCGCGCGCGTACATTATGAAGCACTCACCCATGCCTGCCCGGGCCTAAAGTGCACCCATAATCTACGCGCCCACCTTAGCTACTAGACTGGGTCCGAGGGACCAAAAGCATTGTTTTTGCTGGTTGGAGTGAACGTAAGGTTTAAGGTGAGAGAGAGCGGGTTTCCATAGGGAACAACATTGGGGCGGCTGGAGCCGCTCTCCCCCAAGGAGGGATGCATCCCCTTGACGGGAGGCCGACCGACCGAGGGGCGATGCATCCCTCTGGCCGATCCCCCCAACGCTGCTCACCCCCACGCCCCGCTCGCTCACCCAACGCTGTTCACTTACCGAGCAACACAATGTATAACGGCGCGTCGCAGCCACACGTGGGGGCTACCCGCGGGCGAAGCGCCATGCGCTCTCCAAGCTGCCCGTCCAAATACGACTGTCCACGCCGATTCGCTTTGCTGGAAATCGATGTCGCCTCACAAACGCGTCACTTCCTAGCTGCCTCGAAATCCCGTCCGACCAATTGGTCCCCGAAGGCGTGAATTCCCACCACGTGGTGATCGAACGGCGGCTCGCCAAGAAATTAGTGAAAGCAATCGACCGATCCAGCGCGGCCGGCACCGCGCAGCCCTTGACGTACGAATGCAGAGAGCTGGTATTGTCTATGAAATACAGCACGCGGCGGTTTGCCAGCCGCTTAGCGTGGCGCTGGTAGATGATGGGCGGCATCGCGCCCTCACACAGCGCGATGGGCTGGCCGCCCTGCCTCAAGCGCTCCTCACAGTAGCCCCACATGCCCAGCAGAGCCCCGTCAAAAACGCAGAAGCCAGCTTGCCGATAGCCGTCGGCGCAATCTAACAACACGTACCCCCCTGTCGGCCACGCGTCATTGTCAGCGCGCGCGTCAGAAGCAATGAGAATCAAAGGCTCGCTTCTCGGCGCGATCTCGGCCACGCGGCTCGGCATGTCTTGCAGAATTATATAAAAGAAATCGAGGGCGCGCACCAGGCAGTTGCTCAGGGTCCAAGGCGGCTGATCTGTGTACTGCCGTTGCCTCAGAGCCCCCATGCCTGCTTTGCCCACGCCGTGCCACGCCGCTCTGGCGATGAAGTTGAGGAGGCCTCTCAACTTGCTGGCGTCTCCGGGCGTGAGCCTGCCCTCGCTGCGCCTCGCCGCAATGAACGTCTTCGCCTTTTCGACGAGAGTGTCGCGCGCCCTGAAAGATATGACATTCGAGTCCAGCGAAGGGCCGAAGGTGTGCACGACGCCCAGAAAATCGCCGGACGGGCTCATCCTCCTCGTCTTCGAGGGAGCCACAGGCGTGCCCAACTCCGCGCAAAGGCACTGTGCGGCCTCCTGACCAGCGCCCCCAGCTGATTCAAAATCAGTAATATTCGCGTCGTCCACATACATGGCAAGCAAAAGCGACAACACGCGGCGCTGCACTGCCTGCAGGAATCCTCCCCATCGCGCGAACTGCATGACTGACGCGGAGAAACCGAAAAGCAACGCCCACGCCACCTGGAACCTCCATTCTCCCGTGACAGGATCGCGGACCGCCACGACGTTCAAGCGCAAGTGATCTGGGTGCACTGGGACTGAGCGATAGGCCGACGGCAAATCTTCGCCCCCCGACACGAGCCTCTCGCGGGCCACGTCGGCACCAGCGTCCGCACACGCTTGCCGGACCACCCTCGCATCGATGACAGGCTGGAATGGCGTACACATTCTTTGCCGCTCACAAAATGCCGTCGCTTCGTTCTGCCTACCCCGACGCCCGTCGTCGATTCTCCTCCTTTTTCCAGAAGGCTGAATATGGCAAAACGCAGGAATCGGCGCCCACTGCCCCGCGCCGAACTCCGCATCAATGTCCGACTTGCTTCGCAGCGGTGCCGCCCAGCCTTTCTTGCACTCTTCCTCGCAGCTATCCCAGAGAAATTGGCCCTCCTCACTCGCGCGCTGGCGATCCAGTTCCGCCAGCAAGACTTTGGACTCTCCAAGCAGCGAGTGCACGGGCATGGGAGCTTCATACTCGGATGGTTCAAAAGCACCCGTATTCTCCATTACGCCAGTGATGCCAAAGCCGGTGACAAAGCGCAACGCCAGCTTTTGGTCTGGCCACCGCGCGAGCACCACCAGCACGGCAATGAGTCCGGCGTGAATATGCCCCGCCACGGCGCGCACAGTCGGACTCTGCCACTTCAAGAGCTCCGCCGTGAGGGGCTTGCACCGGCGACTAAGCTCTTGCAGCGCGTGCATGCTGCGCAACCGAAACTCCCTCAAGTCGCGCAGCTCTGCGGCGGTGGACTCCGCCGCAAATTTCAAGTCACGCGGAGCAGCAACGTCCTCATCGAACGGTAACTTCCCCCGCTTCGCGAAATCAACCGCGGCGCGGAAATGCTCTTCCTCATCCCGGCTGTGGCCCAGGAGAGGCGGCAACGCGTGCTTGGCCGAGAGCGCCCCGGCCTGTCGCCCCGCCGCGGCTTCCAGCATGGCAGACGTGCCCTGGCCTGCCGTGCTGCCAACTGGTCCAGCGATGCTGCGCTCGTCTAGCCACTTTGCGAAATCCACGAACGGCGACTGATTGACTAGATCTTCCAATGACGGAAAAACAAAACTGCTCAGCCATTCCCTGGGGAACATGCTGACGACGCACTGCCGCAATTGGCGCTGCGACCACATCACGGGGAAGTGCCTCGATACCCGCGGCGCCTGCGCAAACGAAGACGCGCCGTCGCTCGGCGCCCCGCGCTGATGCGCTCGCGCCTGCGGTGCCGACACATCGGACTCCTGCTCGCCCGATGACTGCGCTGATTGCGCCTGGCCGAGAACGCGCGCTTGCTGCGCGCGGAAACCTGGCTGGGCGCTGGGTGCGCCCGCCTGCGCTGGCGCAAAGAAGCCGTGCTCCGCTGGACAGGCAACGTGCCCCCCTGCCTCGGCGCTGTCCTCCGCCCTGGCGGGGCCCCTTCAATACTGCGACAACGCGCCCTGCTCCGGGATCGGCGCCTTGCGGCACACGGCGGCGCAGTGATTCCTCATGCCGCAGACGCGGCCGCTCTTGCTCACGATCATGGAGCATGCGTGCTCCAGATTCTTCGGGCAGGGCTCCGGGCACGACCCCCGATTGAAATTCTTGCACAGCTCCTTTCCGTTCTTGAGGTGGGTCGCCAAACCGGTGCTCGATCCCTTCTGCGCGCCCTTGGGGTTGCGCTGCCCGCGCCCTGCACCCGCGCCTCCCTGCTGCGCCGCAGGTGGCGGCGGGGCGCCCCGCGGGGCTCCGCGCGCGAAGTCCGCGGCAGGCCGCGCGTCGGGGGCTGGTGCGAAGCCGCGTGCGGGGATCTCCCACATGTGCTCCCTCCTTTCGAAGACATCCTTGATGATCTTTCCCAGCGACATGGACGTGCGGCGATGCCTGCACGCCGGTGGAACGTTCGCGACACTAGCCCCTCGCAGCTCGCGGATCGCGGCGCGCCTGTCAACCCACTGCTGTCGCTCCTCCTCATCCCGCTGTTGCAGCCACTGGAGGGCCTGACTCGGGGGAAGGATGGTGGCACACTGTGCGAGCCTCCTGTGGTAGGCGAGCACGACATCCAGCGGCACCTGACGCGCGACGGACCGCCGGTTGCCGCGCGCGATGCACCGCGTTCGCGCCTCGACGTAATCCGTGCTGTCGCGATCCATTGCCTCTGGTTCCGCTGGCTGCGGATCCAACTGGACGACGCCTGCACGCGCCGCGCGCGCTGGAAACGCCAGCGTCGCGATGCACAGCGCGCTGTTGCGCCTGCACGCGCGTACGCCAGCATCAGTGTGTGATGCAAATTGACATACGTTGCCACGTCTCTGCGCGGTTCCGTGTCGAATTCGTTCGCTTGCTCCCCTGTGACGAGGACTAGCCCCTCCGCAATGCGCTGCCGCTTCCTCGTCATGGTCAGCTGATGCGTCAACGTCTTCACGCGGAAAACCGAATGCACCTGCGGACGCGCGCGCGAACGACCGCGCGGAGACGCGCGCAGCGCGCACAACGCCAACGCGTGCCTGCAGCAAACGCCGCGACAGCTCCTTTGAGATTCTGCTCACCAAGTGATCGCACGGCTCAGTCTTGACCCCGAACCCCAGGCGATACCTCGCGTAAAACTTGGCGCGGATGTCTTTCAGGTCACTGTTGGGCAGGAGCGCATCGAGGTCATCATCCTCGACGCCACGCTTCTTCCGCGTGTCGGAGATCGTTTCGGCCTGCCTCGCCGCGGTCCAGGCCTGGCGCAGCCGCGACGCTTGAATCCCTGGGAAAGAAAGGCCCTCGATCTTTTCGATTACCTTGGTTTCGACTTCCTGCTCCGACGTGAAGAAGTGTGTGAAATCAGCCATGCTCTCGAGGCCCGCGACTGACACCAAGTGGGTGGCCACCTTGGGGTCCAACCGGAACGCGTTGCACAAAAGCGTAAACAGCTGTTCCGCGGCCTCGCGGCCTCCCGACACAGACGGCAGCTGCAACGCCTGCCCGCCGATCGAAAGCGCCATCGCGCACGTGAGGACAAGTCGCAACGCCTCGCGCCCTCAAGATCGCTGGCACGTCTGCTCGCGCGCTGAAAGCAACGGCTTGCGCATGGCGTGCGCTGGCGTTATTGCGCGCTGCAACATGCGCTCACAAACTGCTGATGCAGCAAAATGCGCGGACATGGCCACGCCGCACCGCTTGTGCGCTCATACTGCGCTTGCGCGGCCCCAGCGCAGGCTGCTGATGCAGCACCCGCGCACGCACGACAACTCTACGATTTCCGCTCGCGTGGGTCGCGCTGGTGCAATATACGCGCGAAAAGCGACCGCGCGGACATGGCCGCGCTGCAATGCTAGTGCGTACGGCCCTGCGCCCGCGCGGCTATCGCAAGCACGGCATCCCGGGCCGCCAGTACCGACGGCTGGCACGCCGCATGTTCCAGCTCATGGGCTGCTCGGGCCAGGAACGCCGCGCGATTCTGGCACCTGCGGCATACCAGATCACCGTCGGTCAATCTTCCGACCCACGTGGGGGAAGCCAACGTGACGTCGCACGCGTTCGTCAGCTGCTTCCCGTTGACTAAGACAGAAGTCTTCTCCGCCTTTCGTCGCTTGCGTGATCTGATATGCGGAGAGCCGCTGACTTCAATGGCGACGTGATGACGCTCATTCGTGACAATCCAGCCTAGCTCGGCGGGAATGCCGATCGTTGCCCCGTCGCAAACCTTGGGCAAAGCGCACAAGCGACGCGCGCGCTCGCCATGCAACGGCGCTGGCGAGAAGACCGCTGCTGATGCGGGGTTCAGTCTGGCTGGCTGCGACGGTGGCGCTGGGTGCGCCTGCACAGCGACCGAACGCTTTGCTCGCATGACGCGGCTTCGGGCGCTATTTGCGCCGGCCTGCGGGGCGCCCGCTACCGTGTCTCCCACGGCCGATGATGGCGCGGAGTGCGCCTGAACGAAACGGCGGCGCTGCACATGCGCACATTACGCTCCCCCCCGGCGCTGCGTGCGCCTGCACCGCTGTTGTTGCTGCAGCGGGCTGCACATACGCCCGCGACGGTGACGCTGCCTGCGCCTGCGCGGTAAAGAAGCGCTCCGCGCACGACGACCCCTGGCGCTGCGTGCGCCCGCCTGCGCTGATGCTGCTGCAACAACGTCGCCCCCAAGGGCTGACGTTGGCGCTGCATGCGCTCGCGCTGCTGCTGCAGCTGCCTGCACATACGCCCGCGACGGTGACGCTGCCTGCGCCTGCGCGGCAAAGAAACGCTCCGCGCGAATTACAAAGCCCCTGGCGCCGCATGCGCCCGCCTGCGCTGCTGCTGCAACAACATCGCCCCCAAGGGGTGACGTTGGCGCTGCCTGCGCCTGCGCTGCTGCTGCCGCAGGGGCAGCTCCAACCGCTGGCGCCGCTGCTCCCGCAAGCTCCCCGGCACTCGGCTGTGCTGCCGGCTTTGCCCGCTCGACGGGCAACGCTGCGGATGACTGGCTGTCTCTTTCCTCATCGCTGCCGATCTCGCCTTCCTCTAGCGCGCGTTTACCAGCGATCCCGCGCAGGCGCTGCGCCCGCCGCGGCCGCTGCGGCGGCTGGGCAGCGCGGCGGCCCCGGCTGCGGAACTGTCGCCTCAGCGCTGCGCTCTGCTCCCCGTAATTGGACGCGGTGAACGCGCCAAACCGCCGGCGCGCCAGCTCTTTCTTTACCGCCGGCGGCAGAAACTTCGCGGGCTCGGGCGCGCCCTGTGCCGCCAGCAGCTGCATCGCGCGGCGCCGCGCGCCCGCTGCGACCTCCTGCGCGGCTGGCGTATCCCACCAAGCTTTGACCCCTTCGAATCGCAGGGGGGCTGGCAAGCTGGCCACGGCCTCGTGAAACACTTCGTGCATGTACAGACGGACGAAACCCTGCTGCTCACGTCTGGTTCCAGCGTATCGCAACGGCATCATGTTCGGGGCGCCGGTGCTTCCGCCACCATCGCGGGGCGTCCAGCCCCCGCCAACAACGCGCTCTGTCCACGGAAGCTGCACGCTTTCCGCCAACGTCGGCATGAAACGCCTCAGGCTGTACGACGTGATCAGTTTCCTCTCGAGCGGTGAATTCAGACAAAGGCCGATCTCAGACTGCAGAAACTTTGAGAAGTGCGCGAGACGCCAGAGCTGCCCCGTATCCTCGTGCGCCGCGAGGCCCCTTGGCAGGGGGGCGCCTTCGCCGGCAGCCCCTGCGCGCTTATGCCACGCGTCCCAGAGCACATCCGCTGCGCAACGCGGCTCCGCGGTCCGCACCAGGCACCAATCGAAACATCCGCCGCGCTTTCCGCGGTAACATCTGAACCAGGCCAGCGCTCTCGTCCTTTCAATCGGGTACGACCGTGACAAATGCTGGAATCTCAGCCACCCGTGGCACAGCGCGATCGCTGCAGCGGCGGGAACCTCGAGCCAACCGCGCTGCGCTGCCTGTGCGGCAAGTATCTGATGCAGGAACGATACCATGCACGGCTCGAGCACGGTCGCTTGCCGCAACTCTCCCCCCGCTTTGCTCGCGGGCCGCGCGTCTGGCTTCATCGCGTCTTCGAGCGCGAACGGCGCACCGAGATACTTCTGCAGCCACTTCAACCGATTCCACACGCGCACCCCGGAGGCTTGTTCACCGCACATATGACATATGAACTCGTCCACCATCAGTGTGCTGCCAGCAGCCTCCGCGGAGAGGGGCTCGAGCTGCCGTGCTCGGGCCCACGCCTCCCATCTCGCCCAGACGCGCAGCGCGTCCCGGACCCCCGCGCTCGCGAAGCGCGCCAGCCTCTTCGCCGCCGCGGACCCGGGTCCGCACAAGCGCTGCGCCTGGCCCTCGGGGAGCCCCCGCGCCAAGCCGTGCGCTGGGCCCCAGGGCGCGGACAGCTGCACCGCTGCCCCGGCCGCGCTGGCGCGCTGCGCGGCGTCCGCCTCCTCTGTGCCGGAGGCGCTCGCCGCCGCGCGCTGCGCGCCGCGCCCCCCTCTTGGCGGGCGCAAGCCAGGGAGGACCATCGCCAGCGCGCGTGGCGGAGCGTCCGCCTTGCGCGCGGGCGGCGCTGACTGCGCCTCGCGGGCCACCCTGTGCCACGCTGCCACTCGCGGATGCCCCGCGAGCTGCCGAGCTCGCCGCCACGCCTCCTCCTGTCCCGAGGCCGCGGCTGCCTCCACCGTGGTAAAGAAAAATGCCAGGTCGTCGACGTCCTCGATGCCTACCTCCCTGACGAAACACCAGAAGCGAGCGCGCGCGTCGACCGGCAACGTACTCCCTATGGCGGCCAATCCACATTCGCCTGCCATTGCCACCGCCAAGCAAATGGATGCGAAGCGCAAAAGACAGCAGAGAAACCCGAGAAAAATCAAATCGCAAGGTGAGCGCGGCCACCGCGGCCCGTCGCCCCCCCTTCCTCGCAGCCCCTCGGCGCGGGCAGCGAAGGGGGGGGGCGCCCCCCCCCTCTCTTCGCCCCTGCGCCCCGAGCTGCATGCGCGGGCGACGTTTCCAAGGTGTCCGCGCGCGTACATTATGAAGCACTCACCCATGCCTGCCCGGGCCTAAAGTGCACCCATCATCGCATCATCAACATGATCAGGATCAGCAACATCATCATCATCATCATCATCATCATCATCAACATCGGGACACCATCATCATCATCAGCAACATCAGCAACATCAGCATTATCATCATCATCATCATCATCATCATCGGGGCACCATCATCATCACCACCATGGCCATCATCATTACCATCATCATCATCATCATCATCAACATCGTCATCATCATCATTATCAATCATCGGGACACCATCATCATCACCACCATCACCATCACCATCACCATCTTCATCACCATCACCATCACGACCATCATCATCACCATCACCATCACCATCACCATCACTATCACCATCACCATCACCATGAATCACCATCACCATCACCATCACCATCACCATCACCATCACCATCTGCATCACCAGCACCAGCACCAGCATCAGCATCAGCATCAGCATCAGCATCAGCATCAGCATCAGCATCAGCATCATCAGCATCAGCATCAGCATCAGCATCAGCATCAGCATCAGCATCAGCATCAGCATCAGCATCAGCATCAGCATCAGCATCGCATCAGCATCAGCATCAGCAGCATCATCATCATCATCATCATCATCATCATCATCATCATCATCATCATCATCATCATCATCATCATCATCATCATCATCATCATCATCATCATCATCATCATCATCATCATCATCATCATCATCATCGGGACACCGACGGGACACCGACGGGACACCGGCGGGACACCGGCGGGACACCGCGCCCCACCGGCCCCCCGAAAGGAAACAGTTGGTCCGGCCGCGCCTCAGCCGGAAGCGGGACACCGGCGGGACACCGCGCCCCACCGGCCCCCTGAAAGGAAACATTTGGTCCGGCCGCGCCTCAGCCGGATGAGTTTTCCTTCTCGCCCGCCCACGCAGCTTCGCCTCGCCCGCACGCACGGCATGCACGAACACGAAACCGAAACCGATTTCCTGGTAGGGGGGCTCTCCGTTCCACTTCGATCTCACCCCCTCACCTCCGATGTTTGGATACTCCTCCTGTAGAGGGGCAATGCCCGAAAGAGTGACCTCTGGTGCGCCGACTGAGGGGGCGCAAGGTGGCCAGAGCCGGGCGAGCAGGCAGCCGCTGTCGCATCGCGCCCCGCGGCTCGGAGGGGCCGCCAGGGACCCGCCCAATGGGGCCCCCCTGGCGAAGGGTCGCTCCCACATGTGCGGTCGACTCTCTCAGGAGAGGGCGGCGGGGCTTCTCGGAAGCATTCCCCTCCCTTCCGAGCACGGAGGGCTTGCAGAACGGCTCGGGAGCCGGGTGCCGCTAGAAGTGCCCCTGGCCCAAGGCGCCCCCAGCTTTTCGCTCCATTGTGGAGCTCCTGGGGTTCTCTGGGCCTCGTGAGGGGTGCCCTGGAGGCCGTCTGGGCCACCCCGAGAATCCTGGGGGCACCTTGGGCCAGGGGGGTACACCTGGCAATACCCAAGGGAGGCCAGAGCCCCTTTGGGCCTTCTGACGAGGCCCCCGCCCCTTTCCACTTCCCCACCTGGCGCGCCGCCGAGAGCAGAAGCGGGTCTTGCGCGAGGTGGCACAGCGACCTCACGCCGCGGCCTGCGCGGGACGCCAGCGCGGCACGCCGCGAGAACGGAGGCGCCTGCGCGGGAGCTTGCGCGGGCAGCGTACGCGCGAGTGTCGGCGCAGTCCCACCAGCCCTTGGGACGACAGGTGGTCTAAGGAGGCTCTCTTTCCTCTTCCACAACCCTTCTTCCTTTCGGGAAGGGGAACCCTCCCCCTCCTTTCCCTGAGGCTGTGGGGAGAGGGGCCGCGAGGTGTCAGAGCCTGAGAGGGCCAATGTCTGCCACCCCTCACGAGGATCGTGGCCCCCGGAGGGGGGGACGACCATCGAGTACCCCTCTCTTTTGACCGACCGCCTCCATCGGCACTCCTGGGCTCCCAAGGGGCTCCCAAGAGGGCCCAAAGAGCGCCCCAAGAAGCCCCGAGAGGCCTTCAAGAGGTACCCGAAAGGCCCCCAAGAGGCCCCCGAGCGGCCTCAGAGAACCCAAGATGACCTCCACGATGGCTCAGATAGCCCAAACTGGATCAAGATGGCTCCCAAGACGCTCCAAGACGGCTCGAGATGGCCACGGAGCCTCCCAAGCCTCCCTCGCTGTTGAACAATACGTGTCTCTTCCTCTCTCCAAGATGCTCCAAGCGGCCCCAAGACCACTCCAAGACGGCTCGAGATGGCCACGGAGCCTCCCAAGCCTCCCTCGCTGTTGAACAATACGTGCCTCTTCCTCTCTCCCCCCGTCAACTCTCGTGGGCATGGTGCCTGGATGGGCCGGTGGGGATGCGACGCGAAGCCTCAAGAATTGGACCCCGCTATCTGCGTCGCTCAGGTGACCTCGGGACCCCCAACGATTACCTCACCGCAAGGTCCGTCGCCGCACCGCTTCCTGCGCTCTGGAGGCCACAGCACCCCCGGGGCCAGCCGGCGGGCGGGCGGAGCGGGCGCTGCTCGAGGCTGCTATCAGCCAGAGGAACAGAACACAGCACACTTGGAGCTCCGCGCGGTGCCCCCAACAAACATTATGTTTATGCCGCTGCTTGTGCTTCGCTGGGGATGGCCCTGGCGCACGGTGTCCCCAGCTTCGCCTTCCATGTTGGAGAACCTGGGGCCTTCTTGCGGATGGGCGGGGAGGCGCCTCCTCACCGATCGCCAACTCGGCCAGCTCAGGCAGTGACGCACACGGGCGTGAGGACTCTTCCCCTGCAGTGAGACCTCGTCGTCATTGCCACTGCCCTACGGACCCGTGAGCGGGTTAGTAGAAGAAGAAACAATTCCATAAACATAGATGTGTTAGAGGTCCGCGCGGAGTTCTTGAATCTGCGCTACTAAGCCCCCTTCTCTGGCGCACCCATCCGAGAAAGCAGCGAGGAGCTCCGAATGCACATGTTTATTTATGTCAGTGAGTTCTTCCTCGATGTGGGCCCCTTGATCCTCTCTTGGTTCTGGGGAAAGGGGGTCTTCCGTAATGGGGTCGCAACAGGTTCAACAGGTTCGTCCTTTGTCCTCTCCTGGTTTCGGGCAGAGGTGTAACATTAAGTCGGGCCTGTCCCCCTACAGGGGGATTCTGGACGAAAAGTTGATAATAAACCCAAGAATAATCAAAAAATAATCCAAACATAGTCTGGGGACTATTTGTTGAATATTGTTGTGCCTTTTTGGAATATGTTGGTGTATTTTTTCATTTTTCGTCGAAAATCCCCCTGTAGGGGGACAGGCCCGACTTAAGTGTAACCGGAACTGCCGTCACCCGTACCATTTCCACTAACCGGAACTGCTGTCACCCGAAAGAACACCAGCTATGGCAAACCTGGTTTAGTGACTCTGGCCAATTCAGGGGCTCCAAGGCCCCATCACTAACCGGGTCCCCTTACCTGGGGTTCTGGCTACAACCGAAACAGGTTCGTCCCTGGTCCTCTCCTGGTTTCGGGCAGGGAGGAGGAGGAGGAAGAGGAGGAGGAGGAGGAGGAGGGAGGAGGAGGAGGGAGGAGGGAGGAGGGAGGAGGGAGGAGGGAGAAGGGAGGAGGGAGAAGGGAGGAGGGTGCAACAGCTCATCCCGTGGCTCTCGGCGCGTGGCCTCTCTCGCGGACCGGCGATGCCAGAATGCAGCGCACACGCTGCGCGCGCCCGGCATGGACGACGCCACGACATGCTGCGCACGTGCTCGAGACCTCCCTTCACGGCAGGGGGGAAGCGGGTCCCGAGGGGAACTGGGGGGCCACACGCGAACCCTACCCCTACCCCCCACGACTTCCGAGGGGGAGGGTGGGTTTCACTTCGCTCGGGACCTCCCGAGCGAAGTGAACCCCACCCTACCCTTCAGAAGTCGTGGGGGGTAGGGGTAGGGTTCGCATGTGGCCCCCCACACGTGTTCGAGACTCCCTTCACAGCATGGGGGAAGCGGGTCCTGAGGGGAACGGATCCCAGGGCCTTCTTCCAGGGCCAGATCTTCACCCCGAGTCGTGGTCTGAGGCTCCTGGGCCCGAGGAGGGCCCCGAGGGCCCGAAAGAGTGGCGAGCAGCCTCGGGACCCGTGTCCCTCGGGACCCGCGCCTCCCCCGCCCGGGATCCTTGGACTCGTGTCTCAGGGAGGGGAAGGAGGAGGAGGAGGAGGAGGAGGAGGAGGAGGACGAGGAGGAGGAGGAGGAGGAGGAGGGAGGAGGAGGAGGCGACCTCTGCAGAGGACCCATCCGCCCGAATCCGACTTCCCCCGCCCTCCGCGGCAAGGGGGGCCGGCGCCTCGAGCGCGCCCGCGTCCGGGAAGGACGCGGAGCAGGCGAAGGCCGCGGCGTCGAAGTAGGCCCTTCGGCTGTCCTGGGCTGCCGGTTGGCAACATCTACAGCAGCAGAACGTTCAAAGTAGCAGGCGGACAACCTACATCTACAGAAAGACGGCAGCTTTCTGAAATATCCCAAGGCTGTCCGCTTGCACCGCCCTTGCTTGTTCTTGTGATGACGATGGTACTACGAGGCGCCAAGCGCCACGTAGACTCCAGTGTACGTGAGGCTCTTCGATCGGAAACAATGGCTGTGTTACTGTACGCCGACGACACGCTGCTCGTTGGACGTGACCAAGTCATATGCAATCGCTCGTGGGAGAAATAACAGAATCGGGGGCCTGGGTCGGCATGGAATTGCATTGGGACAAGTTCCAGCTCATGCGTGTTAATTGCGATATGAGCCTTTTGACCCCACAGGGCGATCCAATCCCAGCCAAAGAGTCAATTGTGTATCTTGGGGCAACAATCTCGAGCTCAGGCCGTCTGTCTGAAGAATTAAGCAAACGATTGGGGGCAGCTTGGGGTGAATTTTGCAGATATAGGCGCGCGTGGAAACACACAGCTATCGGGAAGGCCCGCAAACTTCAAGTTGTCCCATCTCTCGTCACGAGTAAGGTAATGTATTCTCCGGATTCGGCTTGGCTCAACAAGGCAAAACGTTGACAGCTAGATTGTTTTCAGGCCCAGTGCCTCCGCAATATCTTGAACATCCCGTCCGCGTACATCTCCAGAGTTCCCAACAGAGACGTGCTGCCGCGAGCCAATCAAGACCCGTACACGACGCAGCTCCTGAGACAACAACTTCTGTGGTTTGGAACAATAAGCAGGGCTATCAATTCGAATATGTTGCGGCGCCTTACGTTTCAGAACGGATGCCTGCGACCAGCTACAGACGCTTGCGCTCGGGCTGTAGGGCGGCCGAGGAATGAATGGGCAAAATGCTTAATGAACACGATCGGTCCGCACTTCGCTTCAAAGAAGGCCGCAATGCAACGCATTCGCGAGCCCGCAGCTTGGCGAAAGTTTGTGGCAGGCTTTGCATCGTCTCTTCCTCCTCCCCCTCCCCCTTCTGCACGCTAACCTTGGGCAATTCAAGAGAGAATGTTGGTAGGCCGCCATTCCCGCAAAGCGGCAATCGGCGTGCGCTGTCGCCTGCCCACGCGCTTCGGCGTATGGCACTTCTGTCTGCCTGCCTGTCTTCGGGTTTCGAGGGGCATCTCCCCAACTGCGGTGGTGAGACGGTGGGGCTCGAGATGTGGATGAGGACGGGGATAGGGATCGGTTAAACGATACTGAGTTTGCATGGACCCCCGTCTCGTGAGCCCCGAGACGTTCCCCCCGCCGCTGCTCCAGCAGGGGCCCCCGGGCCCTCAGCCGCTCCCGCCCTCCTCCTCCACGGACCAGCGTGCGGGCCTGTGAGGGCAGCACGTCCACCTCCGACACCTCCACGGCCTCCCCACTTCCTCCTCCTCCTCTCCCCTCCTCCCCCTCCTCCCCATCCTCCCCCTCCCCCTCCCCTTCCTCCTCCTCCTCCTTCCCCTCCTCCTCTTCCTCCTCCTTCCCCTCCTCCTCTTCCTCCTCCTCCTCCTCCATCTCCTCCTCCTCCTCCTCCTCCTCGTCCTCCTCCTCCTCCTCGTCCTCCTCCTCCATCCTCCTCCCCCTGGACGAAGGGGGAGGTCCGTGAGCCACCAGCACCACCACCGCGAGGCGGTCACGGCCGAGGCCGCGGCGCGGAGCAGCACCGCCTTGGCGCGCGGGGAGGGGGGGCGCATGTTCACCTGTTGAGCGTGGACCGCCGCGGTCCCAGCACTCCTATAGTGGGATGCCCAGGGACATACAAGTACTAGCATCTGTCCTCCTTGGAGGCGCGCGTCCGACCCAAACATCTCGTATACCCATCTTGCAGTACATCGTTTCCCGAGCGGTGTGGCCACAAAGAGCCTGCCACGAAGTAGATACTGTACGATGTATTAGTGCGCGCGTCGCCCCTGGGGGGGCGACGCACACGATTCGTATTTGTATGTTGCGGTGACGCCGATTGGAGCCAACGATTGTGCGACGAATTCGCGTGATGCCATGGATCCCAGAAGTGATCGCAAATACACGTCGGTCGGAGGAAGTAGGTAGAAACATGAAGTAGGAAGGCGTTGACAGAAGATTGGGTGTCCACCCGCCCCCCCAAAAGAGGACGGAAAAGGTGAAGCCACTCGATCATGGAGGTAAGAAGGCGCTTGCAGTAGATTGGAATCCGAGAATCTAAAAATACCTGCTTGCTCGAGGAGTGCTCGGGAGGAGGAGGAGGAGGAGGAGGAGGAGGAGGAGGAGGAGGGGGGGGGAGGGGAGGAGGAGGGAGGAGAGGAGGAGGAGGAGGAGGGAGGGCTTCTGGGGTTCTTCTGGGAGGCCCTGGTGGGCGGCGGCCGGCGGCCGGTGTGCGGGTCGAGGGCCTCACGGTCGGGGCGCACGCCTCGCCCGGGGCCGCGGCCGACGGCCACGAGAAACGCTCCGGGAAAGGGCAGCCGCCTGGCCGGCAGCTGGGCCAGGAGAGGAACCCAGCTCTGGGCCTCCCTCCTCCTCCTCCTCCTCCTCCTCCTCCTCCTCCTCCTCCTCCTCCTCCTCCTCCTCCTTGGGCCTCCCCCTCCCCCCCCCCCCACCCCAAGCAGGTGCTTCTCTCGAGATAGCAGCGACACCACCCCCACAAGCACCCCGACGAGCGAGGGCGCTCAGCAAGCGCACCCGAAGCAGGAGTCGAACAGCCCCCCCCCGCAAGTGCTTCTCCAGAGCGCAGGGGCACGGCCCTCACAAGAAGCACCCCGACGAGCGCTCATGCCGAGCTTTCCGAGCGGGGCTGGCGATCGAAAGTGGCGGAGGATGGACCGAAGATGACCGAAAAGGCATGGATGCAAGGGTACCCTTGGGGAGTCCATCATCCTTCCAATCGGTTCAGACTGTTCTGCTCGCAGCCCTGGAATAGGTCCTGGCCGAGCGGTGCCAGCGGCGACGGCGACCAGAGGTTTCGAAGGGAACCCTGCCATGACGACACCGGAACTCACGGAGGCCCCAACAAGTTGAACAACCAAAGGACAAGCAAAAACAAAAAGGTACAGCCCTCGTGATACCAAACGCCGAATAAGGAACGACGGGATTCCTCTGGCCACGGCCAGCCTCGTCCGCGCAAGGATCTCCGACCCGGATCTGAGGAACGGCCTCACAGCCCCTCCTGATTCCAACGTGGTCCGCATGCCGGCGTCTGGACGGCGTCCCCGACGGCCACGACGACGGCGACGGCGACGACGGCGACCACGACCACGACCGCGACGACGGCGACGACGGCGACGACGACCGCGACGGCGACCGCGGCGACGTCGTCGTCGACGACGACGACGACGACGACGCGAGGCGGCCCGGGAGAGCCGCGGGGCACGCCGCGGTGCGGCGCAGCGCGGGGGGCCTCGCGCCCGAGGCGGTGCCAGGCCTCCTCTGGGTCGTCGCCGGGCGCGGCGGCGCCTCGTCGCGGCGCTCTCCCCCTGCGTGGCGTGAGCCTCCTCCTCCTCCTCCTCCTCTTCCTCCTCCTCCTCCTCCTTTTCCTTCTCCTCCTACTCCTCTTTCTCCTCCTCGCCCTCGTCCTCCTCCTCATCCTTTTCCTCATGTTCCTCCTCCTCCTCTTTTTCCTCCTCCTCCCCAGAGACCCAGCGTTTCGAAGAAATGAAGACGGAATTGTTTCCCCCGCTTTCGGCTTCTAGAGGCCCTCGCCAGGAACCGGGACCGTCAAAAAACGACTCGGGATGAAAACCTAGTCCTGGGGAATGGTTCGAGACTTGCGGGGGGCTGGTCCCGTAGTGAGTAATTCACGATATCGGATTTCCGGGCCCTCCTTTTGTTCCTGCTACTTATCCTCTGCACACGCGGAATGAGTCGAGTAGGGGATCGACTACATAATTAAGTTTCACAAAATTGTTACTCAAAAGATGTTCTACGAAAGACGGAAACTATGAATTTGAAATAAAAATCAATGTTGTAGTTAGTCGATCCCCTAATGAGTCCGCAAAGCGTGCATGCACACCGAATGGCAGATGCAGGGACCTCCAAGATGAAACTCCGGTGAGGGCGCCCACGTGCTTCGCCGCCTGGCCCTGAGTGCGCTGACGCGCGCACGCACGCGCCCCACAGGCGAGAATACGTAGCACCCCGCAATTGCGGATAAGAGTGAGGAGGCGGGCGCGGGCGACGCGGGCGTCGTCGAGCCAGCGGACCTCGTGGCCCCCACCTTCCCTGTCGATAGCGCTTTCCTCCTCCTCCTTCTCCTCCTCCTCCTCCTCCTCTTCCTCGTCCTCGTCCTCATCGTCATCGTCATCCTCTCTCTCTCTCTCTCTTTCTGATGCCTCGGGGTGCTCTCCAGCTGCGCCTCGCCGAAGGCGTTCCCGCGGGGCCCAGACCGTCTCGAACGGCCGCCAGGGAGCCGAGCTCGGACCAAAAAGCCCACACGTCTGTGACGATGAGCTGCGCAAGCTTCCAGCCCCGGGCACCCTTCCTCGCCCCTGGCCTCCGTGGAGACGCCTCGGACAGGGCTTCGCCTCCGAGGGATGTGGAGAGGCGGTCACCCCTCCCTCGGCGGGAGCTCCCGGCTGCTCTGCGGCGGGGGCGGACGCCGCGCCTCCCAGGAGGGCCCCGGCGGCCCTCCTGCCGAGCTGCTGGAACAGGAGGCCGTCGAGGAGCGCCAGGAAGGCCTCCCGCAGCGGCCCCGCGCGCCGAGGGGCCGGGCGCCGTCCCGCCTCCATCCCCGCCTCCATGCCTCCCCCACGCTCCTCCTCGCTCCTCCCTCCTCCCTCCCCTCCTCCCTCCTCCCTCCTCCCGCCTCCTCCTCGCTCCTCCCTCCTGCCTCCTCCCTCCTGCCTCCTCGTGCTGGTGTTCGTGCTCCCTCTCCTCCTCCGCCTCCGCCTCCTCCCTCCTCCTTCTTCGCCCCTGCATATCCTCCAGGTTCCTGCTCCTGCTCCTGCTCCTGTGCTCCTCCTCCTCCTCCTTCACCTCCTCCTCCTCCTCCTCCTCCTCCTCCTCCTCCTCCTCCTCCTCCTCCTCGTCGTGTTCCACCTGCTCCTGGTCATGCTCATGGCCCTTCTCCTCCAGCTCCTCCTCCACTGGTCCTGCTCCTGTGCATGCTCCTCCCCCATCCAAATACTCTTCCTTATGGCCATGCTCCTCGTTGTCCTCCTCCTCCTCCTCCTCCTCCTCCTCCTCCTCCTCCTCCTCCTCCTCCTCCTCCGTCTCCTCCTCCTCCTCCTCCTCCTCCAACTGCCCCTCCTCTCACTGCTTCTCCTCCATCTCATCAAGCTCATCAATATCATTATCCTTCTCCGCATCACGATTCGTCGTCATCTCCATCATCATAATCATCATCATCATCATCATCATCATCATCATCATCATCATCATCATCATCATCATCATCATCATCATCATCATCATCATCATCATCATCATCATCATCATGATCATCATCATCATCATCATCATCATCATCAGCATCATCATCATCAACAGCAGCATCAGCATCATCAGCAGCAGCATCATCATCATCATCATCACCACCACCACCATCAGCATCATCATCAGCATCATCACCATCAGCATCATCACCATAAGCATCATCATCATCATCACCATCATCATCATCATCAGCAGCATCAGCATCAACAACATCATCATCAGCATCACCATCGTCAGCACCATCATCATTATCATCAGCAGCAGCAGCATCGGCATCATCAGCATCATCAGTATCATCATCTTCAGCATCATCATCACTATCAACATCATCATCATCATCAGCAGCATCATCATCAGTATCAGCATCATCATCATTACCACCGTCAGCATCATCATCATCAGCAACATAACCAGCATCAGCATCATCATCAGCATCGTCCTCATAAGCATCAGCAGCAGCAGCATCAGCATCATCACCATCAGCATCATCATTATTAACAGCATCAGCATCAACATCGTCATCAGCAGAAACAGCATTGACTCAACATCATAATCAGCAGCATCATCAGCAGCAGCATCACCGGCATCCTCAGCAGCAGCAGCTTCATAATCCTCATCAGCATCGTCGTCATCATCAGCAGCATCAACAGCAGCATCAGCATCATCAACAGCAACAGCATCATCATCGACACCAGCATAAGAATCATCATCATCTGCATCAGCATCAGGATCGTCAGCTGACTCATCAGCATCAGTATCATCATCAGCATCATCATCATCATAATCATCATACTAATCATAACTATCAGCATCAGCATTAGCATCATTACCAACGTCACCATCATCATCATCATCATCAGCAGCAGCAGCATCATCATCACCGTCATCATCGTCATCAGCCCCATCACCAGCAGCACCAGCAGGAGCAGCATCATCACTATCATAATCACAGCATCAATATCATCATCGTCAACGACATCACAGACACAAAAATCAACGGCAACGACATCAGTCGTAGCATCGACATCAGCAGCAGCATCGTCATCGTCAACACCAAAACCCAAAACATCATCGTCCGCCTCATCATCATCGTCGTCGTCCACGTCGTGACCACCAGCAGCATAATCATAAGCATCGACACCATCACCACCATGAGTCGTCGTCATCATCATGATCATCGCATTCGTTATGATCATCATCATCAGCATCATCATCAACATCAACGTACATATCATCATCAACATCGTCATTATCATCATCAACAACATCATCATCATCATCATCATCATCATCATCATCATCATCATCAACATCGTCATCATCATCATCAACATCAACCGGATTACCATCCCCATCGGCCTCCGCATTCTCATCAAGCCTCCTCCCGGCTCCTCCATTTTCCCCCTTCGCCTGCTGCTCCTCCTGCGCCCCCACCTCATATGTTTCTCGGCGATCAACTTCACAAACCATTCAGACAGAGCGACGTGTGAACACACAAAATCTACGAGGGTGTCAAAAGGAGCACCACAAGTCCTCACTGGCCCTAGACGGCCATGGGGAGCAAATCCTGGTGCTCTTCGGCCAGAGCGGAAAAAAACACGCCTGAACAAGAAGACGTGTTTGGGCGTTGCACGGCCGCAGTCCTGCTTCAATTGGAGACGCCCCCCCTGAGTGTAAGAACCGCCGCAACGGTTGCCCGCCGATCCGGCGTGTGAGTTTCTGAAAGCGTGGGCTTGGGCTCGCTCAAGCTTCGCTCTGCGAGCGGGGGGACCTCATTAACTGACGAATTCAGTGCTCGGCACCTCCCCCCCCCTGCCAGCCCCCCCCTCACGATTTCGCCCCCCCACCCCCCAACCCCCGGAGCTTTGCTCTGCGAGGGTGACAGGAGAGGGGGGGGGGGGCGCTCTGAAGGGGGGGGGGGGCTGCAAGGGGGGGGCCCTCTCCGGCGGGAGCGGGAGCTGCAGGGAAAGGCGGGGGGGCTCCGCTTTGCAGATGGGCGCTCTGCAAGGGGGGGGGGGGGGGGGGGCAGGGGGAGAGGGGGGACAGGAGAGAGGGTCGTCTGCAAGGGGGGGGGACAGGAGAGAGGGGGGGGGAACAGGGGGGGGGGCAGGAGAGAGGGGGGGGGCAAGCTAGGTGCGCTCGCGTCATATCTGACATCCTACCCCTCCCTCCCATCCCTTACCACGGCGCAGATCCCCTCTCTACTCGCACAGTCGGATGTCGAGCAGGGCAATGATCCCGAAAGGGTACGCGATGCATTGTAGAGCACGGCGTGACATGGCGTAGAAGAGGACCGCAAAACGTAGTATCAACCTAGCATTGCATTGCATGCCGTGGCATGGCACGGGAAATGACGCCAGCGCTGCAGCGGGAACGCGTGGAAGGGTGAGGGAGAATAATGGAGCACAAGAGAAATTGGCAGGAGGGGGGCACGGAGCAGAACACAAGTGGTAGAACTAGACAGGCAGATCGGGTGGGCAGACCCATAGCGGTCAGGTCGGGAAGGCGGGCCCAGGCGACCAGGTCGAGCAGGCGGGTTGCTGAAGCGTGTGTCCCGCATGAATCGCGAGGAAGTCTCGAGCGATAGCGCGATTCACAAGTAAATCGCGAGACAAGCCAAAGCGAGAGCCTGATTCCTGAGCGCCGAGGGCGCATCGTCTGAATAAATTGCGGGGGGGTCCCACGCGAAAGCGCGATGCGCACATGGATTGTGAGGAAGTCCCGCGCGAGAGCGCGATTTGGGAATACATTGCCAGGAAGTATCAGGCGGGAGCCGTTGTTGTTGTAAACCGAGGGCCAGGGGCCCAGCTTATGCCCCGTGACCCTCCCTGATTTGAAACAGGGTGCAAGCACTGGGGGAAGCACTTCAACTGAGAAAACACAATGGTCACCGGAGCGGGGGACTCCCCCTACCCCCTCCCCCTGGGCCTGGAGAGGTCCCATCGCGGGTGGTCAGGGGAGTCCTTTTCGACTCCTGGGAGGGCTAAAACACGACACCCCTCACGAGGAGTCTGGCCCCGACGGGGGGAGGAAGAAAAAACCCTCTCCTCTTCTTTGAAGCCAAAATCATTGATTTTACTACGGTTTTGGCCCCATTTTGGCATTCTGAGGGGGCAGCGCTCCTTAAAGCTTCCCTCTTCTTTCAAGGCTAAATCATTGATTTTACGAAGGTTTTGGCCTCATTTTGCCCTTCTGAGGGGGCAGCGCTCATTAAAGCTCCCCTCTTCTTTGATCGATTCCCTCCAAGATGGCCCCAAGAAGCGCCCAGGAGGCACCAAGAGGCCCCAAGATGGCCCCAAGAGGCCCCCAGGAGGCCCCCAAGAGGCCTCCAAGAGGCCCCCAAGATGCCCCCAAGAGGCCCCCAAGAGGCCCCAAGAGGCTCCCCCGAGGCACCCAAGACGCTCCTGGAAGCCCCTGGGGCCGCCAAGAGGCCCCCAAGACGCCCCAAACGGCCTCCAAGAGGCTCCCAAGAGGCCCGAAGAGGCTCCCCCAAGGCACCCAAGACGCTCCTAGAAGCCCCTGGGGCCGCCAAGAGGCCCCCAAGACGCCCCAAAAGGGGACGAGGTGCCCGAACGCCTCACGCCACGAGGAGCCCGAACGACTCACACCAGGACGAGGGGCCCGAACGACTCACACCACGAAGAGCCCGAACGACTCACACCAGAAGGAGGGGCCCGAACGACTCACACCAGGACGAGGCGCCCGAACGACTCACACCACGAGGAGCCCGAACGACTCACACCACGACGAGGGCCCCGAACGACTCACACCACGAGGAGCCCGAACGAGTCACACCAGGAGGAGGGGCCCGAACGACTCACACCAGGACGAGGGGCCCGAACAACTCACACCACGAGAAGCCCGAACGACTCACACCAGGACGAAGAGCCCGAACGACTCACACCACGAAGAGCCCGAACGACTCACACCAGGAAGAAGGGCCCGAACGACTCACACCAGGACGAGAAACCCCAAACGACTCAAACCACGAGGAGCGCTTTCTCTCCCTCCTCTTCCGCCTCGTCCTTCTCCCGCTCCCCCCACAAGGAGGATGTACAAGGAGGCGGGAGGAAGGAGGAACAGGGGAGATATGCGGGGCCAAGCGGACACACGCCTGAAAAAAAACACGACTGACGGCATGCTTCGCAAGAGTTGCTGTTGTGAGATGGGCTGGTGGGGATACGCGAAGCGTAAAGAATTATTCGTTGGTAGTGAAAATTCTACAACAACAGCAGCAACAACAACAATGGCATCGACAAGAGCAATAGCATCAACAACAACAGCAACAACAGCAGCAACAACAACAGCAATTACTAGCACGTGGGGACACACCGTTCTCACCAGTGCCAGGGTTTTCATAGGAGGCGGGCAATACCCCCACTTTGTGGGGGGGCCGGTTCAAGCTCTACCAAATTTCCAAACGACTCTTCGCCACCACCCACACCCAGCTTCCCGCCCTATGACGTTCGGACACTTCACTTCGTGGCATGCGGACGACCGTGGCTACTATTCAGGGCCCCGCGGCCGACGACGACGGCGTGCGCGCGCGAAGAAAAAACGAATGTGTCCCGCATGGTATTATTTGACAGGGATGATGGCCCTGGCAGGTGCGCAACCGTTGTCGCAGAAGTTCGAAAAAGTTGCTCGCAAAAGCCCGTTTGACAGAAATGTTTAAAAAGTGTTGGGTTTCCTACGAATCCGCAAGAGCGCGCGGGATGAAATTTTGACATTTTTTTGTTGAAAAACCATTGTTTTTTGATGTTTTTATGTTAAAATCGCTACGAAACTAAGGTTTTGGAAGGATTTCGTCTTGCGCGCGCGAATGTCCACTTTACCTTATTTTTTGCAAGGGATTCTTGAAATTTGGTTATATTAGAACAAGAAATGTCATTTTCTATTGTTTTTTGCAAGGGAAAGCGGATTACAACAAAACAACCGGATCCTGTACACACCCTCTTTTCTGAGGCTTCCTCACGAAAATAATGAAAATGTAGCTGCGGCCTAGGCGGCGCAGGGGGGGCGCGCACCAGGGGGCCCAACAATAATTATTCTTTAGAATAAATAATGTTCAACAACAGCAACACCAACAACGAGCACGACAACACAAACAACAACACCACCACCAACAACAACAGCACCAAACCTAACAGCAACAACAACAGCAACAACAACATCACCAGCAACAACAGCAACTGCAACAATCTCTGGTCCGTGGCAACTCACGGGAGCCTCCCCTGTCCTCTTGCGGGCTCCCGCGACGCGACGCCAGCCGACGCGGGCGACGGGTCGGCGCTCCCTCGCCGACTGCGGCGTGCTGCTGCGCACCCCCGCGCCGCTCCTGGAGACGGCACTGCGAGGGCACACACGAGGCTCCCGCGAGCTGCTGCACGACCTGTGGCGAAAAGGAAGCCCCAGGCCAAAGGCGGGAGGGAGGAGGAGGAGGCGGAGGAGGAGGGGGACCTGGAGGAGGAGGAGGAGGGAGGAGGAGGAGGAGGAGGAGGAGGAGGAGGAGGAGCTCTGGGGCCCAGAGATCCAAAACAGCAAGGCAGCAACAACGGCGTCGGAGAATCAAGAGCACCGGTGCGCATTCGACCCCGGACACCCGCTGTTTCCCTGCGGCCTGCGGCGGCCTCCAGCGACCTGCGGCGGTCTCCCGGGGCGAAGGCTGGATGTCTGCCCCCCCGAGGTCGCCCCGACACCCTGACCTCCAGGCGCCCCCAACACGAAGGAGAGACACGGCGGGCGCGTTCTGCAGATTGCGGCCGCTGGGGGGTGCTGTAGGGCCCGGGCCGGGGAGTGGCTGTCCGCGGTAGAAAACGCTGCCCCTGGAGCGAAGCCGAAAAGCCCAGGATTAGAGAGCCGGAAAACCACCCTCGTAATGAGCAGGGAAGCAGTCGAACAGGGCAGGGCTGTCTAGCAAACGCCCAGGGCCATTTTATCGGGCGTTGGCAGGACTAGGTTTAGTGCGACCTGGTTTAGTGATGTGTACTGGGGGACGCCCCCCCCGTCCCATTCCACGAACTGAAACTGCCGCCACCCGAAGAAAAACCAGCTACTGCAGACCTGGTCTAGTGATTCCAGTCTACGGTGGAGGTTTTAGATAAGGATACCTTCGATAAGAAACCCAGGGTCTCGCGACCGATGGGCGGCCAAACGTCGGACACCCACCTCGCCTTGAAACAATAATAAATGCACCAGGGTCTGCACCAGGGTCTGGGCCCAATGCCACCGCCGTATTGTTCGGCTTCGGTGACCAATCCACAACCGGCTCCCCTTACTCGGGGTCCTGGCTATGTCCGAGTTTACAGTGAACGCCAATTGTTGGGGTCAGGGTGGGCTCTCCGCCTCGAAAAGGACCCGCGCCACGCAGCCACCGCGCAGCTAGAAGCACCAAGAGCACAAGCAGCACGAACACTAAACCGTCGGAGGTCCGCGCCCAGAGGGGTCACGCTCGCGCTCCTCTTGTGGAGACTCTGAGCGTTCCGGAACACTCTGGGAGCGTTCTGGAGCGCTCTATGAACGGATCTGTCCTCGTCCCAGGCCCGTCCACCATGTGACACCTGCTCTAGAACAGGAACATCTCGTAGATGAGTCTACCCGTTCTCCGACCTTGCACCGCGCTGTGCATAGACGCATCCACCCCGAAAGTGTCAATGGACGTCACGGCATCCAATGTGTCCATAGACGCTTTTGGCCAGGACGTGAGAACGGCATTTGGCATCGGCACCAGATGATGGTCTTCGAAGAGCAGGTATTGAGCAAGGACCGACCGTCCCGGCATTCCTATATGCCTACCGCAGAATCTCCTCAAAACCCACAAACTTTCGAATCTCAAACAAAAAACTAGAACATAAACCCGCTGTGTTGAAACAAGACGGCGAGAGTCTCAGCCGGACATGTTCTAAGGACATGTTCTAAGGACATCATAACATTATTTGGTGAGCGTATAGGCAAGCCACGACGCTTCGCCACTGCCCGAAGGTAGGCTTGGCCCTCCAAGTCCGACCCTCTGCTGCGAGCCCCCGAGGGGTGCATCGCGTGCGCACGCGCGCGGTGCCAGAGCCGCGGGCGGCTGCGCCGGCGGGGACATCCGCCCGCCGCGCGGGGCGGCGAGGGGCTGATGCCGCCCCCGGCGATGGGAGGAGGAAGAGGAGGAGGAGGAGGAGGAGGAGGAGGAGGAGGAGGAGGAGGAGGAGGAGGAGGAGGGGGAGGGGGAGGAGGAGAGGAGGGGGGTGACAGAGGGAGGAGGAGGAGAGGAGGAGGAGCGAGGAGGAGAGCAGAGGAGGCAGGAGGAGGAGGAGGAGGAGGAGGAGGAGGAGGAGGAGGAGGAGGAGGAGTAGGAGGAGGCGGAGGAGGCGGAGGGGGAGGAGGAGGGGAAGGGGGAAAAGGAGGAGGAGGGAGGAGAAGGGAGCAGGATGCCAGCAGGCGCCAGGCGTTAACGAGCGGGGACGCAGAAGGAGGGAGGGCGGACAGGGGCCTCCTGGATGGGGTCAGAGCAGCTGGGGTAGGAGGATCGCACCTCATCGCCGATGCAATCACCGATGCGCCACCGATGCACAGTTGGAACATCACGCGTTTCTTACGACTACCAGCAGTCTGTTTATATTTATTTTTATCAGAGGGGGAAAAACGTGTGATGATCCATCTAAGCGCGAAGGCGACGCATCGGCGGCGTCGACGTGGAGCGCCTACGCATCGCCGATGCGGCGGACTCCTCCGACCCCTTCTGCGCGGAACCCATGTGAGAGGCCTTCAGGAGCAGGGGGAGCGCTGAGGGGAAGAAGTGCGTGCACCGCCCTCGTGCAGCGGAAGGCTCACGCTGAAGGCCTGCAGCGTGCGGCCTTGCTGCAAAGTCCCCTCCCCGCCTCCAGTCGGCCAGAGGATCGGGGTTCTTCCTGGCCAGCTGGACGCGGGACGAGAAGCCCGGGCACGGCAAGCCATGCAGGGAAGAGCCGAGAGAGGTGTGGCGCGGACATCTTGCCGTCGCTCGGACGTCCACTCCCCGTGCATGTGTCGGGTTCGTGGGTGTCTCTTTCGCAAGATGATCCACGGTGCTCCTGGAAGGTCCTCGATGAGAAACACTGCACACGCTGGAACGATGCCAGGGCATGGGGAGCTTCGCCTTTGGCCTGCTCGCGGATGCGTGCCCCCTCCGACGCGCCCCCGCTTCAGCCGAGTCCCCTCTTCTCACGCAGCGAGCTCTTCACCGCGTGACTGCCTGTCGGGGAGCTCGCACTCATCCTCCCTCCTCCTTCCTCCTTCCTCCGCCTCCGCATCCTTCGAGCCCACCCTGGAACTCCCGCAACCCGTCGAAAACCATTGGACAAAGCTCCGAATGCCGCCGTCGACGACGGACGACGACGGCGACGGCGACAACGACGACGACGGACTGACAGACGGCGACGACGACGGACGGGCGGACGGACGGACGCACGGACGGCGGCGTGCGAGACCAGGCCGCGCCTCCTGCGTGCCGCCCACGGAGTGCACGGTGTCCGCGCCGCAGCCTCGCGCAGGGGCAGGGGCCGCTGCCGGGGGGGGTCCTTCCAGATCTCGGTCCCCGCCACACCGCGCGCGCGCGACCGGAGCCCACGTGTCTGCAGCGGAGGCCAGTCCACAAAAGACCTTCCACATCAACCCCGCCCCTGAGACCCCAGGGAGTCCATGGATTCTTGGAGTGGGAGCGTCGCGCTTTCCGTGGCAAGAGCATCGAAACCCAAGGAACCAAGGACACCTAGGAGGCAAGCAGGGTGAGTCTTGGCATGGATCCCCACTGTACGATTCGCGATGGCGCCCATGACCAGCCCCCAGGCAAGCCCCCGTCCATACCTTAGGAGGCGACAACTGGGAGGTCTTCGTCGTAAGGACTAAGGGGAATTCAGCCCCACTGCGGGGCCGATGCGCCGGATTGGGCCGCGGATTCAGCGGGATTGAACCAATTTGAACGGGATTCAACCAGATTATGCGGAATTAAGCCAGATTAAACTGGATTTCGGACCAGGGCAAAATCAGAACTTGACCTCCCAGGATTTGCATCTGAACCTCCCCCCTCCCCCCCCTTGTCGCGTAACGACTCGCGCTGGCACCGCCCGGGAATTGGCCCTTCTTACGCACTCCCAGACGGCGCCAGCACGAATCGTGACATGACCGGCCACCTCCCTCCCCCACAGATCCGCCGTCGTGACTTTCTCAATATACGGGGCCCCTGGAAGTCTCGACCCATTCCCCAGGACCGGACTCTCAGATTGAGTCGCCTTTAGACGGCCCCAGGGCTCGGCGAGAGATCTTCTGGAGGCCGAAGGCGGCGAAAAACCTACGTCTTGAGATGTTCAATGCGCTGAATCTCAGGGCCCCGTGTCCCCGCCCTCGGCCATGTTGCCAGGGCAACTCAACAGAAAAGAAAGGGGTCTCTCTCGGTGGTTGCCCGACTGGACTTCTGTGCTCCTCCGGACGTGCGTCCTCCTCGTCGCGAGCACGTGCGTCGAAGGGCCCCAGGCCCAGGCCGTGTCCGGCCTTTCGCTCCACCTCGAATCCAGCTGGGGCGCCCTGGACCTCGTGGCAGGCGCCCTGAAGGGCGACGAGAGCTATACGTATCCGCTGCTCCCTGGCCAGGGCCACCCCGAACCCAGGAGCTGTGCATGCGCCCTCCTGGCCAGGCCAGGAGGGCGTGGCGTGCACACCGCTGCCCGATTCAGGATGGGCGCGGCCAGGGAGCAGTGAGCATCTATAGATCTCCTCGCCCTACCCTGGAGGCAGTGGGGGCCCTCCTTGGAAGTCCCGAGGCCTCCTTGGGCCGAGCACCAGCCTGTGGGTCGCCTCCCTAACGTTTGTTCTATGGCGCTCGCTGTCGGTCTACAAACGTGAGGGGCGGGGCTGGCAGAGGGGTGGATGCATCGACCTGGAATCGGCGATACATCGCCGATAGATCGGCGATAGGCCTCCGATCGTGAATCCGAACCTTCCTGGGAAGGTTGGGACTGTCAGGCCCCTATCGGCGATGTGGACGATTGGGGACCGATGCGTCCCCCCGCATGCCTATCCCCCCCTTTTTCGTTGTCCCTGAGAACGACTCCGAGAAGGCCCCATAATGCCCCAAATGCAGCCGTCAAGACGGGTACAAATCGAGTGGGGGATCGACCACAGAATCGATTTAACCCAGACCTGATTTTCCCCGCAGAAGCCTCGGACACTTCGCAGAACTTTCTACTAACATTCTACGTATTTCGATTGAAGACTCGACATGAAAATCAAATCTGGGGTAAATCAATCATGTAATCGGTCCCATACTCGAACAATACGGTAGAGGGAAACAATTACTGAACACTCCCCCTCCCCCCAAACTCAATGTTGGCACGCGTAGGGGGAGACTGCGGTCGAAGTGCACGTCATCAGACCCACCGCCAACTTTGAACATTGGGGGGAGAGGGAGGCGTTGACAGATGAATGTGGCATTGAGTGTTCGCTGCATTGGGGGGGTGAGGGAGGCGTTGACAGATGAATGTGGCATTGAGTGTTCGCTGATTTGTTCCGAGGCCTGAAATTACCACGGTCACCGAGCTTCGCGCCCTTGCGCCCCGCGAGGCGCGCTCCTCCTCGCGCCGCTGCGCCCCGACGCGACGCCCTCTGGAGAAGGGCCGGCCGCTCTGGCCGAGACCGCGGCGCGCGACGAGCGCGACTACATACCTGCGCGCCCCCGCGAGGAACCTACAGGGCAGTTTTCAATACATAGGATTGTTTAGAATATGAGATTTTTAGCACATGATTAATTAATGAATAAATATATGCATGAACTCATGTTTAATACACGATCCGCACGCGGAGCATGCATCAGAAACGGCACTGTAAACTATGCTCCAAGACGTCTGCTGCTCTCAGAAATGGGCGATCTTGGAAACCCTGGGCCCAAAAGCGTTTTCATCTCTTGGAGGCACATCTCTCGCTTCCGCAGCCTTCCGCCGGCCTTCCGCCGCTGGAGGCGGCCTCGTTTTGCTTCGCCGACCTTCCGCCACCCTTCCGCCGCCTTCCGCCGCGGACGAGATGGCAGCTCCTTCCATCCTCGAAGGCAAAACCCTTTTTGGAACGCCCCGCATAAAATCGAGCACCCCGAAAAGTCTCGGAATAGTGCCTACCCGACGCGCTGGCGAAAGGCCCAACAGGGATCGCCTCCCAGGGTCCGACGCCAGAAAACCGCCCCGTTCCGATACCCTCCTGGTGCTCGAGATTATTTCTGGCGGTCGAAAGGCTGAGGTAGGTTGGAAAATCAGAACCCACGACCAGCCCAAGCCCACCCGAGAGATCAAAGATAAGAATGTCAAAGATGCATCGAAATAGGCCCCAAAACCATAGGACGCCATGAAGAAGGCTGCCGACCCCGTGCGGGTCTCTAGGCGTGTGAGATTCGACCGCGCCGTAATCCCCCCCTGGGGACCCCTAAAGTCTGCCCCCCTGCGCATAGAGAAGTCTGCCCCCCCTGGGGACCCCAAACCGAAAACTTGACCCCCCCCCCCTGGCCCTGCGCGAACTCATCATGGGAGAGCCGAGGGCCTCAGAACGGGCCAAGAGGGCCCCAAGAGTTTCCATAGATAGTTCACGAGGGCCGAGTCGTCAACACTTGTTCGAAGACGCCCAAGATGGCCTTTCTACGGCTGAAGATGCCTCCACGATGCCCCAAGAGGCATCCACGAGGCTTCCCAAGACGGCCCTGAGAAGCAAAACTCGTTTCCTCCCCCTTGGCATCTGCTCCTGCTGGGTTTTCGCGACATCGCCGGCGGCCCTAGAGACCCTCAAGAGAGCCCCAACACGGCTCACGCGGCGCCCAAATATGGCCAAAGAAGCCTCCAGACGGCCCCGGAGGGCCCCACGACGGCCCCAAGAGGAGGCCCAGAGCGGGAACCCGACCATACATTTCGAACCTTCGACCCCGAGACGCGCCCATGTTGGCCCCAAAAAACCCAAAAGGTCCCACGATGCCCACAGGGAACGCGAAAAAGGCCCCAAGAGGCCCCCAGCCCCCCAGGAGGCCCCCAGGAGGTACAAAAACTTCCTCCGGGACGTCCCCGAGAGGCTGCCCACGAGACCCCATCACCCGTTTGACTGGCCTCAGCTCCACAGACCAAGCCCGGTGGCGGGATGCACCGAAGCAACTCGAAAAATCATTCAACGCGTGTTTCGACACATGCCTGCCGCCTGTCAACACAAGCTTTCGCCCGTCGTCTTGGGATGCCCGCATCGCCCTGGACGACCACCAGAGGCCCGAGTGCAGACCCCAGGACAAGGTCCTGACTGTTCCTCCTCCTCCCCCCCCTCCTCTTCCTCCTCCTCTTCTTTCCATCCTCCTCCTCCTCCTTCTCCTCCTCCTCCTCCTCATCTTCCTCCTCCTCCTTCTCCTCCTCCTCCTCCTCTTCCTCCTCCGCCTCATCTCCTTCCCCCGTCCCCCTCCTCCCCCTGCTCCTCCTCCCTCACTCTCTCCTCCCGAGCTTGCCCCTTCGCATCGGCTTCGTCGCCCCTCGCGCTTTGTCTGCGCCTGGCCCTGCATCTGCGGACCACGGCAGGGCTGGACCTAAACGTTGTGCTGCTGGACTTCATCTGTGTTTTGATTTCCGTTTTGGCGGGGAGGTACAGGAAAGCAGGTCGAGCAAAACGAAAAACATAACGAAAACAAAACGAACAACAACGTTTAGGTCCAGCCCTGGACAACGGTGCGGGCGCCCGACGGGGAATCATTTGCACGGTTTGCACTTCAGGGTGCCCTTCTTCTCGTCTCGGGCGACTCTGCTAATTACTGTCCACGGCGAACGCCGACTTCGGCAATTACCTGTGGCATTGCAATCCTCGCACACCACGCGAAGCTGCTTCGTCGTCCGATGATGCTCAATGTGCCCCTCTTCTTCAAATTTGCTGCGTCCGAAAACTCTTCCCCGCACACAGCACACGTCAACGATTGCCTCCGCTTCTGCTTTTCGTTTGCGATTGTTCGGCTCCTGGTTGACATTCTCACGTTCCTCCTCTTTGGGCTTGTCGGTCTCCCAGCAACGCTCCGCGCACACGCAACTGTCGTGCGTCTCCAACGCCACCATGACGCACATGGAAAATTCCCAGACGCTCGACACGAGCGGATGGCCCAGTATGTGAAATAAGCCTTCAGAATCTAAGTCTGACATACCTGTGTTTGTTGATTCCTAGGCTTCCAAACACGACAACGCCTCGGAAGCACGTCAGAGAGCCCTGTGAGGGCCGACGAAGGCTCCAAGACAACCCCACCCAGAACGGCCCGGACACCTTCCAGTATGGCCAGAACACTGCCCAAAGATGGCTCCAAGACGGCCCCAAGATCCACCCAGACGGCCCGAAGACATGTCTCTTCGAAGGGGCCGCGGGACACATCAAGAAGTAGACACAAAACCAAGGACTCCCCTGCACATATGCGTATAGATGTGAACATATGTGTATATATATGTAATATGAGACAAAAAGAAACATCAGCATCATCATCGATACCTTCTAGAACGTCGTCGCCCCCCATCCGCTTCCCACACTTTCCCATGCGCTTCCTGGAAATCAACGAATACCTGTGACTGTGTGTTTTCCCTCCTGACTCCTAGGAAGATCCGGGTGGCACCGTCGCGCCCAAGAATGAAGGGGCCCCAGGACACACAAATAAACACACACAAATAAAAAGACTCCCCATATTTTCCCAGATTTTCTGGGCTTCTGTCTTGCCCCCCGCATCCCATATTTTCCCATATTTTGCTGGAGTCGACGATGAATTTTGTCTGTGTGCTTCTTTCCCTCCTGAAAGAAGCCGGCCCAGGCCAGGCCCCCGACTGGGCCCCCCGTCGGGGCGGCGCAGAAGCGCGCCGCTGGGGACGAAGTCGAGGTGCAGCACCCGCAGCTTCAGCAGCTGCGGCAGCGAGAGCCTGGCACGGGGGCCGGGTGCACGGTTTCCCCCGGGGCCGTAGGCGACCCGAGGAGGAGGAGGAGGAGGAGGAGGAGGAGGAGGAGGAGGAGCAGGAGGAGGAGGAGGAGCAGGGGGAGGAGGGGGTGGAGAAGGAGGAGGAGGAGGAGGAGGAGGAGGAGAAGGAGGAGAAGGAGGAGGAGGAAGCCGGGTCGCCTAAGCCCTTCGGAGAAACCCTCCAGGGCCGGGGGGACGAAGCATGACACAAACATAAACCACTCCGGCGGTGGACAAACCTCCATTTAGCAAACCTCCCTTCAGTGAAAACTGCATGGGGCCGGAACCGACGGACCTGGACCCGCCAAAACGACGGCCGCGACGCCCTCTCGCGGACCAAAAACGGCCAATTCCTTAATCGACGTGTCAGGGCAGGAGGTCTGTCCACCCCCGACAACTCGGAGCTCCGCGTAAATGTCTTGGATCCAGGCCGGACCCCCCTGGCGGCGCCTCTGGCGCCGACCCTGGCGCGCTCCGCGCGCCAGGGAGGGGGGTCCAGCGCCGATCCGAGAAAATCCGCGCGGAACTCCGAGTTCTGTCTATGTGAAGGGGCCCTGGGACGCACAAATAATTACACACAAATAAAAGGATTCCCCATATTTTCCCATATTTTCTAGGTGTTTGTCTTCCCCCCACTTCCCATATTTTCCAATATTTTCTGGGAAATCGACGATTAATTGTGTCTGTGTGTTTCTTTCCCTCCTGATTCTGTTGTCCTTCGTTCCCCTAGTTAGGGGCTGCCGAGGTGCGCCCCGACCCGGACGTTCATCTACGGGGGGCGACAAGGTGGGGGGGGGTCCACCTTCCGGCGGTTCTGCCCGGCTGCGGGCAGGAAAGATCGGTCCTGTGGCTGCGGTCGCTGTGTCGCGATGCTGCAGCTGGATTTTGCGACGTCGGACCTAACGGTGTGGGTAGGAGGCCACATGCGAACCCTACCCCCGCCCCCCACGATTCCTGAGGGGGAGGGTGGGGGTAGGGTTCGCATGCGGTCCCCCAATGTGGGACCTTCAAACACTGGGAGGCAGAGGCATACGCGAACACTGCGCGCCCCCCCGCCGGAGGCACACGTCCGAACCGAGAGTACAGCGCACTCGTGTCGCAGTATGCCGTTGCCCCAACGGTTGGCCAGAGAGCGCCCGCCATCAAACATACACTTTGAGACTTCTGCACGCGCGGCGATACGTGTGGACGATACCGCAACATGGGGCCCGAAGACAGGGGCCACGGACGACCTTTGTGCGAGGAGGCCTTGCGCAATGAAGGTTCAACCTGGATCGAGGACGGACAAAACACCCTCTAACAGAATGCCATGCAGTAAAAGCTGCCAGGGGGGCGCTCCCCGTGCGCACGGCGCCGAGTTCCGATTAGACCCCAGCGGCGCAGCGAATCGAGGCCCCCCAAAAAGTCGGACTGATGCTGCGAAGCGAAAGTTGATTAGCGAAACCGACTGGGGACTGCACCGAACGGCTCGGGAAGCTTCTTCAACGGCTGCTGGGCTCTCCCCTCCTCCTCCTCCTCCTCCTCCTCCTCCTCCTCCTCCTCCTCCTCCTCCTCCTCCTCCTCCTCCTCCTCCTCGCCCTCCTCCTAGAGAGAGAGAGAGAGAGAAAAAAAAAAAAGGGCTCCAGCAAGCCAAAATCGTCAGTCCCGTCGGAAAATTGTCATTTTCAACAGATTCGGCTTATTGGTCTTCGAAGCGTCCAAAACGGCCCCAGAGGCTTCCAAGATCGCCAAAGACGGCCCCCAAGAGGGCCCAAAGATGGCTCCAGACGGGCCCAGGGCGGCCCAAGAGGCGCCCAAGACCCCCAAGAAGACCCCACGAGCGGCCCAAGAGGGGCTCAGGACAGCCCCGAGACGGCCTATGGAGGCCCCGAGACGACCTCAGGCGGCCCAAGATGCTCTCCAGACGGCCCCATGAGCCCCAAAGACACCCCTGGACGGTTCCAGGCGGGTCCAGGGGCGAAAGGGTTCCATCAAGCTAAAGTCGTCACAGCCCCTTCGGAAAATTGACATATTCAGCAGATTCGGCTTATTGCTTTTCGAAGCGTCCAAAACGGCCCCAGAGGCTTCCAAGATCGCCAAAGACGGCCCCAAGAGGGCCCGAAGATGGCTCCAGACGGGCCCAGGACGGCCCAAGAGGCGCCCAAGACGACCCAAGAGGACCCCACGAGAGGCCCAAGAGGGGCTCAGGACAGCCCACGATGGCCCCAAGACGGCCCGATAGGCGCCCAAGATGGCCCAAGACGGCCCCAAGACGGACCGCGAGGCGCCCTGCCGGCCCAAGAGGGCTCCGAGAAGCCCCCGAAGAGCCCGAAACAGCCCCCGTAGAGCTCCCAAACGGCTCCCAAAAAGCTTGAAAAATGCTGTCAGAGGGGGGCGGCCCCTCGCAGGCGCAAAAAAAATGTGTTGACGCTACGGTGGCCCTGGGGCTGCCCCGCTGCGCCCCCTACTTTGCCGCAACGCCGTTCCGACGCCTCCGACGCGGCCCGAGACGGCGCCGCGTTTGCCCGAACCCGCTCCCGCGTCCGCCGCGATCCCGGCGCGAATCTTCCAACGTTGCTCAGGCCTGGACTCCTGAATTTCTGCCTCTTGCGAAGGTCGAACACTTCGGCCCCCGTTTCGATGCATTGGGCGCCTTCGGTGCTGGAACAGCACTAGGACAAGCTTCAAGGGATCCACGGCAGTAGCTGGCAGCGTCGCACCACCCAGCGCGCGCCGCCATGCTTCGATCCGCCCAACTTCGCGGATTTACTCCACGGGCCCACACTAGTAAATACATATATATATATATATATATATAAGATCCAAAAACAAATCGGAAAACAGAGGTCCCCAGACTACTGTTTGACTATGGTGACTTATCGCCTGCCTTAATTAAAGCTACGCCGAGGGGAAGCCCCCTCCCTCTGCCCGCCCCCCGCCGCCTGTACCGAGGCCCCCGAGGGCCGAGCCAGGGAGCAAACATCAAAGTCCACCGTCTTAATCAACGAGGAGGAGGAGGCGGAGGAGGAGGAAAAGGAGGGGGAGGAGCAGGACGAGGAGGAGGAGGAGGAGGAGGAGGAGGAGGAGGGGGAGGAGGAGGAGGAAAAGGAGGGGGAGGAGGAGGACGAGGAGGAGGAGGAATGGAGGAGAGGAGGAGGAGGAGGAGGAGGAGGAGGAGGGTAAGGAGGGGGGAGAAAGGAGGAGGGGGGAAGGGGGGGTGGGAGGAGAGGGAGGAGGAGAGGAGGAGGAGAGGAGGAGGAGGGAGGAGGAGAGAAGGAGGAGGAGGGGGAGGAGGAGGGCAGGAGGAGGGGAGGCATCGAGCAGGGCGGGGCCGCTTGGTCCTCGCCCAGGGCCGCTTTGTGTTTCTAGCGCCGGTTGGGGGGTGGTGGTGCGGTTTCTCCCCCCTCCTTGACGGTCCGAACAGGCTGAGGCTGTGCATGAATCCCAACCTCAGGTGCCTCCTCCTCCTCCTCCTCCATCCTCCTCCTCCTCCTCCTCCATCCTCCTCCTCCTCCTCCTCCTTCTCCTCCTCCTCCTAATCCTCCTCCTCCTCCTCGAGGAGCAGCGGGCCGCAGAGCCCGGGCCTCTTCACGTCGTTCTGCGCCGCGGCCACGTCGCTGTTCGGCACAGACTGCAGCCTGGGCGGCACCCGTGCGCTGGCCAAGGGCCAGCATGCCAGAGGCCCGACATACTGGAACAAAGAGGCTGGACTTAGGTCGGGCCTGTTCTCCTACAGGGGGATTTTGGACGAACAATTAAAACAGTTCTCAACAAATACCCCAAACATGGCCAAACATACTACCAAAATCGTCCCACGACTATTGTTTGACTATGTTTGAATATTCCCCCTGTAGAGGGACAGGCCCGCCTTAAGGCTGGACTGGACAAGCGCGTTCCCCCACTCGCAAAGCAACTGCTCGCAATGGCCTGGATCCGCCGTGAGGCATTTACGACCCATTCTACAGGAGGAAGGCATGAATTAGTTTCGGACGTTTTCGAAAAGGCCCTTTGCGAATAATGGACCGCGCTCAATGATGGACGCCCGAAACGGGTACGGAAAACATGGGCACAATGCCCAACAACAAAGGTTGTCCAACACCAACACTGGTGGCTGTTATGGGCAGGCGGCTTTCTGTGCCCTCAGAGAGAACAGCGTCCGCGGCGGCGCGCACGACGAGTCCTGTTCAGATGAAGAGGAGGAGGAAGAAGAGGAGGAAGAGAAGGAGGAGGAAGATGAGGAGGAGGAGGAGGCGGAAAAGGAAGAGGAGAAGTACGAAGAGAAGGAGGAGGAGGAAGATGAGGAGGAGGAGTAGGAGGAGGAGGAGGAGGAGGAGGAGAAGGAAGAGAAGGAGGAGGAAGATGAGGAGGGCGGGAGAGTGAGCAAGGACGGCTACTGGGCACCGTACCCAATCTCTCCGTACCCATATCCATCGTCCCGAAGACTGGAGCGGGCGGCTCTGGGCTGCTCCCAGCCCCCAGGGGGTCCTCGCCGGGCCCGAGGGGACGCGAAACTGACCCTAGAGAGAAGCGGTCAAGACCCCTGGGGCCCAAGCGACCCGAGAGGGCGAGAGGAGGAGGGAGGCAGCAAGGAGAGGAGGTAGAGGGGGAGGAGGAGCTTGGTGGAGTGGAAGAGGGGGAGGAGGAGGAAGGAGGCAGGAGGGGGAGGGAGAGGAGGAGAGGAGGAGAGGAGGAGAAGGAGGGAGGAGGAGAGGAGGAGGAGGAGGAGGGGGGGAGTGGAGGAAAAGGGGGAAGAGGGTGAGGGAGATGAGGAGAGGAGGAGGAGGAGGAGGAGGAGAGGAGGAGGAGGAGGAGGAGGACGGGTCGCCTGAGTCCTTCGGAGAAAACCTCCACCTGGGGTCGGCGCAAGCCAGATGTGTCGGGGATCCTCACGCGCGGCTTCTCGAGGAACGGATACGCAGACCCTCAGCGCTAATGGTAAAGACGCAGGGTTCGGAAATAACTGCTGGCACGTCTCCGCAAAAACGAGTGGGGGGCCATTGAGCCCGACTTGAGACCATCATGACGCACTTGCGCAGGATCAAGCGGGATTCAGCGGGAGCCCGAGACCACGTGCGGGCCGATGCTGGGCTTGCCCTCACAGGAGTGGCATCCTGAGCAGGGAAAGCGAGTCAAGGCCCCCGAGAGCAGAGGCCGGGGTCGCTTCGGGGGGCACGCTGCCGAGGGGGGCTGGCGCGGAGAGGCGGGGAGAAGGGGAGGGAGAGGGGGATGGGACGCGCGAGGAGCGGGAGAAGCTTTTCATGGGCAGCTTGCCGCACGTGAGCCCTACCCACAGGCCCGTCCAAAGCGTGGGAGGCACTGGAGCACCGCTGGGGGCTCTGGAATCGCGAGCGGGGACGAGCGACATTTGAAATGAACCCAGACCGGTGGCCCCCTGCCAGTCAAAACAGAGGTGGCCTTCAGGGTTATGATTGCGCATCTAACCTCAACGGCCTTCGACCAACCAAGCACAGATCAGGAGGAGCAGTCACGGCATCGGCAAATCCAACAGCGCACGACTTCGCCAGACCTGCAAACGAGCAAAGAAATCCCGAATCACGGAAATAACAACAATCATGATAGAACTGCTCGCTCTTCGTTCCTCGCGTGTCATCCAACGCGTATACCCCGCGCCCTGGATAAATGCCCTCTTCGTCATCGATCGTACCCCCATTGGGGGGATCTTACCCTTGCCTGCGACGTGTAGTTGGAAGGGCCCCTGAGATAGGAGGAGGAGGAGGAGGAGGAGGAGGAGGAGGAGGAGGAGGAGGAGGAGGGAAAGTGGAAAGGGAGAGAGCCAGGAACAAAGGAGGAGAGGAGAACGGGGAGAGGGGGGGCAAGAGGAAGGCGAGGAGGAGGGAGGGCGCAGAGCGGAGCAGGAAAAACTCCACGGGCGGCACCCGACGCGGGGCGCGCCGGACCGGAGGGGGCGGGGCGGGCGAGCACGCCCTCCAGGAGAGGCAGGTCGCGAGGCCGGGGCGCCCACGCGGGCGGGCGGACCCCCGAAGCGCGCGCCAGGGGGGGGGGGGCCCGACGGGCAGGCTGGGCGGGCGGGCCCGCCGCGGGCGGGTCGGGCGGGCGGGCCCTGGCCGGCAGGCCCGGGGAAGCCAAAGGGCACCGCCATGCCGCCGCTCCCCCCGGACCTCTCCCGGGGTGCGCTCGGATCGGGGTCTCGGGGCGAATCCAGCAGCGGCAACGGGGGCCTTCCAAGAAGTGGAGAGCCACAGGGGAACAAAAAACAAGAAGCATAAACAGAAAAACTCTGAGGTCCTCCATGGCGCGCGGAGCGCGCCAGGGGCGGCGCCGGAGGCGCCGCCATGGGGGTCCGGCGCCGATCCGAGAAATCCGCGCGGACCTCCGAGTTCTTACGTTTATGCCAGTTTTTGTTCCCCTAACCCAAGCCAGGGGCAGCGGTATAGGGTGCCCTTTCCTCCTCCGAAGGTCGGGCGAGCGGGCCCCGACGGGCGGGTCGGGCGGGCTGCCGCGCAGCGAGCGGGCGGAGCCTCCCGGGGCGGGGCGGGCGGGCGGGGCCTCCACGTGCGGGCCAGTCGAGCGGGGCATGGATGCCGAGCTGTTCGAAGACTCGGCGGGAGCCGTTGTTGTTGTTGTTGCTGTTGTTGTTGTTGATGTTGTTGTTGTTGATGTTGTTGTTGTTGCTGTTGTTGCGGTTGTTGCTGTTGGTGTTGGTGTCGTAGTCTGGGGCCCCACATCGCAGTCTGAGCCGAAAGACTTCCCCTAATTAACAGAAAGCTGGGGGACACTTCGATTGGAATAACCAGGGGCACAGGACGGGGGATCAACAGTCAGTCTCAGAGATCAGCTGATTCTAGCACATGCTCAATGGGCTCCGTCCCCCACCATGCGAGATCCAAGACAATGCACACTACCGATCGAAAGCAGATGCCAGGAATTCAAAATCGATCCATTCGGGACCAGAGCGGATTTCCGTCGTGGGCCAGGCGGGGATCGCCACTCAACTCCACCTGATTACTCCCTCATCCCTATCCTCATCCTTCCTCACCTCATCCGCCTTTTTGGAAGGGGCCAGGGCGTATGAGCAGTGGGGGGGGTGTCTGAAGGAGATGGGGGTCCGAGAGAGCCACTCCCTCTGTGGCCATTCAGAGACTGACTTAGACATCGCAGATCGACCACATCGCTTGCATAAATGAACCGATCGAATCAAACTCCATCGGCGGAGTGGGTTGCAACTCATGAGAGCCTCCCATACTCTCTTGTTCGCTCTTGTGAATCGACGCTAGTCGGAGCTAAATTGACGCAAATCGTAGCTAAATCGACGCTAATCGACGATACCCGACGGTAAATCAGCGTTGCCTCATCGACTCCCAGACGCTAATCGGCGCTAAAGACGGAACTAAGAGGGTACACCAGGCTCCCATGCTTTCCTACCGAAGGCGGAAAGGTCAAACGACCTCGGTGGTGCACGGTCGAACGACTCCCGCCACGCGCAGACAGCGGCACGCAGCATCGTATCCAGTTCCGTCGTGGACACCGCTGCCTGGCCGTGGCGTTCCCAATCCCTTCTCTCTCGGGCACCCTTGCCAAGGCCGTGCATGGCGACGGCAACACCGAAAACCCACCGCTCCGACAGTCAGAGAATGCAATGGTACCCATACCGCCACCCTTCGCACCGTTACCCCTCGCCCCGTTTTCCCCTTCCTGGGAAGCCCTCGTCGCCGCCGCTGGATTCGTATCGAAATCCCGGTCAGAACGCACCCTGGGCGAGGCCCGGGAAGCAGCGGTGTCGGCACCCTTTGGCTTCCCCGGAGAGCGAAACCGAAACTGACCGACACCGACAGGCGGACAAAAACAGCCCAGGGGGGCGCGGCGGCGCACAGCGGCACGAGCACCCGCAGGGCCGGACCGACCGAAAACCTCAGCCGACCGCGGCGCAACCGAACCAACCGAACCGCGAACACCCTTGCATGCCCCCCCGACAAGCACGCACGGACGCTCCGACGACCAGGGCGCGGCGCCGCGGGCGGAGCATGGGCCCAAGGGCGGACAGGACACGAGAGCCGCCAGGCGGGCCGAGCTATGGCTTCGGGCCGCGCGAGAGACTCGGGACGCGCGCTGCCATGGTGGTCTCGGCCCTGGGGGGTGCCCAGACCCGTGCGGTGACGGAACGCGCGGTGACGTCGAGACGCACAAAGAAAGCACCTCACAGTACGGTCTGGCACCGCACGGCTTTGGGACCTTCGAGGCTCAAGTCGCCCTGGAGATGTTCGGCGAACGAGCCAGGCCCCGGGAGCGTGTGTTTTGAGGCCTGGGCGATGACGGCCGTGATCGGCCCTCTCCCCGTGATCGGCCCTCTTGAGCAGGGCTGGGGGGTCAGCCCTGCAGAACACCCCAAACGGACGTCAAGGGGCGCAACCAACCAGTTCGGTCAAGTAAAAGTTGATGCACCACACCCGGCTTCAAGCCAAAACTTCGGACATAAATTAAGCGAACGATTGGACTCTGCACATCTTCGTCGGCTTAGCCGGCGAGGCGGTTGACCACCTTGACGTTCCTTTTTTGGTGTTCCTGCAGAGGTAGGCGCTCTCTGACATTAAATCTTACTCAAGGCCTCCCCTCCCCCCCCCGAATCACGACACGCCAGGCTGCCCACATGTGCAAAAAAAGTTCCTGCGAATTCTTCGGGGATTCCCTGGGAGTTATGGCGCCCCCCCGCCCTGATGTTATCGGGGGGGGATGAACTCCCGCACCCTCCCCCGATCACGCCCATTGCCGCGAATCCTGTTAAACTCCAGAAATCAACTATCTGCACAGAGAAGAACACATGAACAAAGCAAAACAATACACTACAAAACAACACACCACAAAAACAAACAAACAAAAAAACGCGCGGCAACTTCCAGTCCCCCCTGACCCACCACACGGTGTGGCCACCGCGCCGTCCGGGGGCCTCCGACTCTGCCGCTCCCACGGCGCGGCCGGGGGCAGGCCGGGGCGCCTGATCTTTCCCGTGAGCAGGTCTCGCAAGAGGCCCTGGCAGCGGCGCGCGCTGTCAGCGGCAGGGCGGCGCGGCGGCGGCCGTCAGCTGGTACCGAGGTTTCTATCCACAGTCCTCGTGCCACCACAAAAAGAACACGCGGGATGAGAAACGAAGAGCTCTTCTGGCTACGGCGAGCCTCGGCCACGAACAGGTTCCCCGACGTACATCTAAGAACGGAAGGATCGCGCTCGTGGACGCTTGCCTTGGGAAAGAATTTGCCCGCGGCGAGCGCGGGGGGGAAGTGAGAAGGGCCGGGCCTTCTCAAAGGCTCGCAAGCCCCCTGGATTTCTTAGAAGTTGTCTTAGCTCTCCCCGAAAATACACAAAAGAGAAAAAAACACTTGGCAGAAGGCAAGAGGGCTTCCGAGAAGTCCCACCGCCTTCTTGGAAGCGGGGGCGTCCAAGAGGGGGAAGCGCAAATCATGGCCGGCGGCACGTGTGCGGGCCAGGGGGGGTGGCCGGCAACGTAATGAAGTACGAAAAGGCGCCATGATACCTGGAGAGATCATGGCCCCCGCCATGATATCCGCCCCCCCCCTAGTCATCACCCCCCTCTTGGCCACCCCCGAGAGAAGCCCTCCTCCTTCTCACTTCTCCCCCCTCGCTCGCCGCCGAATCCAGCGTGGCCTCCCCCCGCCCCCACCAACGGGCCAGAGGCGCCGCGAAGCCACATGACTTCAAGCTCTCCTCCTCATCCTCCTCTTCTGCTTGCCTCCGTGCCTGCCTGCCTGCCTGCTTCCCTTCCCGTCCCTTCCTTTCCCTTCCCTTTCCCTTTCCCGTTCCCGCTCCCTTTCCGTCCCTTCCCTTCCCTTCCCATCCCT
>CAUYUJ010021785.1:110000-133545 GCA_963575745.1 Prorocentrum cordatum | reverse complement strand
CAGCAGGAGCACGACTCGTCAAGCAGCCAAGGAGGAGCCTCAACGTTGCAGACGACGACTACGGCTCCGACAACCACGGGAGCTGGCGGGCTCATGACGATTCCCGACGAAGCGGCCGGTCCCAGCTCACCGGACCCGCTAGAGTGGGAGATGCTCCCCGAGCAGGGCCCCCTGTGAGGACGAATGCAGGCGGCTCCCGAGACTCCCACCGCTTGCAGCAGGCCGGTACAGGGCCGTCGCTGCGCCTCTCTACCTGTTTCATGCAGTGCGACCGTTCAGCTTCTGGCGCGACGAGGGCACCAGGAAACGTCAGGAAGCCTACTGCTGCTGCTGCTGCCGCTAGCGCTCACCCTCGCTCCCCTCCCGGTCACTCCCTTTCCCCTTCCTCATCCACGTTCGAGACCAGCAGTTTTCTGACCAAGGTCGGGCCCGAGTGGCTTGACGGAGATTGCTATAACGACGATCGGGAGGTGGCCTGCGGGGCTGCCGTCCGCAAGGCTCTCGGCGAGTGTGCGGCTGCCTTCGGCTTTCGGGACGGGACCGAGGTCGGGAGGAGCAACCCCTCCCAGCAGCTGGAGTCCGACGAGAGCTTCTCGACGAGCCAGAGGGCGAAAGTGGCCTTCACCGAAGTGTTCTCCCCTCCTCGGATATCCCCCGAGGTGAGTCGGGCCGGAGCGCCTCTTGGGAGACAGCCAAGTTGGGACCTTCGCCTGGGCTGGGATGCTGCCAACAAGCGGCATGTCAAGGTGCTCTGGGAGAACCTGCGCCGCGAGAAGCCCGAGATGGTATGGCTCTGCTCAGAGTGCCGCGCCTTCTCAGCGATCAACAAGTTAAACAAGGATCGAATGGACCCGCTCGATTGGCATCGAATCGTACCCGCCGGGATCAGAGACATCATCCTTTGCATGGAAGACGCGCACTAGGTACTTCGGTTTCGAGCACCCGCCCTACGCCTCCTCGTGGAGCACGCTTGTCGTCAAATGCGTAGCATCTCTTCCAGGGGTGAGGCGAGTCCGAGTTGACATGTGCCAGTTTGGGCTCCAGGCTAATGACAAAGGCCTCAACTGGGCGAGCAACGACATATGTACATGTACGCCCTCCGCGGTCTTGCCTGCACGAACGTCCGCGTTGAACCGCACTCCAGGGGAAACTAACCGCGTACGTGTACATATGTTGCTGGCCTCTGATCAACGAGAAACCCACCGGGATTCTCCCTAATCACCCCCTCCTTGACCAACGTTTGGACGGCCACCTGTGCACCGGAGGTCACGAGCATTCGGTGCTAGAGGGAGGCTCGATCACCACCAAGGCGGGTCAGCATCCCAAGAAGTTCGCCCAGCTGGTGGCTCGCGCGGTGGCAGATCAGTGGTCTGGCGCGGGCGTCAAAGGCAAGTTCACTCGGGCCGAGCTCAGCGAGAGCCACTTTCCTGAGGATGAGGAGGCTGGGTTCGGGGAGCCCGACGAGGAAGTCTCAGGCGAGAGCGGAGACGAGCACGAAACTCGGCCTGGGCTTCCCAAGGAAAGAACCCAGCCGAGGACCAGGAACCCAGCGAAGACGAGAAGCGCCTCCTTTTCAAGCTTCACGTGAACATGGGCCACCCCGACACCCGCAAGTTTTCGCGAGTGCTCCGGGCCGGAGGGGCAAAACGCCGGTTGGTCCGATGGGTCCAAGGCAAGTTTCACTGCTCGGAAAGCGCCGAGCGAGCCAGGTCCGGGGTGCATCGTCGGGTGGCCCTTCCCAGGACGTTCCGATTTAACCACATTGTGGGAGCGTTGACTTGTTTTACCTCGAATTTCAGGGGGCTACTCGTGCCTACCTCAACATCGTGGATCACGGATCCAACCTCCAGGTGGTGGACAGGGTGGAGGCCGCTACGGCTTCCGCGGTCTGGTCGGCTTTCCTCAAGGCGTGGATTCGGCCCCTCGGGGCTCCCCACTTCCTGATTTCGGACGGTTGATCGGAGTTTGGGGCGAGGTTTGCTCGAGGAGTCGAGCATCACGTGTGCGACGCCGACTCTCCTTGGCAAAATGGCCGTGTCGAGAGACATGGCGGATGGGTCAAGGACCGCGTGCGAGCCGAGCTGGAAGCGGGATCCTTCGTGCCGGAAGGAATCGAGGAGCTCGATGACCTCATCATTGAGCTTGTCGCCCACAAAAACAGGTTCTGGCACCGTGGGGGGTTTTCCCCTCTTCAGCTGGTTTTCGGTGAGAACCCCCGCCTCCCCCACGAAGTGCTGTCCGATGATCACTGGGGTTTGCCGGGATGGCAGGATATGGTGCGACCAGCCTCCGAGCAGGACGAGGCTGGCGCCGAGTTCGCTCGAGCTCAACAGGTCCGAGCTGCGGCCCGACGGCTGGCCATGGAGGTCACGGCTTGGGAGAAGATAAGCCGCGCCTCGCGAGCCAAGAATCCCTCGGTCCAGCGGTATACGCTCGGACTTCCTCTCGACCCGATGCTCTGGGGCGTCGTCGGGATGGCTGGACCGGTCCGGGGAAAGGTGGTTCTGAGTGAGGGGGGTACCGTGTGGGTGGCTGTTCGGGCGAGGCTGTGGAAGTGCAGCCAGGAGCAGCTGCGCCTCGCGAGTCCCGAGGAGGAATATGGTCTGCAGCTCGCCCAAGACCCCCAGTGGCAGGAGCTCCCTCTGGCCTCTAGGACTAAGAGGGTTTCGGCGGTGGACGTCCAGCGAGAAGGGCCGCCTCCGGACGAGTCTTGGGACGAACCTGCTGTCGTGGACTCCGATCCTAGGTCCTAGGCCTCGCCCCCCTGGGGCCCGGACGTGAGCCCGCTGAGCCGGAGGGACCAGAGAATCGACCCCATCCCCCGTCGGTGGTCGGCCCTCTGGGCAGACCAAGGTCCGGCACCTCTCGAGCCGGATCGGTCGTGGCTCAGCCGGCGTCCCGACGTCCCTCGATTCCCGAGTCCGAGGTCTCGGAGCCACCTGGCGTGAGGACGCCCCCGACCACTTCGCCGTCAGCTGGGCCAGAGGATGAGGGATCGAGGGAGAGAGTCCCACCTTCCGTCTCTCCTCCGAGCCCCTGAGCCCGGCACCGAAGACATAATGAGCTTGCCGCTGCCACGACTCCTCGCTGCGACGCCGGGCTTTGAGGGTCGAGGCCAACCCCTGCCAGTCCTCCTCCTCCTCCTCCTCCTCCTCCTCCTCCTCCTCCTCCTCCTCCTCCTCCTCCTCCTCCTCCTCCTCGTCCTCCTTCTCCTCGTCCTCCTCGTTGTCTTCCTCTCTCCCGCTTCGGAGGCCCCTGAGCCCAGCACCGAGGAAGGGCCGCCGGTGCTTCCTCCAGGCCTTCCGGCACCGGGCCCGAGGCGACCTCAGCCCAGGCTGAGACAGCCGGACGACGTCCCGCCGTGCATCGCCAGGGCACGGGCGGCCAGCAGCCCGCCCGAGGTGAAGCGTCCGAGGACAGGGGAGCTGGGCCCCGTCTCCGCTGAGGAGGCCTCCGCTCCTCCTCCGTCCGCCGTCCCTGTCCCTCCTCCGGGTCTTTCTGCTCCCTCCTCTTCCTCCTCTCCCTCCGTTCCTCCTTCCGGTGGTGGTGGTGAGTCCACTCCAGGAACCCGTCGGGAGATTGCGACGGGCCAAGAGCCTCGGCGCACGGTGCAGGAGCGTGTTGCGGAGATCAAGGGAAGACCCAGGTCCAGGTCCCCTCCCAGGCGCGAGAGTCTGGGCGAACCTCCTGCGAGGACGGAGGAGTTCCTGGTCATCCCAGGGTCGGAGGGGGTTACTGTCCGTCCGGCGGAGGTTGAGCAGCAGAGCTGGACGAGAGAAGACCTTGACGAAGGCGGCGCTGACGCTCTGTCGGCTCGCCTCGCGTACGTTCACACGACGCGGAACTGTCAAACAGAATTGTCTAACAGACTGTCGGCTCTCCAAGGAGGAGGAGGAGGAGGAGGAGGAGGAGGAGGAGGAGGAGGAGGAGGAGGAAGAGGAGGAGTGCCCGACTGCCCGTCGGCGGATGCGGAAGAAACTTTAGCGCGGGCGGGTCTCAGGGTTCAGGGTACCTTTGCTGCCAGCAGAGGCGGAGAGATTCATCTCAAGAAGGACCCCAGCGGAGCGGGCCAAGTTTGCGGCTGCCAATCAAAATGAATGGCAGGCCATGATGCAGACCGGGGCTGTCTGGGTCCTCCCTCCTGCCCAGGCCAGGGTCATCAGAGAGCAGCTCCCCGAGAGAATCATCTCCAGCAGAATGGTCCGCCGACGGAAACCTGTCGAAGGTACTTTCGCCGAGCCCGTGGCGAAATCACGATGGTGCGTCCACGGCCATAGAGACCCTGATTCCAGATCCTTAGCAGTGTACGCCCCCACGCCGCAGACGGCGTCCACCATGATGTTTCTCCAGGTGGCCGCCAACCAGGGCCTCCAGGGGGACATTGTCGATGTGAAGAACGCCTTCTGCCAGTCAGATCCAATGCAGCGCTCTACCGGCCAGATATATTTGGAGCTGTGCGAGGGCCTCGACCTGGAGCCAGGAGCCCTGATCCACCTTCTGGTTAACGTTTATGGCCTGGACGACGCCCCCGTGGCGTGGAGAAAGACAATGGTGCGCTTTCTGGAACAACACGGCTTCGTTAGGAGCCTGCTCGACCCCTGTTGGTGGCTCCGGTATGGGTCCCGGGGCCAGATACTGAACATGATTCTTCTCGAGGTAAATGACTTCATGATCGGCAGTGCCGACACCGAGTCCACGGCCTGGCTCCGTAAGCTGCTCGAGTCTAGGTTCAAGTTCAGCAAGTACAGGGACTGCCACAGTGCTCCTGTCGACTTCCAGGCAGGAGAATCACATTCCTGAATCAGAAAATTATCGTGAATCAAGAAAAATCCATTATCGAGGAGATCCGGCCGCCGCTCTCAGCAGCCAAGGGAAGGATGTCAGACAAGGATGCTGCGCTGCTGCCGGACGAGCGTCGGGCCTTGAGATCTCCAGCATATAAATTATACTGGGTGGGTCGCGAGTCAGGACCCGAGGCGACTGGAGTGGCCAGTATTTTCGCCAGCAGATTTAAGAGTGCCACGATCTACGACGTCGTCTGCGCCAACAACTTGGTCCGGCATCTCAAGTCCACGGCTTCTCGTGGGCTGACGATCTGGCGACTGGATCCCGAGAGGATGGCTTTCATATCATTATCCGACGCCGGTGGAGTAGGAGCAGACATCAAGATGAATGACGATCACGGTATGCCTGCAGACCCTACCCAGGGTGCCTGGATGATCTTAGCAACAGACAAGTCTGTGCTGCTGAACAACTCGGTCCGGGCTTCCATTTTCGGATAGAAAAGAAATAAGCTGCGGAGGAAAATGCCCTTCACGTTGGCAGGAGAGACCCAGGCCCTGTCGTCCGCGGTGGCCGGGGTCGAGTTCCTCCAAGTCCTCTACCGGGATGTGGTGTTCCAGGATGTGGATGTGCCAGAGTGCAGGCGTGCAGCTGGTCCGTTTACGACAGTTATCAGGAGGGATTTCAGGTTGGGTTCCCAGGATAACCAGGTGCATGTTGTAGATGCCAAATCTATCTACGACACGATGCAGAAAGAAGGGGAACGCCAGTGCCAAAGACCGCAGGACTGCGTTGGACCTCGCAATCACATGCGAAGCAGTAGAACGGGCGAGCGGAAGCGTGCGATGGATCCCGCACGGCCGCATGCCGGTCGACCCCACGACAAAAGACGACATCACCAAGTGCAACGCCACCTTGTTTGATTTGATGGCCCACGGCCTCCTCATCCTCGTAGAAAAGGGGGCCGAGCTGGAGCGTCGGAAAGCCTCTCCGGAGCTAAAGGGCCGCTCTCAGAACGCCTCCAGGAAGGAGAATGCCCGGAGTCCTGCCCTACTGTCCTGGAGCGAGTACCTGGACCAGGACCCAGAGGTTCTCGTGGTCGGTGGTTCTGGTCTCTCCTCCCTCTCCTCCTCTCTCCTCTCCCCGGCCGGCTGGCCGGGTCTTTGTCCAGCCTGCTCATTTTCCAAAAAAAAAAAATGCAACCTTGCGGGGAATGCGCTGACAGAGGGGTTTGTGCGGCGCCACATCGTACTGACACCAATTTAGTCTCCGATTTTATATAAGAGGTTACGGCTTATCCCACAGGGTGAGCGGAACCTAGAAAAAAAGTTTGACCCGTGTGACGGAGGTCGAGCATTTCACGAATAGGTTCAGCTAGTGGAGTTGATTTTCCGTAGCTGTGGCTCAAGGGATAAACATATGTTTCTCCTCCGACTGCCACATACGTACGTGGAGCCGTCGTCGCCCGCCGAGCAGCCACAGCGCTTCCCGACGCCGTCGCCCCCTTCGGCCCCCCCCCCTCCTTCCCCCAGGGCTGTTGGCGCCGCCGCTGATACCGCGTAGCGTGCATCATGACCGGTCCGGGCGTCGTCCCTACACCAAGCGCTCAGCGTGTATAGACTTCGCCCTCCCACAAACGCTGGGTCCTGGGTCTGGCCCCGCCAAAACGCTTAGCGCGTCACGGGCCACGCCCAGACGTCCAAAAGCTAACTGGGCACACGCTAAACATAGCCCCGCAAACGTGAGAGAAAGCCGGACATAAAAAAGAATAAAGGGAGAAAGACAAATAAAAAAAGAAAAAAAAAAAAAGAAAAAAAAAAAAAAAGAAAAAAGAAAAAAGAATAGAAGAAAGAAACAAAAAAAAAAAAAAAAAAAATGAGAGAAAGCCGGACATGCGCAGCTAACTAGCGGAAGGCAGACATGCAGACAAAGCGGCGGCGGCGGGCAACGCCGCAGCTCAAACGGCGAGGACACCGAAGTCCAGAGGTGCAAGTCGTCGCCGGCGAGGACCAGGCGAGGCCAGGTAGCGAGCCAAAATGGCTATGAATTCGCGGGTAACTACACTGCAGCAGCGTCACTCAACGGCCTCGTCGAACGTCTCCGCATCGTTGGGTCTGCATGTGTCAACCACCGATCCAGCAACCCATCGCAACTGGCACGCGGCGCCGCATGCCCCTTTCCACGTGGTCGCACAGCCGCCGATAGGACGTTGGGCCAGGTGCCGGGGGGAGGTGCCCTCCATCCAGGGAACGCCTGGCCCGCAAGGGGCCATGACCGCGCAAGAGGCGCACCGCGGGGCGAATCCTGGCCCACGAACGAGGGGTGGCATCCAGCGGCCGAGGGCCACGGCGCGAGAGCCCGTCTAGCCAGGTTGCCATCTGAAGCGGTACTCCGGTGGTACTACTTTTTGGTCTGCGGGCTCGCGAAGCAAGTCGAAAGCCGTCCGGCCACTAGCCGGGCCGCGACTAGGCAGCAAGAAAAGAGAGGGACAAGTCTGGTGGGACTACTCTTTTGGTCGGCGGCCGCGCGACAACGGTCTGGCGGCAACAGCGAGGCCCGGGGCAACGGAACACGGCAAATTACACGCGATGCGTGGAGCGCACATGCACTGAGCAAAAAGCTCCGCATTAAGGCAAACGCACATAGGCGCCGGACACACCGAAGTGGAGCAGACAGCAGTGCAAGTGCAACGGAGGAAGTCGCCCTGTCGGCGCCAAGCTCCGAGCAGCTCCCCTAGCCGAAAGTGGGCAGGGAGAACCGAAACTACAACGCTGAAGGCTGAACCACTCAGCGAGAAGTCCGCACCACCGCCGCAAGCGGGGGCGGCGGAGACAGGGGCAAAGGAACGGCAGGGACCTACAGAGCACTCACTCCACGATCCACACCGCTGCCCGGGGGGGGGCCGGTGCGTCAGTCATCGTCTCCGAAACCAGTGACAGGCCAGGGAAGCAACGATGAGAGAGGACACGCAGGCCCAAGAGCCGGTGCCCTGCCGCCTTGCGGATATCGGCCACGAATGACGGCGAGGTACGCTGCAGCCGCGACCAGCTCATGGAGCGCTGGAGCGCAATCAGGGCTGAGTCTGACCACAGAGTGGGCAAAGGAACGGCAGCTACCTACAGAGCACTCACTCCACGGACCAAACAGCTGCCCGGGGGGGGGTCGGTGTGTCGTGCATCGTATCCGAAACCAGTGACTGGCCAGGGCTGCAACGATGAGAGAGGACACGCTGGCCCAAGGGCCGGTACACTGCGACCTCGCAGGTAACGGTCACGATTGTCGCCGAGATTCGCAGCTGCCGCGACCAGCTCATGGAGCGCTGGAACGCAGCAAGGGCTGAATCCAAGCCGGCACACTGCAACCTCGCGATCTGTGGGGGGGCGCAGCCAACAGCCGCAATGTACACATGTCTCTGGGGGGGGGACCGGCGTGACGGTCATCGTATCCGAAACCAGTGACTGGCAGGGGCTGCAACGATGAGAGAAGCGCACTCTGGCGCCAGAAAAAAAAAAAAAAAAAAAAAGAATGAAGAAAAAAAAAAAGAAAAAAGAAAATAAAAAAAGAGAAAAAAAAATACAGAAAAAAAAAAAAAAAAAAAAACAAAAATAGAAAAAAGAAAATAGAAAGAAAAAGAAAAAAAAAAAAGAGAAAAAAGAAGAAAAAAAAAAAAAAAAAGAAAAAAACAAAAGAAAAAGAAAAAAAAAAAAAAAAAAAAAAAGAAAACAAAGATAGAAAAAGAGCGCCGGGTACACTGCAGCCTCGCAGGTAACGGCCACAGCCGTCGCCGAGATCCACAGCTGCCACGACCAGCCCATGGAGCGCAGGGCGTAGCCGGGGCTGAATCTGTCCACAAGTGGTGGAAGGGGGGTGCAGCCAACAGCCGCAATGTACACATGTCTTGGTAGCAGCTCGCACAGAGCATAGGATGAGGGGGGGTTGCCCACTCTGCAGCCACAGACCAGTGCCCGGTGGCTGTCAAGACGCAGCGAGCACGGGGGGGAGGCGATGAAAGGCCCTTGGCAGCCAGAACGGGGATGCAAGGGTGCCTTGACCCCCCGCGGGAGGCCCCGGGCCAGAGGGACAGCAGCCCCCGCGTGCGTCCAGGGCCAGAAGGCCCGGAGGCACCCCTCCCGCAGGCCGCGCTTAGCAGGGCCGCAACGGGCCTGCAGTTTTTTTGCTGATAGAGACTGACCGCAAGCGAACCAGCCTTCGTTGAAAAACCTCTAGCCAGCGCAGGGGACGCATTCGACCCGATCCCACGCACCGTGGGATGGGTCGCCGTCGTCCTCCTCTACGCTGGCAATGGGAAAGCCAGCAAGGCCGTCCCACAAGGCCAGATCGGCCTGGAAAGCGGGCGGCGGCGAGCACACCTGCCCCGCCCACCCCACCCCCACCCCCCCACTCCCAGTCCCGACCGAAGGAGAGAGAGCAGGCAGAGGCGGCAGTTCGGCCGACTCGAGCAGCCTGCGCTTCCGCAGCAAAATCGGAGGGCCCACGAACTCGCGGGACCGAAGCGGATGGCAGCCTCGCATGAGGTTGCGCAGCCTGTAGTACCTCGAGTCTCTCACGAGGACACCCTGCCTACGATTCATCGGCAAGCAATCCTGCGAAAGACCCTGGCTCTTCTTTTCCGAAAAGGCCCCGCACAGAGAGCAGAACAGGAAGGGCCCCGCGCGGTGAAGTGCGTGGGAGCTGGTCCTGTCGTCACAACGAAGCTGGCGAAGCACCGAGCGTGTCCTCGCTGACCGAAGGCACACCATGCATCGGAACCTTTGCGCAACCACCGTCACTGCAGGGTCGAAGCGCGAGTGCGGCTTCGGGGGACCGAGTCCCCCCTCAATCGTGCCTATGGCACGGCCGAGTATTTGCGCTTGAGCGTCCCGTGGCGTGATCGTGCCGATCCGAGCGACCAGCCTGGTACAGAACTGAGCAACTAGGCGGATGGCGCTGCGTGACGCGCCATGCGCAGAACGCAGCTGGAGGGAATCTCTATGCATGGCGGCACCCCATTTAGCCGACTGATCAGCTTGGGCATTGCCGACACCCCCCTCCATGCACCTGACCCCCACGAGTGCGAGGCCGATACAAAGTGTGAGCCAGCAGAGGGTGTCTGCGCGAGCCCCATCTAGGATAGGACATCCAAATATCTTGACAGCAGCTGCACGCCGAGAACATCTGCGCATGAGGGGGGTGCAGCAAACCGCCGCGAGACCCACTCTCTCTAGAAGAAACGGAGGCACGGATCACCTCCTCCCAGGCAACGAACAACAGCTTCGAGAGTTACCATCGGTCCTCTTGCACAAATCAGTTCGGGGCCTCTCCGTAACCCGACTCTGAGGAGTAAAATGTATTGAATGCTCTTGCCTTACGGCTGATCGGCTTGGCATTACCTGCGCTTCAGAGGGCCTCGAGACCGCCCGAGGAAGCCCCGAGACGGGTTCAAGAGGGCCCAGGAATGCCCCAAGACGGCCCCCGGATCCCTCAACCGGCCCCTGGACGGCCCAAGACGGCTTCCAGAGTCTTGAATCGCAAGCCGTTCGGCCCAGGATGGCCCTAGAAAGACTCTAGGGCTTTAGGGTTCGAAGTGCCAAAGTCTGCCAATGACGACACAGCACAGCTGCAAGACTGGCGAAACCGGCCTACGTAAGACAGCCCAAAAACGACCCCGCAGAGACCCCCTGGTGGCCCAACGAGGCCTCACGAGGACACAAAAAGCGACGAAGAGACCCCAAAGAGCCCATAAGTAGCGCCCTGGGATGCAACAAAAAGTCAAACATACAGCGTGCTTCAATGTTGCTCGTCTCTCAAGATTTTCAGCTGGAACTTACTCCAGCAAGGCTTCAGAGCGCCCCAAGACAGCCCGAGAGGCCACCAAGCCAAGAAAGCCCCAGGAACGCTACAAGACGGTCCAAGACCGCCGCAAGACAGCTTCAGGAAAGCCCCGAGTCCCGACCAGACGAGTGCTATCGAAGCTCTCCAGCAGACCTCGGCAGACCCATTTCGCCCGATAACGACACCGCCCAAGCTCGTTCAGAGAGCACGCGGAAGCCCCGTAGAACTACGGCATGAAAATGGCGACCCCAAGAACAGCGCCTCCTCCTCCTCCCCCTCCTCCTCCCCCCCCCCTGCTCCTCCTCACCTTCCTCCTCCTCCTCCTCCTCCTCCTCCTCCTCCTCCTCCTTCTCCTCCTCCTCCTCCTCCTCCCTCCTCCTCCTCCTCCTCCTCCTCCCCTCCTGCTCCTCCTCCTCCTCCTCTTCTTTCTCCTCCTCCTCCTCCTCCTCCTCCTCCTCCTCCTCCCCCTCCTCCTCCTCCCCCCCCTCCTCCTCCTCCCCCTCCTCCTCCCCCTCCCCCTCCTCCTTCTCCTCCTCCGTGGTCCTGAATCGCCTCGATGTGATGCTGACAAGGCGGCGGGAGTTGCCGAAGGCAGCTAGATCCTGCAACAACTATGGCCACGCGCTTCCCGTCCTTACCCGTCGTGCCCGCGGCGGTGGTCTCGCGCCAGCCGGCATCGCCCTCTGCAGGCGGGCGGTCAAGCAGATTCAAACCTTGGACACCTATGGAAAGAAGAAAGAGTATGAGAATCGCCTCCGCGCTGTGCAGCGGGATAATGTGTCTCGACGCATTTCTTGTCTCGTTCGTTTCGCCTTTGCGAAGACATCTTTTCATGTAGGATATCGATCTAGCCTTGGGCTTGAGAAAGTAGATCCGACGCCGCGAGGGGGCAGACCAAGCCAGAGCAGGCCGCTCGAAACATCCCCGTGGAAACAAACAACAGTCGACCAATCGATCGAGAACCGCATCTTGCGATGCAGTACTCGCGGCCGCGCGTCCAGCCGTTGCTCCAGATCCCTGCGCTTTCCGCCTTCCACGGGGGCGCGAGATCAGTCGGCATTGAATCGGGGAATCGGATCGGGATCGGAGCGCTCGTCGGATCGGCTGCGCCAGGATGCACAACGGCGCCGCGCGAGCACCGGGCCCGCACCAGATCGCCAGGGTGCCAGAACCGAATCGCAGTCGGCTCGATTGGATCGAAGTGGACCTTGACGCGTGCTGGCGAGGGGGCCCGCGGCCTCCCCTGAGGGGGCGGAGGGACAACACTATACAGAGAAAAGCGGAGCTGGGATCGGCGATGCAACGCCGATAGGTCGGCGATGGGCCCAATAGCGAAATCTGCGCGTTTCTGGTCAGGGTGGACTCCTCCTCCTCCTCCTCCTCCTCCTCCTCCTCCTCCTCCTCCTCCTCCTCCTCCTCCTCCCCCTCCTCCTCCTCCTCCTCCTCCTCCCCCTCCTCCTCCTCCTCCTCCTCCTCCTCCTCCTCCTCCTCCTCCTCCTCCTCCTCCTCCTCCTCCTCCCCCATATCGGGCACATGCCGTCGCGATCAATGAGCGGTTGGAAGTGACGGATGCACTCGCCACTCGCCCCATGGGCCCATCCCCCCAGCGATCCTCGTCGCCCGGCTCTCCGGGCGGCGCGGGCGCCCCCGGAGGCCTCTGGGCGAGGCGAAGTTGCTGGAGACCACGCCGAGGACTGAAAAAAAAACGCCGAGGGCCGACGAAACGTCCGAAAAAATCGCCGAGAAACGTCCGAAAATCGCCGAAAATCGCCGAGAAGCGCCGAGAAGCGCCGAGAAACGCCCAGAGGCCCCGCCGCTGGACGCGGGAGCGAGCACGGGGGCGAAAGGACCCGCGGCGGCGAAGGCCGCATGGCACAGCATCGGGCCATGCGGACGGAGGGCGGCGCACGGAAGAGCCGCTCGAACCCGCGGCTGCGGACTCCGCCTCCTCGCCCTCCCCTTCCCTCCCTGCATCCCTCCGCTGTCCTCTTCCTCCCACCCCCCTCGCGATCGTCAGCTCCCCCTCCTCCTCCTCCTCCTCCTCCTCCTCCTCCTCCTCCTCCTCCTCCTCCTCCTCCTCCTCCCCCTCCTTCTCCTCCTCCTCCGAAGTGGATGAAACCAGGAACTGGTTAAAGATTAACTGTGGGGTTAATTCGCTCCAAAAGTGGATCCTGCTGCCGGCTTCCCCGCGGACAAGCTCCGGAGTCAATCCACGGGAAAGCGGATGCAGAAGCCAGCCTCCTCCTGAATTCACTCCAGAGTCAGTCCACGAGAGATGAGTGGATCCTACCACCCTGGGCCCCGTGAGTTAACTCTGGAGTTATTCCACAAAGGCGTGGTGGATCAGAGGCCCTGGGATGCAGCCCTGGGCCCCGCGAGTGAACTCTGGAGTCAATCCACAAGGGAGAAGTGGATCAGAGGCCGCCTGGGGCGCCTCCAGGCGGCCTCCGAGAGGCGCCCCAGGAGGAGGCGCCCCAGGCGGCGGCCTCTGATCCATCCCCCCCCCCGCGGATTAGATTTGGAGTTACTTCACGGGGCCCTCGGCGGCGCCCCGATCCACCCCTCCCCCGCGGTCGATTCACTCCCGCGTAAACTCGCGGTGCCCAGGGCGGCGCCTCTCAGAGGCCTCCTGGAGCGCCTCTCAAAGGCCGCCCGGAGGTGCCCCAGGAGGCCTCCCCTGGGCGGCGCCTCGATCCGCCACTCCCCCGCGGATACACTCCAGAGTGGTCTCGCGGGGCCCCGGGCGGCTTTGCGATCTGCCCCCCCCCCCCCCGTGGACTAACACTCCGGCGTCACTTCGCGGAGCCCCGGGCGGCGCCTGCTCCCAGGCGCCCCCAGGCGCCCCCATGCGCTCCCAGGCGCTCCCAAGCGCTCCCAAGCGCTCCCAGGCGCTCCCAGGCGCTCACACGCGCCCCCAGACGCGCTCTCAGACGCCCCCAGGCGCTCCCAGGCGCTCCCAGGCGCTCCCCGGCGCTCCCAAGCGCTCCCAAGCGCTCCCCGGCGCCCCCAGGCGCTACCAGGCGCTTCCAGGCGCTTCCAGGCGCTCCCAGCGCCCCCATGCGCCCCCGGCGCTCCCAAGCGCTCCCCGGCGCCCCCAGGCGCTACCAGGCGCTCCCAAGCGCTCTCAGGCGCTCCCAGGCGCTCCCAGTCGCTTCCAGTCGCCCCCAGGCTCCCTCAGGCGCCCCCAGGCGGTTCCAGGCGCTCCCAGGCGCTCCCAGGGGTTCCCAGGCGCTGCCAGGCGCTCCCAGGCGCTCCCAGGCGCTTCCAATTAAAAACTCAGCCACCCGCCAAAACAGCGGCTGTTGTGTGTCGGATATTCTAACACGAGAGCCGCCTGCAAGACCTCCCCCCCTTCCTCAGAAGAGGCGGCGAAGGGGGGTGCTGGACCGATAGTTGTTGCCCAAAGAACATGGCCGCCAGCATGGAACTTTCCCCCTATGACTGGGGGGGGGCGAGGGAGGTAGATGAATCTCGAATCTTATAAAAGTTAAAATCTACATATCTAAAAACCGGCCCGGCCCCTGGCTACATACGGGTCGCATGGCACTATCCCTTGCAAAAAAAAACGATGTCCTGATCATGCGTGCAGAATTTATTGCGATTTACAATACAAACGTGCTGTCGCCGCCATACACCCTCACCATTCCTTATAAACAAATTATAGCCAGAGTGCAGCATCCCCAAACAGGGTGTTTAGACCCACTGCGGTTTCCAAGGTCGATTGCGTGCCCGTCCAGTGCGGGCTGGCCTGGCATGTTAAAACATGCCTCCTCCTCCTCCTCCTCCTCCTCCTCCTCCTCCTCCTCCTCCTGCTCCTGCTCCTGTTCCTCCTCCTCCTCCTCCTCATCCTCCTCCTTCTCCCCCTCCTCCACCTTCTCTTCATTCCGAACGGCATCTCGGAGCCCAGAGTTGCGAGGATGTCTCCAGCGCAACGGGCTGGACCACCTCGCGCGCGGCATTTCGGACCCCAGAGTTGCGACGATGTCTCGGGCGAAACGTGCTGCGAGGAAGTCTCAGGCGAAACGGGCCGGACCACCTCGAGCGCGGCGTCTCAGAGCTCCGAGTTGCGGGGGCCTCCTGGGGCCTCCTGGGACCTCCTGGTGACCTCCTGGGGCTTCCTCCTGGGCCTCCTGTGGCCTCCTGGACCCCACCTGGGGCTTCCTGAAGCCTCTTGGGGCTCCCAGGGGGGGATATCTAACATGTGGCCGTCGGGGCCCTCCAAAATCAGGGGGGGGCACAAGAGCAGGAAAAATCAACGAATCGACACCGGATTTGTATCAATTTGACACGTTCTGATAAGGGGCCTCCTGGAGCCTCCTGGGAGCCTCCTGGGAATCTCCTGCGGACCCCTGGGGCCTGTCCTGGGCGTCCTGCGGCCTCCTGGAGCTCTCTTGGGCCTCCTGGGGCCTCCAGGGTCCCAGGGGGGATATGTAACATGTGGTCTTCTGGGCCCCCAGGCTGGACCACCTCTTGCGCGGCATCTGAGAGCTCAGAGTTGCGAGAATGTCTTGTGCGAAACGGGCCGGACCACCTTGCGCACGGCATCTCAGAGCTCAGAGTTGCGAGGATGTCTCAGGCGAGATGGGCCGGACCACCTCGCGCAGGGCATCTCGGAGCCCAGAGTTGCGAGGATGTCTCCAACGTGACGGGCTGGACCACCTCGCGCGCGGCATTTCGGACCCCAGAGTTGCGACGATGTCTCGGGCGAAACGTGGTGCGAGGAAGTCTCAGGCGAAACGGGCCGGACCACCTCGAGCGCGGCGTCTCAGAGCTCCGAGTTGCGGGGGCCTCCTGGGGCCTCCTGGGACCTCCTGGTGACCTCCTGGGGCTTCCTCCTGGGCCTCCTGTGGCCTCCTGGACCCCACCTGGGGCTTCCTGAAGCCTCTTGGGGCTCCCAGGGGGGGATATCTAACATGTGGCCGTCGGGGCCCCCCCAAAATGGGCAGGGGGCCACAAGAGCAGGAAAAATCAACGAATCGACACCGGATGTGTATTGACTGGACACGTTCTGATAGGGGGCCTCCTGGGGCCTCCTGGGAGCCTCCTGGGAATCTCCTGCGGACCCCTGGGGCCTGTCCTGGGCGTCCTGCGGCCTCCTGGAGCTCTCTGCGGCCTCCTGGGGCTCCCAGGGTCCCAGGGGGGATATGTAACATGTGGTCTTCTGGGCCCCCAGGCTGGACCACCCCTTGCGCAGCGTCTGGGAGCTCAGAGTTGCGAGAATGTCTTGTGCGAAACAGGCCGGACCGCCTTGCGCACGGCATCTCAGAGCTCAAAGTTGCGTGGATGTCTCAGGCGAGATGGGCTGGATCACCTCGCGCAGGGCATCTCGGAGCCCAGAGTTGCGAGGATGTCTCCAACGTGACGGGCTGGACCACCTCGCGCGAGGCATTTCGGACCCCAGAGTTGCGACGATGTCTCCGGCGAAACGTGCTGCGAGGAAGTCTCAGGCGAAACGGGCCGGACCACCTCGAGCGCGGCGTCTCAGAGCTCCGAGTTGCGGGGGCCTCCTGGGGCCTCCTGGGGCCTCCTGGTGACCTCCTGGGGCTTCCTCCTGGGCCTCCTGTGGCCTCCTGGACCCCACCTGGGGCTTCCTGAAGCCTCTTGGGGCTCCCAGGGGGGGATAGTGGCCGTTTGTATTAATTTGACACGTTCTGATAAGGGGGCCTCCTGGGACCTCCTGGGAGCCTCCTGCGGACCCCTGGGGCCTGTCCTGGGCGTCCTGCGGCTTCCTGAAGCTCTCTGGGGCCTCCTGGGGCTCCCAGGGTCCCAGGGGGGATATGTAACATGTGGTCTTCTGGGCCCCCAGGCTGGACCACCTCTTGCGCGGCATCTGGGAGCTCAGAGTTGCGAGAATGTCTTGTGCGAAACAGGCCGGACCGCCTTGCGCACGGCATCTCAGAGCTCAGAGTTGCGAGGATGTCTCAGGCGAGATGGGCCGGACCAACTTGCGCACGGCATCTCAGAGCTCAGAGTCGCAAGAATGTCTCAGGCGAGACGGGCCAGTGTCTCGGGCGAAACGTGGTGCGAGGAAGTCTCAGGCGAAACGGGCCGGACCACCTCGAGCGCGGCGTCTCAGAACTCCGAGTTGCGGGGGCCTCCTGGTGCATCCTGGCGCCTACTGGGGACCTCCTGGGGCCTCCTCCTGGGCCTCCTGTGGCCTCCTGAACTCCACCTGGGGTTTCCTGAAGCCTCTTGGAGCTCCCAGGGGGGATATCTAACCTGTGGCCGCTTGGGCCTCTGGAAAAATCAACGAATCGACACCGGATGTGTACTAACTTGACACGTTCTGATAGGGGGCCTCCTGGGGCCTCCTGGGAGCCTCCTGGGAATCTCCTGCGGACCCCTGGGGCCTGTCCTGGGCGCCCTGCGGCCTCCTGGAGCTCTCTGGGGCCTCCCGGGGCTCCCAGGGTCCCAGGGGGGATATGTAACATGCGGTCTTCTGGGCCCCCAGGCTGGACCACCTCTTGCGCGGCATCTGGGAGCTCAGAGTTGCGAGAATGTCTTGTGCGAAACAGGCCGGACCGCCTTGCGCACGGCATCTCAGAGCTCAGAGTTGCGAGGATGTCTCAGGCGAGACGGGCCGGACCACCTCCCGCAGGGCATCTCAGAGCTCAGAAGTTCGAGGATGTCTCAGGCGGGATCCCAGGGTCCCAGGGAGGATGTGTAACATGTGGTCTCCTGGGCCCCCAGGCTGGACCACCTCTTGCGCGGCATCTGGGAGCTCAGAGTTGCAATAATGTTTTGTGCGAAACAAGCCGGACCACCTTGCGCACGGCATCTCAGAGCTCAGGGTTGCGAGGATGTCTCAGGCGAGACGGGCCAGACCACCTCGCGCAGTGCATCTCAGAGCTCAGAAGTTCGAGGATGTCTCAAGCGAAACGGGATGGACCACCTCTCGCGCGGCATCTCCGAGGTCAGAGTTTCGAGGATGTCTCAGGCGAAACGGGCCGGACCACCTCGCGCAGGGCATCTCAAAGCTCAGAGTTTCGAGGATGTCTCAGGCGAAACGGGCCGGACCACCTCTCGCACGGCACCTCGGGGCTCAGAGTTTCGAGGGTGTCTCAAGCGAAACGGCCCGGACCACCTCTCGCGCGGCGTCCGGGAGCGCAACTTTTCGAGGATGTCTCAAGCGAAACGGGATGTCTAAAGCGAAACGGCCCGGACCATCAATTTTTCCCGGAAAGGGCGCGGGCCCAGGGTTCTCTTTTAGTAGGTTAACCCCCCGGCCCCCCTGCGACTTGGGCCGGCGAAATTATTTTGCGAGCGGGCACGCACGGAGTAGGGCCGGCGATTTTTGTTTTTGAGGATGTCTCGAGCGAAACGCTTGTTTTTCAGAATTTGTTGAGGATGTCTCGAGCGAAACGCTGGTTTTGCAGAGTTGGGGATGTCTCGAGCAAAACGCTTGGTTTCAGAATTTGTTGAGGATGTCTCCAGCGAAACGCTGGTTTTGCAGAGCCGACCGCGATACGGAAAAGCGTTCCTCGCGCAGGAATTCCGAGGATGTCTCGCGCGTGCCGCGTCCCGCACGCAGGAATTTTGATTTCTTTGGGTTTTGGCAAGATTTCTCCAGCGAAACGCTTGTTTTTTATAATTTGTTGAGGATGTCTCGAACGAAACGCTGGTTTTGCAAAATTGGGGGATGTCTCGAGCGGGGGCCTCGTGGGGGGCCAGAATTCAGAGGATATCTCAGGCGCAATTCTTGTTTTCGTGTCCCGCTCGCAGGAATTCCGAGGATGTCTCGCGCGTGCCGCGTCCCGCGCGTAGGAATTCGGATGATTGTGATAGGATGTCTCGAGCGAAACGCTTGTCCCCAGCACGTTCAGTAGCGCGTCCCCTTGGCACGTCCCGCGTTGCGACCCCATGGCACGTCCCCTGGCACGTCGCCTGGCGCATCCCTTGGGACGTTTCGCGGCGCGTCCTCCTGGCATGTTCCCCTTGTCATTAGCTCTGGGGCAGCTACTATGTGTTCAGGCAGCTCGAGCTTAAGATCCAGATCAGTTCGGTCAGGACTCGGATGCAAAGGAGGACTCGATCCACGACGCTATAGAGCACAACCGCGGCATGGCACATCGCAATTCAGCACGGTGCAGCACAGCACAACCCTCGGCAGGGTACATCAAAATCGATACACTCAGCATTGCAACTTGGCACGTTCCTTGGCACGTTCCGTGGGGCGTCCCTTGGCGAGTCCCCCTGGCACGTCGCGTGGCGCGTCCCCTGGCACATTCCGTGGCACATCCATTGGCACGTTCCGTAGCGCGTCCCTTTGGCACGTCCTACGGTGCGACCCCATGGCGCGTCCCCTGGCACGTCGCCTGGCGCATCCCTTGGGACGTTTCGCGGCGCGTCCTCCTGGCATGTTCCCCTGTCCATTAGCTCTGGGGCAGCTACTATGTGTTCAGGCAGCTCGAGCTTAAGATCCAGATCAGTTCGGTCAGAACTCGGATGCAAAGGAGGACTCGATCCACGACGCTGTAGAGCGCAGTCGCGCCATGGCACATCGCAATTCAGCACGGCGCAGCACAGCACAGCCCTTGGCAGGGTACATCAAGATCGATACACTCAGCATTGCATTTGCCCGTCACCCAATCAGGTGTCTTGGAAAACGCTGCCATGTGTTACAGTTCTATATTCCTTTCCGGGTTCGTGGGTCGATCATGTTTGCAAGGATGTCTCTGCTCCGACTTCCCTCGGCCGGAGTTAGCTTCGATCGCAACAGCACCCCGTTCAGCAAGCTGTTTGGGGGGGAGAAAAAGAAACAAAAAAAACACACACAAAACAAATGATCATGCGTGTATGACCTTGAGAGACTTTCCTTCCTCCGTTCGCCGCTGGCGCAAGTTCTTGTGTTTGACTAAACGAATTCCAGATGTATCAGGCGATCACAACGCTCCCAAGCGGCCCCAAGCGCTCCCAGCGCTCCCAGGCGCCCCCATGCGCTCCGAAGGGCCACGCAGCGATGGTTCCGGGCCTGGGCCATCGACCCGGACAATCCAGCCGCTGGATTGTCCGGGGCGAGGACCTCTGCCGCTGGATTCCAGCGGCAGAGGTCCTGCGCCAGGACAGGGAGGCAGCCGGAGACGGTCTCTCCACGGAGATCCACAAGAAGCGCCACAGGAGCCAGAGGATCAGGTTCAAGCAGATCATCGAAGACACGATCCTCGGCCCGGCCATCCCGCCATCCGCCGCCGAGGTCCGGTTGGATGCGGGCCTGGCCAGCCCCCACACCCCTCGGGGCGCACGCTCGAGGCTAGCCCGCAAAGAACCGCGGCGACGCAGGACCTGGTCCAGCCGCTGGCCCTGGGGCGGGCGCGCGAGAGCCTGCCGGCGCCACCTGCCCACCCCATGGCGGGTGGGGAGCGCTGCGGCGAGTGGCTCCGCGACCAGCGGACGGAAGTGATGCTGCAGAAGCTGAGCGAGGGCGCCCGCAGCGGGTACGAGGGCGGCTGGCGGCAGTGGACCGCGCACCGCGCTGCCCAGGGGCCGGGCCCGCGGCTCCAGGGCCGGGGCCGCGCCGAGCGGACCAGCGACGAGGACGCCATGATCGACTTCGCGGTCATCTCGGCGGTGGCGCTGTCGCGGACCGAAGGGACGGCGAAGCAGAAGCTGTTCGCCATCAGATACGCCCACCTGATGGTCGGGCGCGGCGACCCGCTGCTTCACCGGGGGCGGCTCTGGACGACCCTGGCCGGCCTGAAAGGGCCCCAGGGGCCCAGCAGCAGGCGGAAGAGGCCAGTCACCCCGCGCATGTTGCTGTGGCTCAAGCAGCGCATCCACGCAGAAGCGGGGTTGTCCCAGGCCGACGCCGCCACGCTGCACGCCGCGGTCCTCATCGCCTTCTTCTTCCTGTTGAGGGCGTCGGAGTACCTGGCGGTGGCGGGGAGGTCGCGGCCCGTCGACAGGGTGGTCCACGGCGAGGACATCGAGGCGAGGCTCGAGGGGGGGCGCGCCGGCCAGTTCGCCCGGGCCGACGAGTGCGTCCTGCACATCATGGGCTCGAAGACGGACCAGTACAATGTAGGGGCGGTGCGCAACCAGTACGCCACCCGCTCGGCGCCGTGCCCCGTCGAGGCCTTGGCGGCCATGCAGGCGCAGCACCCGCAGCGCTTCGACCACGGCGCGGAGGCGGGGCTGCCCCTCTTCCGGCGGGCCTCGGGCGCTCCCGTGAAGCGCGAGGAGGCGCAGCACTTCCTCACGTTGGCGGGCCTGGCGGCAGGCCTCAGGCGAGAGGAGATCGGTTCCCACTCCCTGAGGATTGGCGGGGCCACGGCGATGCACCACGTCACGGACGACCTACTCAAGGTCCAGAGGTACGGGAGATGGGCGTCGGACTCGTTCCACGCCTACCTCTGGGAGTCGCACGAGCCACAGCGCGACGTAGCCAGGCGCATGGCCAACGACCACTCGGAGCTGACGACGCCGGCGGCGAAGCCTCAGGAGGGAGCCGCCAGCGACAGCGCCAGGCGAGCTCCCCCCAGGGGCTCGTCGGCTCTCGGAGCCGCAGCGGCGGCAGCGGCCACGCTGGGGCAGGCGACGGCGGCCGGCCAGGAGCTGGCGGTGGTGGGGGAGGACAAGAAGCACGTCAGCGTGCGCCTGACGGCGAACGGGAAGGACCTCGCCATCACGATCCCAATGGAGGTCATGGTGAAACTCATCGTCTCACTGGTGGTGGTGCTGGCTACGGCGTTGGCGATGGCCTGGCACTGCTGGGGCAGTTCGAGGTAGGACCGCCGGCCCCAGGGCTCGCGCCGCCGCGCCGGCCCCCGCCGCGCCGCCCTCTGCCGCGGCCCCGCCCACGACCCCGCCGACCTCGCCCGGCGGAGCCCGTGGCCACCTCGACGCCGCCCCCGTCACTGCTGGAGTCCAGGCTGCCCCTCCTTCTCCGCGCCCCACGCCTTGCCTCCGCAGCGTCGGCGCCGCTGCCGCCGCCCAGCGCCGCTTGCCCTCCGCGACGACCACCGCCGCCCGGCATCGCCTCGCGCTCGCCGCCCGACGCGGCTCCGTCGCCCCTGCTTCGGCGACTACAACGGGCGCGGTATGCGAAGGGTGCGGTTTGCCCCCTGTTCCTGTCATGCCTGCCCTTCCCGCCCCCGGAAAAGGGATGGCACTGTCACTCAGTGCGACCGAATCACATGACACTGTCGCTCCTTCTGGCACAGTGGAACACACATCGAGGATGACAGTGTCGCTCGAAACGACGACAATCATGACATTGTCTCTCGCAAAGGTCCCGGAAAGGCCGCCACAAAGCCACTCGCAAACCGCACCCCGGCGTAACCGCACCGATTGTAGTCGCCGACTGCTGTCCAAGGACGACCGTCTCCGCCGGCCACCGGCGCCGCCGAGCGCCAGCGCGCCCGCCACCGCTCCGCCCAGCCCCGCCGCCGCGACCCCCGCCAGCCCCTCCGCCGCCGTCCCCAGGCACAGTCGTCGCCCCCACAGCGCCGCCAGCACCCGCAAGCCTCCTGGCCCCGCGACAACGTCCACCAACAACGCCTCCGACGCTGCTGCACTCCACCGAAGGACGTCCCTGACGACGACCATCGCCGCCCGCCTCCGCCTCCCGCTCACAGCCCGGCACGCCATCGTCGCCGCTGCTGTCCAGGCACGAGCGTCTGCGCCAAGCTCCGCCGCCGCCCTGCGAGACGTCACCCATCGCCGCCGACTCCTCTGCCCGTGCACCAAGCACCAAAGATCGCCTCGCGCTGCTGCAAGGAGCCCCCCGCCCCCCAGGGCCTCCACGAGCCCCGCCGGCCGCCCCGCCCACGTGCTCCAGGACACCGCCGCCGCCGCCGCCGCCGCCGCTGGCGGCGCCGCGCTCCGCCGCGACGACGCCCGACGAAGTGCTCGCCGCGCCGCCGCCGCCCGCAGGCCCAGCAGCGCTAGCGCCGCCACCGGCCGCCTCCTCGCCCGCCGCTCCAGCGCCCCCCCCGCCCGAGCGCCGCGCCCGAGCTGCAGCGCCCGCCAGCCCAACAGCGTTGCCAGCCCCACGAAGGTGAGCCCCTCATTTGCCCTTCTGCTGCACCATGCTTCCAAGAAGCGACAGCGCACACACTCGATCAACGTTCGATCCCAATGTTTCCAGACCTGCACGCACCTGCCGCGGCATCCCCACGCACGCCGCCCTTCCACAGAACGTCGGCAGCCCCCCACCATTGGCCGCCGTAAACCCTTCTACCGATCCTTAACTTCGGCAAAGTGGACCCTACTCAATGCCCTCGGCGCCCAAGGGGTAAGCCCCCCGGAAGGACCTAAGCTTCCCAAGGGTAATCCCTACTTAACACCCAAGGCTAGCCCTGAGACACACCCTAGAGGTAAGCCAAGGGCAGCCCTAAGAGTATGGCCCAGAGGTCGGCCCTGGGAGTGGTAAACCTAGAGTAGCCCCATAGGGGGCCATGAGGCGAATCCCCAGGAATGAGCCCCAAAGGTACACACAAGGGGTGCACCTCCAATAACCCTAGCAGAACGCCCCAGGGGTCAGCCCTAGGAGAGGACCCAGGGTACCCCTAGGTGCACGCCGCAGGGGCAGCCCTAGGTGCAGTCCCTCAGAGTAAGCCCTGGGGCCAGCCCCAAAGATAATCCATAAAAACGCCCTAAGGGTAACCGTAAGATAGCCCCGCCGAACGCCAGGGGTAGCCCCAGGGTCGACCTCCCCAGGGGTAGCCCGACGCGAACCCTAGGGCTCAGCCCCAACGGTTGCCCTCGGTGTACACCCTAGAGGTAGCCGTACATTACCCGTAAGGGTAGACCACTTACGGACACCTAGAGTAGCACTTCCTTCGACCATCATTAAGCCCGCACGCCGACCCCCCAGAACCTGAGCAGTACTCTACAGCCTTCCCACCCATCCCACCCCACAGAATCACCTCTGCGCAAGGATCACCGACGACGGGGGGGCAGATACCCAGAACTCCAGCCCCCCTCACAAAAT
>CAUYUJ010021785.1:95000-100000 GCA_963575745.1 Prorocentrum cordatum | reverse complement strand
GTCAAAAGTCGTCTTTGTCGTCGTCGTCGCCGTCGTCGCCGTCGCCGTCGGCGCGGTCTTCGTCGGCCACACACACGCACTTTTTGGTCGGCGGGGCGATAGCGAACCGCTTCCGCTAAAAACTAAGCGGGCTACGCGCAGCTTGAATTAAGGAGACAGGGCACAGGAAGGCGGGGCCTCGGGCGGGTGAAGCAGGTGGCCACACGCACACACACACACACACACACACACACACACACACACCACTCCCACATTCCCTCCACGACCCCTATCGAGCCTGCGCCACCTCCGCCCGCACCGCCACCACCTTGGCAGCCGCCGCCTCCGCCTGCAAGGCCGCCACCTGCGACGCCAGCTCCGCCTCCCGCAGCCGCTCCCTCGCATCGTCCAGCCTCGCCTGGACCCGGAGGGGGGAGGAGAAAGGAGAGCGCAGGAGGGAGGAAGGAAGGCCGAGCAAAATCGCAAACGATGGCGAAAGCGCGCAGATGAAGATCAAAAGAGTACAAAAAAGAAAAACAAAGCCTCCCCGAATCCCCAAGCGCCAATACCTATACTTTCGGGAGATCTTTTGGGGGAGGGGGGCATGTTTTCCCGAACTCATTTTTGGTCTCACTGATTTTTGATATTTCTTCTGCGGATCTGGGGGTGCCGGGGGGAGGGGACCATTGAAGAACACAACTGCTGCCTTCGTGCGCCGCGTTTCTGCTGGGCGCGGGCGCCGGTCGGTGCCTCGCGAGGGCCCGCCAGCGCACGCTGCTGGGCGCGGGCGCCGGTCGGTGCCTCGCGAGGGTCCCGCCAGCGCCCCTCCCGGCCTCCTGTCTCCTCCTCGCTCTCCTGCTCCTCCCTCCCCTTCTCCTTCTCCTTTTCCTTCTTCTCCTGCTCCTCCTTCTCCTCCTCCTCCTCCTCCTTGCCCTCCTCGCTCCTCGCTCTTCACAGCTCGCGCCTGCCTCCTTGCACTCCTCCGCCTCCTCCTCCTCCTCCTCCTCCTCCTTCTCCTTCTCCTCCTCCTCCTCCTTTTCCTCCTTTTCCTTCTCCTCCTTCTCCTCCTTCTCCTCCTCGTCCTCATCCGCCTCCTCCTCCTCCTCCTCTCCGGAGGGGCGCGCCCGACGGCGCGCGCCCGGAGGCCCGGCCCGCCCGGAGGCCCGGCCCGCCCAGAGGCCCGGCCCGCCCGGCGCCCGGAGGCACGGCCCGCCTGGAGGCCGGCGACGCGGCGGAGCACAGGTCGTCGTCGACCCTGTCGTCGTCAACGTCGTCGTCGTTATCGACGTCAACGTTGTCGTCGTCGTCGTCGTACTACTCGTACTCGTACATGTACTCGTACTTGTACTCGTACTTGTACTTGTACTCGTACTGCCACACGTAATCGTACTCCTACTCGTACTCGCACTTGTACTCGTAATCGTGGTCGTACCCGTAATCATAGTCGTCGTCGTCGCCGTCATCGTCGTCTTCGCCATCGTCGAGCGGTGATCGCCCGAAATGGCCCAAAACAGCTTCCCAAACGCATCCAAGAAGCTTCAAGACAGCACCAAGACCCTTTCAAGTGCCCTCCGAAACCTCCAAGGACCTCCCCAAGAAACCAACATCCATCAAAAACCAAACGAGAATCAATGTGTGTGTGTCGCCCTCTCGTTTTCTCGCTTCCGATGAACTCTGAAGGCCTCAACATTCCACCAAGACGGCCCAAGAGAGCCCCAGGAGAAGCCAAATGGGACCCCAAGAACGTCGGCCCCCTGTCGCCCGTCGTCGGCCACCCTCTCCACCTACCACCCCCCCACCCACCCACCGCTCCCGCCACCCTCCCGCACCACGAGCCCCACAACGGGGAACACCCACACCAGCAGCGGCACAAGCAGCAGCAACTCCAAGAAGGCAGACACCAGAAGCAGGAACACCAGTGCACCCTGACGAGTCTTTGAGCCAAAAACAATTCCATACATTGACAACTCCCGCCTCCCCCGCCCACGACAAGCACCCCTGACGCTAAAAACTCTTGTCCCACCATACCCCGGGTCGAGGGCCCCATGTCGAGGAGATCGTGGCCGAGGAGATGGAGGCGGCAATCCCACCAGCCCTCCGGGCGTAGATAGTTCAGCGATCTTTGTCTTGTATCTTCCAACACCTCCTCCTTCCCCTGCTCGGGGGAGAGGTTTACCCCTCCCCCCACCCCCTGCCGTGGACCTGGACGGAGGGGGCCCCGAGGCTCAGCAGCGTCCAAAATAGCCCAAGATGGCTCCAAGAGGGCCTCAGAGAGCCCAACATGACCATCAAAATGCACCCAGATCGCCCAAGTTGGCTCAAGGTAAGGTAGCTCCCGACCCGCATCCACTAGGCCGCGAGACGGCCCCAAGACGGGTGGAGTGCCCTCGGAGCCCTTCAAAGACCCGAAGAAGCCAAAATCTTTCAAACACTTGAACAGAAGCAATGTTTGTTGCCTTCCCGCCTTTTCGCTTCCGATGGGCTCTTGAGGCCCCGAGATGGCCACAAGATGGCCCAACAGACCCCCAAAAGAGACCCAAAAGGACCCCCAAATGGCCCCAAGAGCAGCCAAGGGTGCTCCAAGAGCAGCCCAAGAGGGCCCCAAGACACTCTTTTGAAGCCTCCGAGATGCCGATGGGAATGACGGATCACCCTCGTTTGGAGCCTTGGGACCCAAGACAGCCCAAAGAGGCCCCAAAAAGAGCCCCAAGATGGCCCTGAGACCCCCCATAAGAACCCCAACAGGGCCCCCAAAGAGCCCCAAGGACACACCAAGAGAGCCCCATGCTGGCTCCAAGTTACCCTGAGACTCTTACAAGAACCTCTCGCAATAACACATCCCCAAAGCCCGACATCCCGTCCTTCCTCCTTCCCTGCCTCCTCCCTTCTCCTCCTTATCCTCCTCGTGCTGCATTCCTCCTTCCCCCTATCCTCCTCATCCTCCCCCTTCTCTTCCTTGTCCAGTTGTCCAAATTGTCCTCATCATCCTGGTTCCCCTTCTCCTGCTCCTTATCCTCCTCGTCCTCCTTCTCCTCCTTTTCCTCCTCCTCCTCTTCCTCCTCCTTTTCCTCCTCCTCCTTCTCTTCCTCCACTTTATCCTCCTTCTCCTCCTCCTCCTCCTCCTCCTCCTTCTCCTCCTCCTTCTCCTCCTCATTCCCCTCCTTCCTCCTCCTCCTCCTCCTCCTCCTCCTCCTTCTCGTCCTCCTCCTCCCCCTCCTTTTCCCTTCTTCTCCTGCTCCTGCTTCTCCTCCTCCTTCTCGTCCTCCTCCTTCTCCTCCTTCTCCTCCTTTTCCTCCTCCTCCTCCTCCTCCACCTTCTGATCCTTCTCCTCCTTTTCCTCCTCCTCCTTTCCTCCTACTCCTCCTTCTCCTCCTCCGTTTCCTCCTCCTTCTCCTTCTCCTCCTCCTCCTCCTTTTCCTCCTCCCCCTCCTACACCCAAAACGGTCACAGGCCACCAGCACCACCAGCAACATCACGAGCACCAGAAGTTCCGCCAACAGCAGCACCACCACCAACAACAGTACCAGCACCAGCGCCAGCGGCCCCACCAACAGCACCACCAGCAGCACCACCAGCAGCACCACCGAGAGGCAGCACCATCATCACCAGCAGCAGCATCACCAGCACCAGCACCACCAGCAGCAGCACCCGCGGCACCACCACCACCATCACCAGCACCAGCAGCATCAACAGCAGAAGCACCAGCAGCAGCACGACCAGAAGCAGTACCAGCAGCACCAGCACGAGCAGCACCCGGTGCAGCAGCAGGCGCAGCAGCAGCACCACCACCACCACCAGCAGCACCAGCAGCAGCAGCAGCAAAGCTCCAGCATAAACAGCAGCAGCACCAGTAACAGCAGCACCGGCAACAAAACAGCACAGCAGCAGCAGCAGCAGCAGCAGCAGCAGCAGCGGCAACATCAGCAGCAGCAGCAGCATCATCGTCAAAAGTGGCAGCAGCAGCACCAGAGGCAGCACCAGCAGCACCACCATCAGCAATAGCAGCACCAGCCTCATCACCAGCAGCACAAGCAGCAGCAGCAGCAGCACCAGCAGCAGCAATACCTGCAGCATCAGCACCAGCAGCAGCAATACCTGCAGTACCACCAGAAGCAGAACCATCAACACCACCAGCAGCAGCACCACCTACAGAACCAGCAGCAGCAGCAGCAGCAGCAGCAGTACCAACTGCACCAGCAGCACCAGCAGCAGTAGCAGCGGCAGCAGCACTAGCAGCAGCAGCAGCAGCAGCAGCAGCAGCAGCAGCAGCAGCAGCACCACCACCACCACCACCGACAGCATCATCAGCAACACCAGCAGCACCAGCACCAGCAGTACCAGCATCAGCAGCACCAGCACCAGCAGCACCAGCAGCAGCAGCAGCAGCACCAGCAGCACCAGCGGGACCAACAGCAGCACCAGCACCCGCAGCGGCAGCACCAGCAGCACCATAGCCAGCAGCAGTACCGCCTGCAGCATCAGCAGCAGCAGCAACATCAGCAGCACCAGCACCCGAAGTACCAGCACCAGCAGCAGCGAGACCAGCAGCAGCAGCAGCAGCACCACCACCACCAGCATCACCAACTGCAGCAGCACCCGCAGCAGCAATAGCACCAGCAGGATCACCAGCAGCAGTATCACCAGCAGCAGCAGCAGCAGCAGCAGCAGCAGTATCACCAGCAGCAGCACCAGCTCAACAGCAGCAGTTGCAGCAGCAGCAGCTGCAGCTGCAGCAGCAGCGCCAACACCCCCCAGCAGCACCAGCAGCACCACCAGCAGCACGACATTCGGCAACACCAGCAGAAGCAGAACCACCAGCAGCAGCACCAGCAACAGCAACAGCACCAGCAGCAGCACCAGCACCTTTCGCTGTAAGAGATAGTCTAATTCACCGTTGGTGCCCGCGCTGTTTCACCATGTGCGCCTCTTCTTCCCTTCTGCCGCCAGCTCGCACGCACGCACGCACGCACGCACGCACACACACACACACACACATCCCCATCCTCTGGCGCAAAAACGAC
>CAUYUJ010021785.1:0-90000 GCA_963575745.1 Prorocentrum cordatum | reverse complement strand
GCTCTCCTAGCAACGGCCAGCCACGGCGGCAAGCAAGCTCCCCGATCCAGATCGAAGGAATGGCCCGAAAACCATCATCATCATCGTCCCCGATCCAGATCGAAGGAACGGCCCGAAAACCATCATCATCATCATCATCAGCATCATCGTCATCGTCATCATCATCATCAGCAGCAGCAGCAGAAGCTTCCAGCAACTAGCTAAGGGAAGCTCTACGAGTTATACTCGAAGAAGTTTCTGCTTCGATCCTTAGCACTGTTCCGCGCGCAGGGAGCTCTACGAGGCTCCCGGCGGTGACGAGGTACCTCGTAGAGCTCCTCGGCATCGATGAGCTAGAGGAATTCCGGCGCGGGGTGGAGCTAGTTTGACCACCCGGCCCGGGCGGAGAAAGTGATAACTTTGGGTCGGTTTTGCGAAGATTTGAGAGTTATTTGACCATTCATTTTGAGAAAACAGATTTTTGCGCTAAGCATACGCATATAAACTTTATTCTGAGGGCACCTCAGCTCTGCTGATGCATTTTCTTATGAGTTGACTTCCGGGAACCGAGCTAATATAAACATCGAAAAAATCCAAAATCAAGATTTTAAGAAAATCTTCATATTATTCTACTTCGATTATGAGCACTCTCACTGGTGCAAGGAACTCTACGAGGTTCCCGGCGGTGACCAGGTTGACGGTTCACCGCCGGCGCCAGTTGACGGTTCACCGCCGGCGCCAGTCGAAAACCCTATAGCTCTCAGAGAGCTCTACGAGGTATTACTTAAGCTTCCAGCAACTAGCTAAGGGAAGCTCTACGAGTTATTCCTCTAGCTCATACCTCGTAGAGCTCTTCGGCATCGATGAGCTAGAGGAATTCCGGCGCGGGGTGGAGCTAGTTGGTCGACCCGACGAGAAGAGACAATGTGGTGACCTGGGGTCGGTTTTTCTAATATTTGAAAGATATTTGACAATTCATTTTTAGAAAGCAGATTTTTCGCACCTGTAGTGGGTTATGCCGCGTCTGCCAGTCAAATTCTCAAGTCCGTAGGTGCAGTAGTACTATAAATGGCGCCGGCGGTGAACCGTCAACCTGGTTTTTTGGTTTTCGCACCGTTCGTCCAGCAGGGTCAGCTGGCGGTGAGGATCTGTCGTGCCAAATGCACAACAGCGCTTGAGAGCGCCTCAGCAGCACTGAGTTCGGCATCGGTTATCGTAGCACCTTCCTCAAGGCACCACGCGGCTTCGCACACATCCCTCCAAACGAGGGGGGTATTGGAGGGCACAGAGTAAGGAGAGGAGAAAAGAAGAGGGGAATAAGGAGTACTCTTATTACAATCGTAATCGAGATTCAAAAGCCCGATCTGAAGCCAGAACCCACATCCCGTCCCTTTGCTGCACACACCCCCGTCGAAGGCACCACGACAGGCGATAGGTTGAAGATAGCTTTCAAAGTTGAATCTGTATTCATACTCATTGTAGAAGCAATGGCCCTCACGGGCCAGGTGTGTAAGCTCGTCAGCCCGTGTGTTATCCTCCCTATACTCATGTTTGTACAGATCTCTCCCCAGCCCAGAGCATCTAATCCCCAACTCATTAGCGTTTCGTTCCATGACATCAATACATTGATCAATGCGGCGTTGATATTGTTTGTTTCGACACCGCCATCGTCCCGTCAACCATGCGTGTACTAACATGCTATCCCCTTTCATTTCAACTGCAAACCCAGGGCTGATGATGTCCCACACGGTTTGTCTTTCATTGATCGTGGCCAGACGCTTGGCCATCCTCGCGGCCTCTTTCTCACTCTGTGCACGTCCCTCCTGTCCGATCTCCTCTGGCGGCGTACTCTGGATAGCGGTCCCTTTCCAATTCTGAACGAAATACTCAAAGGTCTTTGTTTTATTATATGTGCATAATATATTCTGCCACATGTCGAGAAAAGCTCTGTATGAAGGAACCACAGCCTGCCACCACATAGTTCCGTATGATAATATATATGGATACTGCCAGCTCCTCTGACCCACGCTCTCAGGTCCACTGCGTATTCTCTTGCCAGATGATGCCTGCGTGCGATTTGCATGCAGACGAAGACATTCACTCAGAGTATCCCTGCGCGTAGTCCATTCAACATTATACATCAGAAGGCCTCTGCGAGAATCAACATATGCACGATTCTCCTGAGATTGGGCCATACTGCATGCAGGAGGCGGGGAGACGGAAGGCTCAGAAGCAAGCACAGAGGTCGCCGTCTGACTCCCCGATATTGTACCTCCAAATCCTAGCCTCAATCCTGAGAGCCTGCGTCTTTTGAGATTCTGTCTATTGATGTCCGTTCTCTGAATATTGATATGTTGTGCCAAGTTTTGAGATATAACCTCCAGTCTATGTGTCAAAGAATCGGCATCCTGTGCAATATGTGTCATATTCTGCTCCAATGGTTGTGATGATGGTCCCTCAAATCGGACTCTTTTCTGTGAAGGCTCGGCCCCGTCGTCAGTCCTCGGTGTCGCCACGTCTGCGGTAGGTGAACACCGCGCACGTGGGTCAGAAAGAATATAATTGCGAACACTCAGCATCATCGTCCAGCTCTTCCATGCAATCATCTGCACGGCCGAAGGGAAGCTCCCGCTGGCGAAGTGCGAGCGTACCTTGTGGAGCATCTGGGGTCTCCAAACACCCCATGTGACGTCGGATGGCTTGCGTCGGCACCACATACGAAGCAAGCACATGCCTTCAAAAGCGTGAATAGCACGGACGGCCTCGGCATCTAGCGTGATGACTTCTCCCGCAAACAGGAGCCTCGACTGAACCTGATACTGATATCGTCGATATTTGTGCTTCAACGGTACAGCCCTGCATCCAAAATATGATATCTGAGCAAAGAAAGCGCCACGTGCACATTTGAGACGATGTTGGAGATCTTCGTGGCCCTCATGAAAGCTGCTGGAGACTACACTGCCTAAGATATTGAGTGACTCAACCTGTTTGAACGATACCTGCTGGTCCCCAACCTGAGCCCAAATTGGTGTCCTGTCAGGAGTGCCACAACGGAGGACCTGCAAAGACGACGCCTTCCAACTCATCCCCCAATCATTAAGGGCCTCAGTGAATACATTGACGATGTCCTGGATCTCCGTCGGGCCCCTCCCCACAAGATAAAGATTATCAGCCCATAGTGCATGATTGGTCACCGCCGGGAACCTCGTAGAGTTCCTTGCACGCGTAAGAAAGCTCAGGATCAAAGCAGAGAGCTTCTGGGAGCGTTTCTAGAAAAACGTCAAATTGAAATTTTTCGGAGTCAACATGAAGTCGGTTCCCGGAAGTGAACTGGTACTAAAACAGGCTCTAGAGAGCTGAGCTGCTGAGGGAACAAAGTTTATATGCCAATGCTCGGCGTAAAAATCTGCTTTCTCAAAATGAATTGTCAAATATCTTTCAAATCTTAGCAAAACCGACCCAAAGTTATCACGTTGTCCGTTCTGGTCGGGTCGGCCAACTAGCTCCACCCCGCGCCGGAGTTCCTCTAGCTCATCGATGCCGAAAAGCTCTACGAGGTATTACTGGGCGCCGGCGGTAAACCGTCAACCTTTCTTACCGCCGGGGGACTCGTAGAGCTTCCTGACCATATATTATGTCCAAAGAATAAGCAGAGAACGAATAGTTCTCCAGCCCGAGCGCTGATAGCAGACTGATCTCAGGCGTCTAGTGATATCCCATTGCTGTGCTGAACAGTTCCATAGCTCATCTGCAGCGTGTAGAAAATACCATTCGGGAGAAAATAGCAGAGTACGAATTCGTCTTTGGCGTCTGCGCTCACAACAGACCCGAACCAAGCGTCTAGATGCTTCGCGCCTCACGATGTCCTTCTGATTTTTCGGCCGAAGAGTTCAGTGAAGAAGTGCACCATAATTTGGAAGGGGGGGGGGAGAAAAAACAAAAACAAAACAAAAAAGTCGAATACGAAGAGTTTTGTGAACCTAGTTCGGGTAGCAGACCGAGTTCAGACCTCTCGATGCAACAGACGAACACTGCAATGCTTCTGCATCAGTTTCTGTGCGCACCAGCTCTGTAGCTCTCCTACAGCCCGAATTCAACACAGAAAATGGACAACATCTGTCAAGATGACTCGAAGAATACGAATAGTTTTGCGGACCCAGCCCGAGTAGCAGACCCAGTTCAGACCTCTGGTTGCAACAGACGAACGCTCCTCATGCTTCTGGATCGGTGTCTGTGCGTACCAGCTCTGTAGCTCTCCTACAGCCCGAATTCAATACAGAAAATGGACAACATCTGTCAAGATGACTCGAAGAATACAAATAGTTTTGCGGACCTAGCCCGAGTAGCAGAACCAACAGACGAACGGGCCTGATGATTCCGAATCAGTTTCTGTGCGTATGAGCTCTCTCTCTAGCTCTCCTACAGCCCGAGTTACGTGCGAAAACGGACAGCACCTCTCAAAATGACTCGAACGATACGAATAGCTTCGCGGACCTAGCTCGAGTAGTAGGCCGAGTTCAGACCTCTGGATGCAACAGACGAACGCGCCTGATTATTATGCATCAATTTCTGCGCGTATCAGCTCTGTAGCTACCCTATAGCTCGAGCTCAGTACAGAAACCAGACAGTCCCTGTGGAGATGACTCGAGCAATACGAATAGATTTGCGGACCTAGCTCGAGTAGAAGACCGATTTCAGACATCTGCATGCTACAGGCGGACGCGCCTGATGCCTCAGAAATAGTTTCTGTAATTACCAGCCCTGTAGCCCCCCCTACAGCATGAGTTAAGTACAGAAAGCCGACAGCACCTCTCAAGATGATTCGAACAATACGAAGAGCTTCGCGGACCTAGCTCGAGCAGCAGACCGAGTTCAGACCTCTAGATGCAACAGATGAGCGCGCCTGATGATTCTGAATCGGTTTATGTAAGCATCAGCTCTGTAGCTGTCCTAGAGCTGGAATTATGTACAGAAAACCGTCACCGCGTGTCAAGATGACGCGAAACGGCCGATCCCGCCTGTGTGCTTTTTGGAAGTAATATCTATCCGATCGAGCTGAGATTGAGATGGCGAGCGGGAATAAGATCGAATATCATGAGAAAAATACTAGAGCTCTAACGAATGGTTGAATTTCGAGAACAAAATTTTCAACCGGGCAAAAGTCCCCAAAAGGTCCGTCGAGATTTTTCTTGCCAACTAGCTCTCCAGCGCCCCGGAATTACTCTTAAGCTTTCAGCAACTAGCTAAGGGAAGCTCTACGAGTTACAGAAAAACGTATTTTTCTAGTTTTCGAATCTCGCTCCAGAAGCTTTCTTCACGTGTTCCGAGGATCGCCGTGCAAGAAAAGAGCTCTACGAGTATCCTGGCGGTAACCAGGTTCACGGTTTACCGCCGGTTCCCAAGTCGATGCCGAAAAACTCTACGAGGTACTTGGTAGCGTCCAAAACCCGGAGAGCGAAGAGAGCACTCCTCTGAAGCGCTTCTCAAGCGCTGCCAGGCGCGCTTCCACGCGTGCCTGCACGCGTGAGGGCACGCGTGGACGCGTGCCGGAACCGCTCCCGGACCCGCTGCCGGCACCGGCGAGTTGCTGCGAGGATCGTGGAGCGGCGGAGGTGGGCTGCTGGCGGGCACCACCACCGTCCAGCTTCTAATACCTCGTAGAGCTCTTCGTTATCGACGAGCTAGAGGAATTCCGGCGCGGGGTGGAGCTAGTTGGTCCACCCGACCAGAAAAGAAGATGCGACGACTTTGGGTCGGTTTTGCTAAGATCTGAAAGATATTTAACCATGTATTTTGAGCATGCTGATTTTTACGCCGAGCATTGACATATAAACTTCTCCTGCAGCTGAGTTCCCCCGATGCATTTCATTGAGAGTTGACTTCCCGGAACCGAGCCAATATGAACATCGAAAAAATCGAAAATCAAGATTTTAGGAAATCTTGACTTTATGAGTCTACTCCGATTCTGAGCACTCTGACCAGTGTAAGGAGCTCTACGAGGTTCCCGGGGGTGACCAGGTTGACGGTTCACCGCCGGCGCCATCTAAAACCCTATAGCTCTCAGGGAGCTCTCCGGGAAAATCTCTCTGCACGCGGTCTGCGTGTGTAGCGACGCACGTCTTACAATAGCGTGGAGGCGCTGGAAACCGCGCGGGGAGCTCGACGGTCGCTGGGAAGCGCCCCTGAAAGGCTTCTCAAACGCCAACAGAGACGCCGCCGAGCGTCACGCGTGGGGGCACGCTGTGTGGGGTGCTTCGCGAGGTCTCTGTAACACGTTCTACGAGAACTGGGCGCCGGCGGTAAACCGTCAACCTTTCTTACCGCCGGGGACTCGTAGAGCTTCCTGACCATATCCCCGGAGAGCTCTCTGAGAGCTAGAGGGTTTTAGATTAGAAGCCGGACGGTGGTGGTACCCACCACCAGCCCATCTCCGCCGCTCCAGCATCCCCGCAGCAACTCGTCCGGGGTCGCAGCCCGTCCGGGAGCGCTTCTGGCACGCGTCCACGCATGCCTGCACGCGTGCAGGCACGCATAGAAGGGCGCCTGGCAGCGCTTCAGAGGCGCTGCAGGAGAGGCCCCCGAGCTTTCGAGGAAAGATTTCGCGTTCCCGAGGGTCTCTTCGCTCTCCGGGTTTGGACACTACAAAGTATTATGTAAAAATAGCAGAGAACGAATAGGTTTCCAGCCCGAGCTATTTTAGACCTCTCGATGCAACAGCCGGACGCCCCTGATGCTTCTGGATCGTTTTCTGTGCGCACCAGCTCTGTAGCTCTCCTAGAGCCCGAGTTCAATACAGAAAACGGACAACATCTGTCAAGTTGACTTGAAGAATACGAATAGTTTTGCGGACCTAGCCGTAGTAAACCCAGTTCAGACCTCTGGATGCAACAGACGAACGAGCCTGATGATTCCGAATCAGTTTCTGTGCGTACCAGCTCTGTAGCTCTCCTACAGCCCGAGTTACGTGCGAAAATCGACAGCACCTTTCAGGATGACTCGAACAATACGAATAGTTTCGCGAACCTAGCTCGAGTGGCAGATCGAGTTCAGACCTCTGGATGCAGCAGACGAAGGCGACTGACTGTTCTGCATCCGTTTCTGTGCGTACCAGCTCTGTAGCTCCCCTTGAGCTCGAGCTACGTACAGAAAGCCGACCGTCCCTGTTGAGATGACTCGAGCGATACGAATAGTTTTGCGGATCTAGCTCGAGTAGCAGACCGAGTTCAGACCTCTACATGCGACAGGCGCACGCGCCTGATGTCTCGGAATCGGTTTCTGTGATTAACAGCCCTGTCGCCCCCCTAGAGCCAGAGTTAAGCGCAGAAAACCGACAGCACCTCTCCAGATGACTCGAACAATACGAATAGCTTCGCGGATCTAGCTCGAGCAGCAGACCGAGCTCAGACCTCTCGATTCAACAGACGAACGCGCCCCATCATTCTGAATCGGTTTCTGTAAGTATCAGCTCTGTAGCTGTCCTAAAGCTCGAGTTAAGTACAAAAAACCGACAACGACTGTCGAGATGACTCGAAATGGTCGATCCCGCCGGCCTGCTTTTTGGCAGTAAAAAGTACCCGATCGAGCTGAGATCAAGACGGCGAGCGGGAATAAGATCGAATATCACGGGAAAAAAAAATAGAGCTCAGACGAATTGAGGAATTTCGAGAACAAAATTTTCAACCGACCAAAAGTCACCAACAGGTCCGTCGAGATTTTTCTTGCCAACTAGCTCTCCAGCGCCCCGGGACTGGGAGCCGGCGGTAAACCGTCAACCAGGTTTTTGCGTCTTTGCTGGTACCGTCTTGGCCACTGAGGCCAGGCCCAACGTAGTCTCAGGCGAAGCAGAGCCTCTTATTCGTCACGCAAACAGCCAACTCTTATTTCACATCGGCGAAGCTGTTGGAATAAAGAGAATCAAAAGCCAGCAATGACACAATCAATCGCAAAGCACACAAATGATAAACGAAGAGCAAATAAACAGCGAAGCTGTTGGAAAATACCAGAAGACAACATATGAGATGAAACAATGTGCGACTTATCACTGCGAATGATCAAAGAAGGTCTGTACAACCAGGTTACCGCCGGGAGCCTCGTAGAGCTCTTGTCTCGCACCACGCTGCTCGAAACCATGGGTGAAGCTTCCCGACGCGTGAGCTCAAAAACTTGAAAAATTGCGTTTTTCAGTTTTTACCGAAAGTCGGTTCCGCCAAGTGTTATGATAGTAATACTACAACTAGAACCCTGAGACTCTTACTGGCGGACGCGGCAAAACCCACTACAGGTGCGAAAATTACCAGTTCTCAAAACCAATTTCAAAATCTCTCACAGTCTTCGAAAAAACGATTCCAGCTTGACACATTGTCCGCCCGGGCCGGGTCGGCCAACTAGCTGCACCCCGCACCGGAATTCCTCTAGCTCATCGATGTCGAAGAGCTCTACGAGGTACTGGGAGCCGGCGGTAAACCGTCAACCAGGTTTCCGCCGGGACCCTCGTAGAGCTCTCAATAGACCAAGTCGGTCCTTGATCACAGCAGAACAAGGCTTGTCAATATAAGTTTCAAACATTAAAACATGTTGTTCTCGGGTTTTACACAACGTTGGTTCCTCCTAGTGTTTCACTCGAAATAATACAGCTAGAGCCCTGAGAATTGCACCATCGAGCGCGCCATAATCGACTCCAGTGAATAAAAATCTAGATTTCCAAAACGAATTTCAAAATCTCTCACCATCTCCGAAAAACTGACCCAAATGTCACACATTGTCCGCCCGGGCCGGCTGGGTGAACTGGCGCCGGCGGTGAACCGTCAACCTGGTCACCGCCGGGAACCTCGAGATTTTTCTTGCCAACTAGCTTTCCAGCGCGCCGGAATTACTCTTAAGCTTCCAGCAACTAGCTTAGGGAAGCTCTACGAGTCATTTTCAACCGACCAAAAGTTGTGAAAAGTTCAGTTCTTTTTTTTCGAGCCAACTAGCTCTCCAGCGCGCCGGACTGGGCGCCGGCGGTAAACCGTCAACCTTTGTTTTTTTTGCGGTTTGCGGTCCGCCACTAGAATCCGAATCCGAATCGGCGGAGCAGTGCAACTGAGCCCCCACCATCTTAGGTAGGTCGTAGCAGAGCGCACGCCACCTTAGCAGCAGCTCTCGTCAGGGCAGCGCAGGCAGCTAGTTCACGGCAGGTTACCGTGCTACCAGGAGGCAAGCTCATCGCCTCCTCGGCCACATCGTGCCAATGGAAGCTGTGCGAGCTGGTGCAGGAGGAAGAGGAGGAGGAGGAGGAGGAGGAGGAGATGGGAAAATCAACCTGCACGCTGGAACCCCTACCTACAACGCCAATCTGAAGCCACCACCCACCTCCACATCCTTCATTACTGACACCCCCATCGAATGCACCACGGAGAGCAGTCTTACGAGTACTGAGGAACTTATCATATGCAAACCAGCGAGTAATAGTTTGGCCACCTCTGGCCTCCCACGACAATTTATCCGCACGCTCATTACCCTCACGAAAGAAATGCTTATACAGATTCTGTCCCGATGCAGGTGAGGTCAGTCCCCATCCAGACAGCATCGATACCGTATTTTGTAGTGTTCCCACCAGTCGTACATACTGCTTGTTGCGAATCTGCCACTCACCACACATCCAGTTTACAACAGTCTTACTATCTCCCAAGATCTCCATCCCAAGACGCTCAATATTCTCACACCTCCACTCCGTTTCATTCTCAAAATTAGCGGCAATACGTTTGCTCATCCTCTCATTCATCTCACTCTCCTCCTCCTCCTCTGCCTTCACATGTCTCACACCAGGCGGCCTGGGTAGAACAAACAAGTCGAACAAGTGTTGTATACCAGTCACAGTCAGCAAATGCTTGCAGTATTTCTCACGGGACCCAGCGGAACTGTCGAATGAGAGGCACCACTCACAACCAAAGAGATCGCACAAGCACCAGTCCCACGCAGTATGTCCACGGGGGCGGCCGCCTATGTTCATGCGTGTCAGCTGCTTCCTATCTTTTACAGGCATTGCTAGAATACATGTGTCACGATGTTCCGTCCACTTCCCCCTTCCATGTAACATGGCCAGCCTAGATATCATCCATTCACGTGACATGTCCGACTCCTCAGGTATGGCAGGCTGATCATCTGGTGTACGCCGGCGACAGCCACTCGACATCTGGGATATCTGAGATACATGATATGTTTGAGAAGTCGCCGCCGCCGCCATCGCCCGAGTTTTCCTCTGACGCCGATTTGGTACCGTCTCTCCCTCCTCCTCCTCTGTGTGTGTTGTGTATCTCCTCATACGAATACTTGCAGCAACTGAGACATCCTTAGCCCAATCCCAACAACGAAATATCCATATCTGCACCGCACTTCGGAATCCAAGTCCAGCAAAACTCTGTCGTCCCGCTTTGTATCGCCTACGTTGAAACTCAGACCAGCCTTCAGTTCTCCGCTTGCGTATACCTGACATTATAGCTAGACATCTGCCTTCAAAATAGTGAACAGCAGCAATGGTAGAATAGTCGGGCGTTCTGCCCTCACAGTTGAATAATAATGCAGCAATCACTTTAGCTTGATAGCGAGTAAATCTTTCAGCCAAGTCAATCCCAGAACAGCGGTAATACGCGATTTCCCCAAAGAACATCCTCTGGGCTTTCTGGAGCATGGCCTCTGAGTCCGAGTGGTCCTTCCAGGTCTCCTCCAGAGTGGCTCCCAGGATCTCAAACGCTTGAACACGCGGTAGGACCACTTCTCGGGTCCCAAGAGCGGCGTCACTAGACGGCACCAGCACACGGATATCCTGCTCAGGGGACGGCGGGATGCCAGGCGGCGCACCAAAGTAAATATACATCAAAGATTTCGGCTTCCAGGTCATTCCTGCATTCATCAGGGGGATACTCATGTCACGCACCATCAACTCAAGGTCAGTGCGGGTCTTCGCATACAACAAAAGATTATCTGCCCAGAAACTGTGGGTCATACGCTCACCATTGAACATGCGCTCATCATTTTCCAATTTGATGCCGTACTGCGTTTCTTGCCTCCATCTGTCGATAACATCTCTCCAGAGTACAATAGAAACTGCCAGAAAAATCATAGGTCCCTCTACTCCTCCCGTTCGAATAGATTTGTCCCAATAGACCGCTGACGATGCCTCGATGCCCTCGAAGCTGGCCACGCACTGATTATCCATCATGGGTTCAATCAACGCCACAATGAGATCAGCAGGTATGTCAAGAGCACGAAGACAGCGCATGGCGAGGCACGGAGTAACATTATCGAAAGCTTGTAAGATATCAAGATTGGCAAGCCACAAACTGTCTCCTTTGCCCCAGACAGCGGAGTGCTGGCTGAGCCTCTTGGCAACGCTGGTGATTTCCGATGTTTTGCGTCCCGATCTGAATCCGTACAGGCATACATAGTGTCGGTGCTCCTCAATCCTCTTCTCAATCAACATCACAATACATGTCATGTACCATTTCATAAGACACGACTGTAGACATAGCATACGTGTATCTGTCAAATGTTGTATGTCCATTTCTTTTGGCATGAGTGTGGCAGCTAGTTGACGCCAACTGTCGGGACAACATAACCTTCTGGAATACACACCTTGGAAGCTCACCAGAACACGTCGCACAGATGCCCACGAGAGCTGTTTCAACATCGTGACAGTCACGTTGTCGGGACCTGGGGCCTTTCCCGTGGACAGCTTCGCCCTCGCCCGCAGCAGGAGCGACATCGAGAACACCTCTGAGGATCCGCTTCCCGAACATAGACCACGCAGCGACTGAAGCTCACGCAGGGTCACCTCTCTGGCCTCGGGGTCCTCCACCTTAGACTTCATGTGCCCCAATATCTCGTCCCCCCACTCCTCGCGGTTCTGAGACTCCATCCCGTTGGCAAGGATCAACGTCTCCGTCTTGGCCCTCCTCCTCCTCCTCGTGTTCATTTCCGTCCTCCACCTCTGTACTCTTGCCTCTAGCCTCCTTCTTTCTCTCCTCACAATCTTTGAGCACCGTTTAGCCTCCTCTCTATCCCCCCGACGAAGAGCTTCACGTTTACTTGCCTGGGCGGCCCAGTGGATCTCGGATTTCTTTGGCACATTATTCCTGGGATTGATATCTTTCTGGGGGGTCTCCTCGGCGGCCTTTATGAGGTCAGGTCCCAGCGTATCCAACATCTCCTGTCGATCCTCTGGGTCAGCATTTTCCTGGCACAGAGCACGGTAACGACTGCCCCGATCGTCCATGTTCTTCGCAAACTCCAGCTGTGACACCGGTTGCAAGTGGATGAATTTTCGAGCAGGCTGGGTCCGTCTCTTCGCAGACGGTGCACAAGACAAGCGAACAACTATGCAGGCGTGGTCAGACAGCGCACGCTCGTATCTGCTGCAAGGGTGCTCCGTCCAGGCGTGGCCGACTTCCGAAGGCAGCATCCAGCCAGCGGTGAGCTCCTGCCTGTGTAAACGACGGCTGACACCAACATAGTCGAGCACCTTCTCCACCCCCGTACCTGATTTGAAAGTAACCCTCCTCTGCCCGAATGTGTTCTCCATCCTGATGCCCCAGAGCCCGCAGAAGTCCAGTAGGGCCCTCCTCATCGATTGCAACCTAGACGCCCGTCGAATTTCGAAGCCCGAGACAAGCCTATGAGGTCTGGCTTTGCGTGCACCACGTTTTGTCTGAGTCATATACGGGTTGCCGTCATCCGCTCCCTCCTCCATCCCAGTATCAATCTCCGTAGACTCCCCAGCAATCCCAGACGCCTCCAGAAGCCCTGATCCAGACGACCTTTGTTACCGCCGGGGGACTCGTAGAGCTTCCTGACAACATATAATGTCGAAAAAAATTGCAGAGAACGAATAGTTTTTCAGCCCAACTCGAGTATCAGACCGAGTTCAGACCTCTGAATGCGACAGACGGACGCGTCTGATGTCTCCGAATCGATTCCTGTGATTACCCGCCCTGCAGCCTCCCTACAGCCCGAGTTAAGTGCAGAACGCCGACAGTAGCTCTCAAGATGACTGGAAGAATACGAACAGTTTCGTGATTCTGGATCGCGCAGCAGACCGAGTTCAGAGCTCTGGATTCGACAGACAAACGCGACTGATGATTCTGAATCGGTTTCTGTAACTATCAGCCCTGTAGCTGTCCTATAGCTCGAGTTAAGTACAGGAAACCGAGAGCGCCTATCAAGATGATTCGAATAATACGAATAGGTTTGCGGACCTGGCTCGGCTAGCAGACCGAGTTCAGACCTCTGGTTGGAACAGCCGAACGCGCCTGATGATTCTGAGTCGATGAGGCGTGCTTACCAGCTCTGTAGCTGTCCTATATCTCGAGTTAAGTTCAGAATACCGACAGTGCGAATCAAGATGACTTGAATAATACGAATAGGTTTGCGGACCTAGCTCGGCTAGCAAACCGAGTTCAGAGCTCTGGATTCAACAGGCGAACGCACCTAATCATTCTACATCGATTAGCTGTGCTTACCAGCTCTGTAGCTGTCCTACAGCTCGAGTTAAGTACAAAATACCGACAACGCGTATCAAGATGACTCGAAACGGCCGATCCCGCCAGTGTGCTTTTTGGCAGTAAAAGATACCCGATCGAGCTGAGATCAAGATGGCGAGCGGGAATAAGATCGAATATCACGGAAAAAATACTAGAGCACAAACGAATTGTTGAATTTCGAGAACAAAATTTTCAACCGACCAAAAGTTGTGAAAAGTTCAGTTCTTTTTTTTCGAGCCAACTAGCTCTCCAGCGCGCCGGAACTGGGCGCCGGCGGTAAACCGTCAACCTTTCTTACCGCCGGGGGACTCGTAGAGCTTCCTGACAGTATATAATGTGGAAAAAAACTCCAGAGAACGACTAGTTTTTCAGCCCAAGCGATTTCGACCTCTCAAGATGACTCTAACAAAAAAAACAAACAGTTTCGCAACACAGGTCGAATATCAAACCGAGTTCAGACCTCTGAATGCGACAGGCGGACGCGTCTGATGTCTCCGAATCGACTCATGTGATTACCAGCCCCCCTACAGCCCGAGTTAAATGCAGAAAACCGACAGCATCTCTCAGGATGACTCGAATAATACAATCGCTTCGCGGACCTAGTTCGAGCAGCAGGCCGAGTTCCTAGTTTTCGGTTCGACGGACAGACGCGCCTAATTTGTCCGAATCGATTTGTGTGACCAGCAGTACTGTAGCCTTCTCCCAGCACGAGTTGAGTGCAGAAAATTGAGAGCACTTCTCAAGATGATTCAGAGAATACGAATAGTTTCGCGAACCTAGCTCGGGCAGCAGGCCGAGTTCAGAGCTCTCGTTTCAACAGACGAACGCGCCTCATGACTCCCAATCGATGTGTGTGACTATGAGCTCTGTAGCTGCCCTACAGCTCGAGTTAAGCACCGTAAACCGAGAGCGTCTGTCAGATGACTCGAATAATACAAATAGGTTTGCGGACCTAGCTCGGCTAGCAGACCGAGTTCAGACCTCTCGATTTAATAGGCGAACGCGCCTGATGATTCTGAATGCGATAGATGTGCTGTCCAGCTGTGTAGCTGCCCTACAGCTCGCGTCAAGTACAAAATACTAACAACGCGTATCAAGATGACTCGAAATGGCCGATCCCGCCGGGACGCTTTTTGGCAGTAAAAGCTACCCGATCGAGCTGAGATCAAGATGGCGAGCGGAGATAAGATCGAATATCACGGGAAAAAATACTAGAGCTCTAACGAATTGTTGAATTTCGAGAACAAAATTTTCAACCGACCAAAAGTCAGCAAAAGGTCCGTCGAGATTTTTCTTGCCAACTAGCTCACCAGCGCCCCGGAATTACTCTTAGCTTCCAGCAATAACTTGCTAAGGGAAGCTCTACGAGTCACTGGGCGCCGGCGGTAAACCGTCAACCTTTCTTACCGCCGGGGGACTCGTAGAGCTTCCTGAGAAAAAAAAATATCGAAAGAAATTACACAGATAAAATAGTTTTTTCAGCCCAAGCAATTTCATACCCCTCGGATGCAACAGCCGAACGCCCCCGATGCTTCTAGATTGTCTTCTGTACGAGCTCTGTAGCTCTCCTACAGCCCGAGTTACGTGCGTAAATCGACAGCACCTCTCAAGATGCCTCGAACAATACGAATAGTTTGGCAAACCTAGTTCGAGTATCAGACCGAGTTCAGACCTTTGCATGCGACGAGCAGACGTGTCTGATGTCTCTGAATCGATCTCTGTGATTACCAGCCCTGCAGCCCCCTCTGCAGCCGAGTTAAGTGCAGGAAACCGACAGCACCTCTCAGGATGACTCGAACAATACGAATAGTTTCGCGGACCTAGTTCGGGCAACAGACCGATTTCGGAGCTCTGGATTGCGCAGGCAGTGCGCCTACTGTCCCCGAATTGATTCCTGTGACTACCAGCACTGTAGCCCCCCTACAGCCCGAGTTAAGTACAGAGAACCGACAGACAGCATCTCGCAAGCAACTCGATCAATACGAATAGTTTTGCGATTCTAGATCGGGCAGCAGACCGAGTTCAGAGCTCTGGATTCAACAGAGAATGGCCACTGACGATTCTGAATCAGATTCTGTACGTATCAGCTCTTTAGTTGGTCTGTAGCTCGATTCAAGTACAGAAAACGAAGAGCGCCTGTCAAGATGACTCGAATAATACGAATAGGTTTCCGCACCTAGCTCGGCTAGCAGACCGAATCCAGACCTCTGGCTTCAACAGGCGAACGCGCCTGATCATTCTGAATCGATTAGCTGTGCTTACCAGCTCATTAGCTGTCCTGAAGCTCGAGTTATCTAGTGTTCGGAGCTCTGGATTCGAGAGGCGGACGCGCCTGATGTCTCCGAATCGATTCCTGTGATTACAAGCCATGCAGCCCCCCTACAGCCCGAGTTAAGCGCAGAGAACCGACAGCGTCTCTCAAGATGACTCGAACAATATGAACACTTTCGCAATTCTAGATCGGGCAGCAGACCGAGTTGAGAGCTCTGGATTCAACAGACAACGGCCACTGATGATTCTGGATCAGATTCTGTACGCATCAGCTCTGTAGCTGTCCTGTAGCTCGACTTCAGTACGGAAAACCGAGAGCGTCTATCAAGATGACTCGAACTGGGCGCCGGCGGTAAACCGTCAACCTTTCTTACCGCCGGGGGACTCGTAGAGCTTCCTGACAGTATATAATGTGGAAAAAAACTCCAGAGAACGACTAGTTTTTCAGCCCAAGCGATTTCAGACCTCTCAAGATGACTCTAACCAAAAAAACAAACAGTTTCGCAACCCAGTTCGAGTATCGAACCGAGTTCAGACCTCTGAATGCGACAGGCGGGCGCGTCTGATGTCTGTGAATCCACTCATGTGATTCCCAGCCCTGCAGCTCCCCTACAGCCCGAGTTAAGTGCAGAAAACCGACAGTATCGACTCGAATAATAGAATAGTTTCGCGGACCTAGTTCGAGCAGCAGACCGAGTTCCGAGCTCTGGAATCGACCAACAGACGCGCCTGATGTGTGCAAATCGATATCTGTGACCCGCAGCACTGTAGCCCTCCCCCAGCACGAGTTGAGTGCAGAAAATTGAGAGCACTTCTCAAGATGATTCGGACAATACGAATAGTTTCGCGAACCTAGCTCGGGCAGCAGGCCGAATTCAGAGCTCTCGGTTCAATAGACGAACGCGACTGATGATTCCCCATCGATGTCGGTGACAATCAGCCCTGTAGCTGCCCTACAGCTCGAGTTAAGTACAGAAAACCGAGAGCGTCTGTCAAGACGACTGGAATAACACGAATAAGTTTGCGGACCTAGCTCGGCTAGCAGACCGAGTTCAGACCTCTGGATTCAACAGGCGACGCGCCTGATAATTCTGAATGCGATAGGTGTGCTTACCAGCTCTTCACCTGCCCTACAGCTCGAGTTAAGTACAGAAAACCGAGAGCGTCTGTCAAGACGACTCGAATAATACGAATAGGTTTACGGACCTAGCTCGGATAGCAGACCGAGTTCAGACTCTCGATTCAACGGGCGAACGCGCCTGATAATTCTGAATGCGATAGGCGTGCTTACCAGCTCTGTAGCTGCCGTACAGCTCGAGTTAAGAACAAAATACCGACCACGTGTATCAAGATGACTCGAAACGGCTGTTCCCGCCGGGACGCTTTTTGGCAGAAAATATGTACCCGATCGAGCTGAGATCAAGATGGCGAGCGGGAATAAGATCGAATATGACGGGAAAAAATACTAGTGCTCTAACGAATGGTTGAATTTCGAGAACAAAATTTTCAACCGACCAAAAGTCACCAAAAGGTCCGTCGAGATTTTTCTTGCCAACTAGCTCTCCAGCGCTCCGGAACTGGCGCCGGCGGTGAACCGTCAACCTGGTCACCGCCGGGAACCTCGTAGAGCTCCTTGCGTCCGTGAGAAAGCTGAAGATCAAAGCGAGAGCTCTGGGAGCTTTTCTACAAAAACTTCAAGTTAAGATTTTTTGGAGTGAACATGAAGTCGGTTCCTCCAAGTGAACTGGTACTGAAAATGGCTCTAGAGGGCTGAGCTGCTCAGGGAACAAAGTTCATATTTCAATGCTCAGAGTAAAAATCTGCTTTCTCAAAATGAATTGTGAAATATCTTTCTAATCTGAGCAAAACCGACCAAAAGTTATCAGATCTTCTTTTCTGGTCGGGTCGGCCAACTAGCTCCACCCCGCGCCGGAATTTCTCTGCTCATCGATGACGAAGAGCTCTACGACTGGGCGCCGGCGGTAAACCGTCAACCTTTCTTACCGCCGGAGGACTCGTAGAGCTTCCTGAGAACAAACAATGTAAATACACTGAAAAAATAATTGTTTCAGCCCAAGCAATTTTAGACCTCTCGAATGCAACAGCCGAACGCCTCCTATGGTTCTGGATTGTCTTCTGTACGAGCTCTGTGGCTCTCCTAGAGCCCGAGTTTCGTGCGTAAATCGACAGCACCTCTCAAGATGACTCGAACAATACGAATAGTTCGCAAACCTAGCTCGAGTATCACACCGAGATCAGACCTCTGCATACCACAGGCACGCGCCTGATGTCTCTGAATCGATTCATGTGATTACCAGCCCTGCAGCCCCCCTACAGCCCGAGTTAAGTGCAGGAAACCGACAGCACCTCTCAACATGACTTGAACAATACGAATAGTCTTGCGGACCTAGTTCGTGCAGCGGACAGAGTTCGGAGCTCTCGATTCGGAAGGCGGACGCGCCTGATGTTCCGAATCGATTCCATTAATAACCAGCCATGCAGCGCCCCTACAAACCGAGTTAAGTGGAGAGAACCGACAGCATCTATCAAGATTACTCGAACGATACGAATAGTTCTGCGATTCTAGATTGGGCAGCAAACCGAGTTCAGAGCTCTGGATTCAACAGACAACGGCCACTGATGATTCTGAGTCGGATTCTGTACGCATCAGCTCTGTAGCTGTGCTATAGCTCGAGTTCAGTACAGAAAACCGAGAGCGTCTGTCAAGATCACTCGAATAATACGAGTAGGTTTGCGGACTTAGCTCGGCTAGCAGACCGAGTTCAGACCTCTGGGTTCAACAGACAAACGCGTCTGATGATTCTGAATCCATAAGCTGTGCTGACCAGCTCTGTAGTTGCCCTCAAGCTCGAGTTATATTGAGAAAACCGTCACCGCGTATCAAGATGACTCGAAACGGCCGATCCCGCCTGCCCGCTTTTTGGCAGTAAAAGGTACCCGATCGAGCTGAGATCAAGATGGCGAGCGGGAATAAGATCGAATATCACGGGAAAAAATACTAGAGTTCTAACGAATTGTTGAATTTCGAGAACAAAATTTTCAACCGACCAAAAGTCACCAAAAGGTCCGTCGAGATTTTTCTTGCCTCTCAGGATGACTCGAACAATACAATAGTTTCGCAGACCTAATTCGGGCAGCAGACCGAGTTCCGAGCTCTGGATTCGACAGACGAACGCGCATGATCTCTTCGAATCGATTCATGTGAGAACCAGCACTGTAACCTGCTCTCAGCGCAAGTTGGGTGAAGAAAACCGAGAGCATCTCTCAAGATGACTCGAACAATACGAATAATTTCGTGAGTCTAGATCGGGCAGCTGACCGAGTTCAGGGCTCTGGATTCGACAGACAAACGCAGCTAACGATTCTGAATCAGTTTCTGTAAATAGCAGCTTTGTAGCTGTCATACAGCTCGAGTTAAGTACAGAAAATCGAGAGTTTCTGTGAAAATGACTCGAATACTACGGATAGGTTTGCGAACCTAGCTCGGCTCACAGACCGAGTTCAGACCTCTGAATTAGACAGGCGAACGCGCCTAATCACTCTACATCGATTAGCTGTGCTCACCAGCTCTGTAGCTGCTCTACAGCTCGAAATATGTTCAGAAAACCGTCAGCGCGTATCAAGATGACTCAAAACGGCCGATCCCGTCACAGTGCTTTTCGATAGTAATATTCACCCGATCGAGCTGAGATCAAGATGGCGAGCGGGAATAAGATCGAATATCACGGGAAAAAATACTAGAGCTCAAACGAATTGTTGAATTTCGAGAACATAATTTTCAACCGAGCCAAAGTTGTCAAAAGTTCAGTTATTTTTTTTTCGAGCCAACTAGCTCTCCAGCGCGCCGGAATTACTCTTAGCTTCCAGCAATAACTTGCTAAGGGAAGCTCTACGAGTTAGGTACGTATTGCAACAGACGCTCGGGGACACGCTGCAGAACCCGAACCCTCACGGAAGGGCGGAAGGATGCGGCGGCGTACGCGCACCGGCCGGTTTCTTCTCTAACAACCCTACGTAGCCCACGAGGCTATCCGGGAAAACGTGCTTGGTGGCGGTGAGAAGCTCGCCTGAAGCGCTCCTCGGCGCAAGAGCTAAGAGGAATTCCGGCGCAGGGTAAAGCTAGTTGGCGGGTCCGACGAAAAGAGAGGATGTGGTAACCCGGGGTCGGTTTTTTTTCAGTTCATGCAAAATTTTGAAATTCGTTTTGAGAACCAGTATTTTTCTCACGTGTACTGGGTTCTGCCGCGTCTGCCAGTAAAATTCCCAGGTCCGTAGCTGCGGTATTACTATCAAAAAACTTGAGGGAACCGACTTTGAATGGACACCAAAAAATCGTGTTTTTTTCTAGTTTTTATGCTCTTGCTTCAGAAGCTTCCTTCATGTGTTCCGAGAAGCGCTGTGCAACAAAAGAGCTCTACGAGGTGCCCGGCGGTAACCTGGTTGACGGTTTACCGCCGGTTCCCAGGTGAACCGTCAACCAGGTCACCGCCGCGGCCCTCGTAGAGCTCTTTTCTCACACTGCGCTTCTCGAAACACATGAAGAAAGCTTCTGAAGCAAGAAAGAAGAAAATCGGAAAATGTCGTTTTTCTGTGTTCATCTGACGTCGGTTCCCTCAAGTCTTTTGATAGTAATACTGCACCTACAGACCTAAGAATTTTACCGGCAGACGCGGCATAACCTACTGCACGTGAGAAAAATACTGGTTCTCAAAACGAACTGGCGCCGGCGGTGAACCGTCAACCTGGTCACCGCCGGGAACCTCGTAGAGCTCCTTGCGTCCGTGAGAAAGCTGAAGATCAAAGCGAGAGCTCTGGGAGCTTTTCTACAAAAACTTCAAGTTAAGATTTTTTGGAGTGAACATGAAGTCGGTTCCTCCAAGCGAACTGGTACTGAAAATGGCTCTAGAGGGCTGAGCTGCTCAGGGAACAAAGTTCATATTTCAATGCGCAGAGTAAAAATCTGCTTTCTCAAAATGAATTGTAAAATATCTTTCTAATCTGAGCAAAACCGACCATAAGTTATCAGATCTTCTTTTCTGGTAGGGTCGGCCAACTAGCTCCACCCCGCGCCGGAATTTCTCTGCTCATCGATGACGAAGAGCTCTACGACTGGGCGCCGGCGGTAAACCGTCAACCTTTCTTACCGCCGGAGGACTCGTAGAGCTTCCTGAGAACAAACAATGTAAATACACTGAAAAAATAGTTGTTTCAGCCCAAGCAATTTTAGACCTCTCGAATGCAACAGCCGAACGCCTCCTATGGTTCTGGATTGTCTTCTGTACGAGCTCTGTGGCTCTCCTAGAGCCCGAGTTTCGTGCGTAAATCGACAGCACCTCTCAAGATGACTCGAACAATACGAATAGTTCGCAAACCTAGCTCGAGTATCACACCGAGATCAGACCTCTGCATACCACAGGCACGCGCCTGATGTCTCTGAATCGATTCATGTGATTACCAGCCCTGCAGCCCCCCTACAGCCCGAGTTAAGTGCAGGAAACCGACAGCACCTCTCAACATGACTTGAACAATACGAATAGTCTTGCGGACCTAGTTCGTGCAGCGGACAGAGTTCGGAGCTCTCGATTCGGAAGGCGGACGCGCCTGATGTTCCGAATCGATTCCATTAATAACCAGCCATGCAGCGCCCCTACAAACCGAGTTAAGTGGAGAGAACCGACAGCATCTATCAAGATTACTCGAACGATACGAATAGTTCTGCGATTCTAGATTGGGCAGCAAACCGAGTTCAGAGCTCTGGATTCAACAGACAACGGCCACTGATGATTCTGAGTCGGATTCTGTACGTATCAGCTCTGCAGCTGTGCTATAGCTCGAGTTCAGTACAGAAAACCGAGAGCGTCTGTCAAGATCACTCGAATAATACGAATAGGTTTGCGGACTTAGCTCGGCTAGCAGACCGAGTTCAGACCTCTGGGTTCAACAGACAAACGCGTCTGATGAATCTGAATCCATAAGCTGTGCTGACCAGCTCTGTAGTTGCCCTCAAGCTCGAGTTATATTGAGAAAACCGTCACCGCGTATCAAGATGACTCGAAACGGCCGATCCCGCCTGCCCGCTTTTTGGCAGTAAAAGGTACCCGATCGAGCTGAGATCAAGATGGCGAGCGGGAATAAGATCGAATATCACGGGAAAAAATACTAGAGTTCTAACGAATTGTTGAATTTCGAGAACAAAATTTTCAACCGACCAAAAGTCACCAAAAGGTCCGTCGAGATTTTTCTTGCCTCTCAGGATGACTCGAACAATACAATAGTTTCGCAAACCTAATTCGGGCAGCAGACCGAGTTCCGAGCTCTGGATTCGACAGACGGACGCGCATGATCTCTTCGAATCGATTCATGTGAGAACCAGCACTGTAACCTGCTCTCAGCGCAAGTTGGGTGAAGAAAACCGAGAGCATCTCTCAAGATGACTCGAACAATACGAATAATTTCGTGAGTCTAGATCGGGCAGCTGACCGAGTTCAGGGCTCTGGATTCGACAGACAAACGTAGCTAACGATTCTGAATCAGTTTCTGTAAATAGCAGCTTTGTAGCTGTCATAGCTCGAGTTAAGTACAGAAAATCGAGAGTTTCTGTGAAAATGACTCGAATACTACGGATAAGTTTGCGAACCTAACTCGGCTTACAGACCGAGTTCAGACCTCTGAATTAGACAGGCGAGCGCGCCTAATCATTCTACATCGATTAGATGTGCTCACCAGCTCTGTAGCTGCTCTACAGCTCGAGTTATGTTCAGAAAACCGTCAGCGCGTATCAAGATGACTCAAAACGGCCGATCCCGTCACAGTGCTTTTTCGATAGTAATATTCACCCGATCGAGCTGAGATCAAGATGGCGAGCGGGAATAAGATCGAATATTACGGGAAAAAATACTAGAGCTCAAACGAATTGTTTAATTTCGAGAACATAATTTTCAACCGAGCCAAAGTTGTCAAAAGTTCAGTTTTTTTTTCGAGCCAACTAGCTCTCGAGCACGCCGGAATTACTCTTAGCTTCCAGCAATAACTTGCTAAGGGAAGCTCTACGAGTTAGGTACGTATTGCAACAGACGCTCGGGGGACACGCTGCAGAACCCGAACCCTCACGGAAGGCGGAAGGATGCGACGGCGTACGCGCACCGGCCGGTTTCTTCTCTAACAACCCTACGTAGCCCACGAGGCCATCCGGGAAAACGTGCTTGGTGGCGGAGAAGCTCGCCTGAAGCGCTCCTCGGCGCAAGAGCTAAGAGGAATTCCGGCGCGGGTAGAGCTAGTTGGCGGGTCCGACGAAAAGAGCGGATGTGGTAACCCGGGGTCGGTTTTTTTCAGTTCATGCAATTTTGAAATTCGTTTTGAGAACCAGTATTTTTCTCACGTGTACTGGGTTCTGTCGCGTCTGCCAGTAAAATTCTCAGGTCCGTAGCTGCAGTATTACTATCAAAAGACTTGAGGGAACCGACTTTGAATGAACACCAAAAAATCGTGTTTTTTTTCTAGTTTTTATGCTCTTGCTTCAGAAGCTTCCTTCATGTGTTCCGAAGCGCTGTGCAACTAAAGAGCTCTACGAAGTACCCGGCGGTAACCTGGTTGACGGTTTACCGCCGGTTCCCAGGTGAACCGTCAACCAGGTTACCGCCGCGGCCCTCGTAGAGCTCTTTTCTCACTGCGCTTCACGAAACACATGAAGAAAGCTCAAGAAAGAAGAAAATCGGAAAATGTCGTTTTCCTGTGTTCATCTGACGTCGGTTCCCTCAAGTCTTTTGATAGTAATACTGCACCTACAGACCTAAGAATTTTACCGGCAGACGCGGCATAACCTACTGCACGTGAGAAAAATACTGGTTCTCAAAACAAATTTCAAAATTTCGTATAAAGTCCAAAAAACCAGCCCCAGGTTTCTCTTTTCGTCGGGCCGCCCAACTAGCTCTACCCTGCGCCCGACTTCCTCTTAGCTCTTGCCGAAGAGCTCTACCAGGGATTACTCTCAAGCTTCCAGCAATAACTTGCTAAGGGAAGCTCTACGAGTTATAATACGAATAGGTTTGCGGACCTAGCTCGGCTAGCAGACCGAGTTCAGACGTCTGGGTTCAACAGGCAAACGCGCCTTACTTGTAAGCGTCCAAAACCCGGATAGCGAGGCAAGGCGCGGAGCGCAGAGCGCTCCAAAGCGCCGCACGGCGACCTCTGCCAGGCCGCCTGGAACTGGGCGCCGGCGGTAAACCGTCAACCTTTGTTACCGCCGGGGACTCGTAGAGCTTCCTGACAGTATATAGTGTGGAAAAAAATCCAGAGAACGACTAGTTTTCAGCCCAGGCGATTTCAGACCTCTCAAGATGACTCTAACAAAAAAAAAAAAAAAAAAAAAAAAAAAAAAAAGTTTCGCAACCCAGTTCGAGTATCAGACCGAGTTCAGACCTCTCAATGCGACAGGCGGACGCGTCTGATGTCTGCGAATCGACGCATGTGATTACCAGCCCTGCAGCCCCTCTACAGACCGAGTTAAGTGCAGAAAACCAACAGCATCTCTCAGGATGACTCGAATAATACAATAGTTTCGCGGACCTGTTTCGAGCAGCAGACCAAGTTCTGAGCTCTCGAATCGACCAACAAACGCGCTGATGTGTGCAAATCGATTTCTATGACCCGCAGCACTGTAGCCCTCCCCCAGCACGAGTTGAGTGCAGAAAATTGAGAGCACTTTTCACGATGATTTGGACCATACGAATAGTTTCGCGAATCTAGCTCAGGCAACAGGCCGAGTTCAGAGCTCTCGATACAACAGACAAACGCGCCCGATAATTTTTAATCGATTTCTGTGACTATAGGCTCTGTAGCTGCCCTACAGCTCGAGTAAAGTAGAGAAAACCGAGAGCGTCTGTCAAGATGCCCGGATAATACGAATAGGTTTGCGGACCTGGCTCGGCTAGCAAACCAATTTCAGACCTCTCGATTCAAGAGGCGAACGCGCCTGATAATTCTGAATGCGATGAATGTGCTTACCAGCTCTCTAGCTGCCCTGCAGCTCGAATTTAGAAGAAAATACCCACCACACGTATCAAGTTCAGTCCAATAATACGAATAGGTTTGCGGACCTAGCTCGGCTAGCAGACTGAGTTCAGACCTATGGATTCAACAGGCGAACGCGCCTGATAATTCTGAATGCGATAGGTGTGCTTACAAGCACAGTAGCTGCCCTACAGCTCGAGTTAAGTAGAAAATACCGACCACGCGTATCAAGTTGACTCGAATAATACGAATAGGTTTGCGGACCTAGCTCGGCTAACAGACCGAGTTCAGACCTCTGACTGGAACAGGCGAACGCGCCTGATGATTCTGAGTGCGATAGCTGTGCTTACCAGCTCTGTAGTTCTCCTACAGCTCGATTTGAAGTACAAAATACCGACAACGCGTATCAAGATGACTCGAAACGGCCGATCCCGCCAGTGTGCTTTTTGGCAGTAAAAGGTACCCGATCGAGCTGAGATCAAGATGGCGAGCGGGAATAAGATCGAATATCACGGGAAAAAATACTAGAGCTCTAACGAATGTTCAAATTTCGAGAACAAAATTTTCAACCGACCAAAAGTTGTGAAAAGTTCCGTCGAGATTTTTTTCGAGCCAACTGGGCGCCGGCGGTAAACCGTCAACCTTTCTTACCGCCGGGGGACTCGTAGAGCTTCCTGACAATATATAATGTGGAAAAGAATTTCAGAGAACGACTAGTTTTTAAGCCCAAGCGATTATAGACCTCTCAAGATGACTCTAACAAAACAAGCGAACAGTTTTCCAAAACCCACGAGCATCGAACCGAGGTTCAGACCTTCTGAATGCGGACGGCGGTGCGCGTCTGATGTCTGCGAAACCCCTCTCATGTGATTCCAGCCTTGCAGCCGATATAGCCCGTGGTAGTGCAAGGAAAACCGACAGTATCGACTCGAAGGATACAATAGCTTGCAGGGCCTAGTTCGAGCAGCAGGACGAGTTCCGAGTCTGGAATCGACAACAGACGCGCCTGATGTGTGCAAATCGATATCTGTGACCCGCAGCACTGTAGCTCTCCCCCAGCACGAGTTGAGTGCAGAAAATTGAGAGCACTTCTCAAGATGATTCGAACAATACGAATAGTTTCGCGAACGTAGCTCGGGCAGCAGGCCGAGTTCAGAGCTCTCGGTTCAATAGACGAACGCGACTGATGATTTCCCATCGATGTCTGTGACAATGAGCCCTGTAGCTGCCTCATAGCTCGAGTTAAGTAGAGAAAACCGACAGCACCTGTCAAGATGACTCTAATAATACGAATAGGTTTGCGACCCTAGCTCGGCTAGCAGACCGAGTTCAGACCTCTGGATTCAACAGGCGAACGCGCCTGATAATTCTGTATGCGATAGATGTGCTTACCAGCTCTGTAGCTGCCCTACAGCTCGAGTTAAGTAAAAAATACCTACAACGCGTATTAAGATGACTCGAAACGGCCGATCCCGCCAGTGTGCTTTTTGGCAGTGAAAGGTACCCGATCGAGCTCAGATCAAGATGGCGAGCGGGAATAAGATCGAATATCACGGGAAAAAATACTAGAGCTCTAACGAATGGTCAAATTTCGAGAACAAAACTGGGCGCCGGCGGTAAACCGTCAACCTTGGTTTTTTGCGTCTTTGCGTCTTTGCTGGGACCGTCTTGGCCACTGAGGCCAGGTCCAACAAAGTCTCAGGCAAAACAGAGCCTCTTATTCATCACGCAAGCAGTCAGCTCTTATACCACACAGCGAAGCTGAAGGAATAAAGAGAATCACAAGCCGCAATGACACAATCAAACGCAAAGAACACACAGAAAATCGAGGAAGTCAGTGAGCAGCGAAGCTGCAGGAAGATACAAGACACAGAAAAGAAGAAACAATGTGTGTCAAATCACTGCGAATGATCAAAGAAGGTCTGCACAACCTGTGGGAGCACCTCGCATATGCGCTCCGCCGCCGATAGTTCCGCATCTGTAACAGTGGCGCTCGGTGGTAGACACCAAGCCGCAAGATACACATCCTTGAAAATGATGTCGGTCCGCGAGAAGATATACTTGTTTCGCAGACAAATCTGTATCCATGCACCACAGGCACTTCCGCGGCTACAAACTCCCCCATCAAAGCCGGCTTTGATAAGGCAAGGAATATAACACTGAGATTCAAAGTCGTTGAGGTAAACGAAATCGGCGTACACGTGGCCCTGACGGGCCTGATGGGTCAGTAAGTCTGCTTTCTGGTTCCATTCCCGAAACGAATGAGAGAAGAAGTCACGGCCGGCCTCTGGAGGCCTCACCAAGTAAGTTTCCTGCATTTCGTCCAACTTATTAATCAGAGTATCCACCATTTTCTGATATACCTGAGCTAATACTTTCCATTTCCCGCAGAGCCAGTTAATAACAAGCAGTGAGTCCCCTTGGATGTCCAGTGGTATCCCATCTGTATCGAGGTCCCACTGTGTACAACGCATATTATGCAACGCAATACGTTTGCTGAGGCGATCCCTATATGCTGGTGTATCCTCCCGATCCTGACCGATATGAACCCTCCATCCTCATCCAAGTTCAAGAATACAGGCACCCCTGAGGACGCCAACCCTTTACACTTCTTTTGGAAGTACTTCAACATAGTACTAGAACAAACATTAGTAGCGAAATCCATGAAATGCTCAAAACTTCCAGCAAAGAACTCCCACCAGGATAAACCGTAAAACGATTCCAATGAATAAAACCACGGACGGAGTCCGACGCTCTCCTGTCCCCCCCGATGCCTTTTCATAGAGCTGGCCTCCTTCCAGTTTCCCCAACATCTGAGAGCCTCACTTGAATCCGTCCTCATTCTATCCCACAGTCGGCCAAACGCCAGACATGAGAAACGAGAATCTCTCCAAGCTCTCTTCGAGTTCGCCTCCAACGCCCCCCGATCTGTGATCAGCCTGTGTGCAAAGTCATGGATGTCAATTGCCCACATCCAATGCACTCTGAGAAACTTCTGTACAATGCCCACAAAGTGAGCATCATGAAATTTTTGTCTCGCACGTTCATACCTCCTCGTATTCCATTCCTGATAACTTCCCCCCTCCCTCCGTATACAGCGAGACATTACAGACAGGCACTTGCCCTCAAAGATATGAAGGGCGCTCAATGAACTTGAATCGACCGTGCATCCTTCCGCCGCGTAGAGCACAATACTCTGAACTCTCTGAGCATACCTCTCATATTTATCTTTCAACGGGATGGCCGTGGAGTGGAAGAAGGTCGCCTGCCCCCAGAAGGCCCTGCGAGCACAGTCAATACGAGCGTCCAAATCATGATGTTCATTCACATGTAGTTCAGAACAAATATAAGCCCCCAGCACCTCCATCTCCGTCGTCCTTCTAAATCGATACACTCCAGACGCCTCCGACCCCACCGAGAGAACAAGATCAGCAGTGTGAAGTATTTCCCCTTCCACATCTCGCGGGGGCTCGACCCCGAACACCATGTACAATAGGCTGGATTCCTTCCATCTCATGCCATAATCATGTAACCCTGTAGTTAGACCGTATAACATGCGTGTGAGTTCCTCTCGACTCCGAGCCGATACATAACAGTTGTCAGCCCAAAGGAAATGATTAATAATCGAAACACAGCTAGTCGAGCCAGTCACATACTCAATACGATAACCTAGTCCTAGTACGTCCCATTCTCGAATCGTGGAGCCCCACATAGCAGCAACAATGAGATTGAAGGCCAACGGTCCCTCGGGCCCTCCCGTCCGAATACATTTGTCCCACCTAACCTCCACCACCTCAATCCCATCATAATAGACAGTGCCTACACATTCGCACAAGGGGTCAAGTAGAGCATACTGTAGGAAAAGGGGTACATCCGCATGATCCAACCCGCGCCTGACATTGGCCACCGTGCAGTGATCGAACGCCTGAAGGACATCAGCGTTCGCCAAGTGTGCCGTTTCCCCTTTTCCCCATTGTGCAGCATGTTGACCTTTGTGTTTGATGCTAGCCGTGATTTCGTGTGTACGACGGTGTTCCTGGAAACCATACAACCCAATATGACGAAACACTCCTTTTCTTTCAATATGACCCTCAACAAAGAGAACAACACAGGAACTGAACCATCTCGAAACAGCATTCTGCATACACAGCAAACGTCCGTCTTTTAACTTAGTGATCCCTGGAGTTTTTGGCATAAAAGAGACGAGAATCTCACGCCACGACTGAGGATACGGAATCGTGAGCTTGATGATTTTATCGAACAACTTCTGGATCGCTCTGAGAGCACACCACGGCAAGCTCCTAAGAATCTCGCACGGTATCCCATCTGGCCCAGTAGCCCTCTGGGTCTTCAGCCGAGCCCGTGCTCTGAGAAGCAGCGCCATACTAATTCCCACAACTGATGTGGATCGTACCTCATGTACAGCCCTCATCCTGATCTCCTCCATCATACTGTTGGTGGAATTGCGTATCTCTTCGGACGACACCTTGCAACGAACGAACTTGTCGTCTCCTCCTTCCACTCCTCACGGTCCTCCGTCTCCCTCCCATCCACCACTAAATGTTTGATAGTATATCTGACCTTTCGTTTTGTTGGGGGGCATCTGCACATAATCATATCACGTCGATAACCTCTGCGTAGACGATTAGCCTCATTCTTTAACCTCCTCAACCTCTCCACTTCCTCCTTCGGACACATCTTAACCTCCTCCTCCGCTCTTGCGAGCTGCACCGGCCTGGACGGCTCTCTCTGTCTTCTCGCACCCGTGGTGGAGTAGTCCACCGTCGGTGACAAGTACGCCTCCAGCATAGTACTCTCCAGACCCTGTGGACAGGTCACAGACGGACACCTTGAAAAGGCAGCACCGCCTAGATACGACTCCACATGCTGTCGAGCCTGATGCTCATCAGCCCAAGTCGAACACTTGTATCCGACCAGAGACGGCCTAGACTTCTGACCAGGCTGGGGGTCAGGGCGACGAACAATCACGTTCCAGGGACGAACAATCACGTTCCAGGGTCAGTGAAACTCGCCGTGATGATTGCGTGATCGGATAATCTACTGAACTGCTTCTTCCCACCCCTCTTGAAACACCACTTCACCTCCAGATCCGAGAACTCCCAACGGTGAGGGACCATTAGGTAATCCAGGACCCTCTTCGAAGTCAGAAACTTGTTCTCCCCCCGCGACTCCCAGGTATGCCTCCTAGTACAGAAAGTGTTGGCGGCCTTCAGTCCATGCGATTCCATGAACTCTAACAGCAGCTCCTTCAGCCTCCTCCTCCGACTCCTCCTTTCAATCTGCTGTGTACCGTCTCCTCCTCTCTCCCACCTTCTGTCCGTACGAGTACCTTCCTTTCCAGTAGCCTCACACTCCTCCCCATTATACGTAAATCTGCATCCAGGCGGAATCTCCACGTTTGCATCTAGCAGAACACAAAAGCTGGCCTGAGGAAACTCAGTGCGGAGAACATTGCGAGCACGACCGATCTGCTCATATACCTCCGCAGCAATCTCTACACAATCCTCCACGTGAGGGTCTGGCAAATACGCTGACACAATAATGAGTGGTGACTTCTCTGACCCAAAGACACCGATAACGAACCTCGTGAAACAAGTGAAAAACATACGGACGGCAGCCGCCCAAGATCTGTCGAAGATGAGAGCTGCCTTACTACACGAACTAGTTTTGATTCGCCACCCCAAGCGTTCAAATTCCCCGTGCACTAGGTATTGAGTTTCCTGACATGCAAAGAGCCCACCACATGCCCTCATATGATGGAGAATCTCAGCACATATGAAATGAGCCTCCCCTGCTTTGTTCAGGTTCCAGCTCGCTAAGCGTATGCCTCGGACGAGGCGCCGCAAACGTCACGGCCTACGATTCACTTCCTGAAGTATATCATTCATGGGAACCTTCAGCGCCGGATAAAAAGAAACAATACGAGCCCATGCATCAGCATGAAGAACCCAAGCCCCTGTGGTATTCGTATACGTCGCAAAACAGACGGGTCGGAAATTCGGAACAGCTTGAGTCCAAATATGACTCCTCGGTGGCCCCACCTCCCCACGGATCTCGATTTGAACATGAGCCGAGGTCATACTTCGCCAAGTCCCACAGAAACGAGCAACCGCTTTCACATGATCACGCTTCCAGGGTGCACACTCCACTAACGTACGAATCTTTCTGGGATCGATTGGCGTGTCCATATCATGAGTGAGAACATCGGCATCTGGATACGTATAACCTGGGGGCGGGGCAATGCGGTCGGCGGGTTCCTTACAGACCATATCCATCCATTTCTTTATTCTCCAAAGAGTGTCCCGTGGTGTCCCTTCTTTGAAACCGACCTTCACACTGCCGTACATATATCTTCCTCCGTTTAAACGTTCAGTTTTATCTTTATCGTAAGCATTCCTTTCCTCCCCCTGAAGTGTCCCAATCATATTTGATATTAACTGTGACGCATCTGCCCAGGGTATCATTTGATTTCCCCGATTAACTTGATTCGACCAATCCGTAACCCACCCTTTCAGCTCGAGATAAGTTGGTGTGAACTGGCTCGATCGCTCCTGTTGCACGCGAGGGATCGAACCTCCACCACCACCAGAGGAGCCACCAGGGCCCACACTAGTCGAAACCGAAGCTGCAGGAGATCCAGCCAAAATTTGCTTAACCTGTTTCTCCAAAATATCTGTCCGTGCATCTGATTTGTCCATTCGCTCCGTATGCAACTTGAGTGTGTCATCAACTATTTTGATGTCCGTCTTCGTCGATTGAACAACATGGATGAGATCCTCATGGGCATCCTCCGTTTTCCAAACATGCTTCATCATCATCTGTTTGAATGGATCCTTCTCCTTTTCTAACATCACTTTCCTCTCCTCCTCAATCTCTGGGCCACGTGCACGTTTGGATCGAGTCTCACCATCCCCAGTCATCGCGGCATCCGCCGCTGCTTCAACATGAGTCATATCTTCAAGAATATTACCGTTCAATCCGTATTTATCTAACCAGCTCCTATCGTCCTCACGTTGACGTTTGTTTGATGCTGCCTCCAGTGCCTGCAGATCTTTCTGATCCCACGGCTGGTATTCCTCAAGGTAATCGAAGTTGACTCTCTCGTCCTGGTAATCTTCTGTGGGTATGTCCAAATTCCTTTGACGCCGAAACCACTCCTCAGTGCTTTCACCCCAATGCTCGAGTCCTATCTCTCTCCTCAATGCCAGCTGAGCCTCAGGACTGTCGTACGACGTGATGTCAACAACGATCCACACACAAGTAACTACCACTCGTTCAATAAGAGGTAATGAATGCAGACAGACAATGAACAGCAGTGCAGCACACCAGAGAATCTCAATACCACGAAGAAGAATACAGCGTACAATACAAGAGATGTAGAGTAAGCAGACAAAAACCTCGAGGGAACCCAGGCAAGCCGGGCTCACACCCCGAGGCCAGGGCTCGCTAGAACGTCTGGAGGTTCCCCAGGCAGAGACGTTCTTGAGCCGAGACGTTCTACCGCCGGGAGACTCGTAGAGCTTCCTAGCTCGACTTCAGTTGAGACAACCGACAGCACCTACCAACATTCCGACTCATAGTGAATATTTTTTTACCTCTGAATGCGACAGGCGGACGCGTCTGATGTCTGCGAATCGACTCCTCATTACCACCCCTACAGCCCGAGTTAAGTGCGGAAAACCGACAGCACCTCTCAGAATGACTCGAACAATACAATAATTATGCGGACCTAGTTCGGGCAGCAGACCCAGTTCCGAGCTTTGGATTCGACAGGCGCATACGCCTGATCTCTTCAAATCGATCCCTATGACAACAAGCACTGTAGCCTCCCTCAGCGCGAGTTGAGTGAAGAAAACCGATAGCACTTCTCAAGATGACTCGACCAATACGAATAATTTTGTGATTCTAGATCGGGCAGCAAACCGAGTTCAGAGCTCTGGATTCGACAGACAAACGCAACTGATGATTCTGAATCAGTTCCTGTGAATATCAGCTCTGTAGCTGTCCTACAGCTCGAGTTAAGTACAGAAAACCGAGAGCGCCTGTCAAGATGACTCGAATAATACGAATAGGTTAGCGCACCTAGCTCGGCTAGCAGACCGAGTTCAGACCTCTGGGTTCAACAGGCGAACGCGCCTAATCATTCTGGAACTATTAGCTGTGCTGACCAGCTCTGTAGTTGCCCTGAAGCTCGAGTTATCTTGAGAAAACCGTCACCGTGTATCAAGATGACTCGAAACGGCCGATCCCGCCACAGTGCTTTTCGATAGTAATATTCACCCGATCGAGCTGAGATCAAGATGGCGAGCGAGAATAAGATCGAATATTACGGGAAAAAATACTAGAGCTCTAACGAATTGTCAAATTTCGAGAACAAAATTTTCAACCGACCAAAAGTTGTCAAAAGTTCAGTCGAGATTTTTCGAGCCAACTAGCTCTGGGGCGCGCCGGAATTACTCTTAGCTTCCAGCAATAACTTGCTAAGGGAAGCTCTACGAGTTATTTTCAAAGGACCAAAAGTTGTGAAAACTGGGAGACGGCGGTAAACCGTCAACCTTGGTTACCGCCGGGGGACTCGTAGAGCTTCCTAGCTCGACTTCAGTTGAGACAACCGACAGCACCTACCAACATTCCGACTCATAGTGAATATTTTTTGACCTCTAAATGCGACAGGCGGACGCGTCTGATGTCTGCGAATCGACTCCTCATTATCACCCCTACAGCCCGAGTTAAGTGCGGAAAACCGACAGCACCTCTCAGGATGACTCGAACAATACAATAATTATGCGGACCTAGTTCGGGCACCAGACGAGTTCCGAGCTCTGGATTCGACAGGCGGACACGCCTGATCTCTTTAAATCGATTCCTGCGACAACAAGCACTGTAACCCACCTCAGCGCGAGTTGAGTGAAGAAAACCGATAGCACTTCTCAAGATGACTCGACCAATACGAATAATTTTGTGATTCTAGATCGGGCAGCAAACCGAGTTCAGAGCTCTGGATTCGACAGACAAACGCAACTGATGATTCTGAATATGTTCCTGTAAATATCAACTCTGTAGGTGTCCTACAGCTCGAGTTAAGTACAGAAAACCGAGAGCGCCTGTCAAGATGACTCGAATAATACGAATAGGTTTGCTCACCTAGCTCGGCTAGCAGACCGAGTTCAGACCTCTGGATTCAACAGGCGAACGCGCCTGATCATTCTGTGCATTAGCTGTGCTTACCAGCTCTGTAGCTGCCCTGAAGCTCGAGTTATCTTGAGAAAACCGTCACCGTGTATCAAGATGACTCGAAACGACCGATCCCGCCACAGTGGCTTTTCTTTTGATTGTAATATTCACCCGATCGAGCTGAGATCAAGATGGGCGAGCGGAATAAGATCGAAAATATCGGGAAAAAAAAATACTAGAGCTTAACGAATTGTCAAATTTTCGTGAACAAAATTTCAACCGACCAAATGTTGTCAAAAGTTGTCAAAAGTTAGTCGAGATTTTCAAGAGAACTGGGCGGCGGTTAACCGTCAACTTCTTTACCGCCGGGGACTTCGTAGAGCTCTGAACCCTATTATAATGTGGAAAAGATTTCAGAGAACGACATTTCTTGCAGCCCAAGCGATTATTGACCTCTCAAGATGACTCTCTAACAAACAAACGAACAGTTTTCAATCGAGCTCGAGTATGAAACCTGAGTTCAGACTCTGAATGCGAAGGCGGACGGCAGTTCTGATGTCTGCGGAATCGAATCCTGTGATTACCAGCTCTGCAGCCACCAATACGGCATGAGTTAAGTGCAGAAAACCGAGAGCACCTCTCAGGATGACTCGAATAAGACAACAGTTTTGCGGATCTCGTTCGAGCAGGAGACCGAGTTCCGAGCTCTCAGTTCGGCGAACGGGCGCGCCTGATGTCTCGAAATCAGTTTCTCTGACCAGCAGCACTGTAGCCCCCCCCCAGCACGATTTAAGTACAGAAAACCGAGAGCACTTCTCAAGATGACTCGAACAATACCAATAGGTTCGCGAACCTAGCTCGGGGAGCAGGCCGAGTTCAGAGCTCTTGATTCAACAGACGAGCGCGCCTGATAATTCTCAATCGATTTCTGTGAGTATCAGCTCTGTGGCTGCCCTACAGATCGAGTTAAGTACGAAAAACCGAGAGCGTCTGCTACAATGACTTGAATAATACGAATAGGTTTGCGACCCTAGCTCGGCTAGCAGACCGTGTTCAGACCTCTGGATTCAACAGGCGAACGCGCCTGATCATTCTGAATGCATTAGCTGTGCTCACCAGCTCTGTAGTTGTCCTGAAGCTCGAGTTATCTTGAGAAAACCGACAGCGCGTATCAAGATGACTCGAAACGGCCGTTCCCGCCTGCCTGCTTTTTGGCCTTCAAAGTTATCCGATCGAGCTGAGATCAAGATGGCGAGCGGGAATAAGATCGAATATCATGGGAAAAAATACTAGAGCTCTAACGAATGGTCAAATTTTGAGAACAAACTTTTCAACCGACCAAAAGTCACCAAAAGGTCCGTCGAGATTTTTTTTGCCAACTAGCTCTCCAGCTCCCCGGAACTGGGCGCCGGCGGTAAACCGTCAACCTTTCTTACCGCCGGGAGACTCGTAGAGCTTCCTGACAGTATATAATATTGGAAAAAACTGAGAGAACGACTAGTTTTCCAGCCCAAGCGATTTTGGACCTCTCAAGATGACTCTAAGAAAAAACAACAGTTTCGGAACACATTCGAATATAAAACCGAGTTCAGATCTGTCAATGGACAGGCGGACGCGTCTGATCTCTTCGAATCGACTCATGTGAGTACCAGCCCTGCAGCCCCCCTAGAGCCCGAGTTAAATGCAGAAAACCGACAGCATCTCTCAGAATGACTCGAATAATACCAATAGTTGCGCGGACCTAGTTCGAGCAGCAGGCCGGGTTCCGAGTTTTGGGTTCGACGGACGGACGCGCCTGATGTGTCCGAATCGATTTCTGTGACCAGCAGCACTGTAGCCCTTTCCGAGCACGATTTGAGTGCAGAAAATTGGGAGCACTTCTCAAGATTATTCAGAGAATACGAATACTTTCGCGAACTGGGCGCCGGCGGTAATCAACCTTTCTTACCGCCGGGGGACTCGTAGAGCTTCCTGACAGTATATAGTGTGGGAAAAAGTCCAGAGAACGACTAGTTTTCAGCCCAAGCGATTTCAGACCTCTCAAGATGACTCTAACAAAAAAACAAACAGTTTCGTTACCCAGTTCGAGTATCAGACCGAGTTCAGACCTCTCAATGCGACAGGCGGACGCGTCTGATGTCTGCGAATCGACTCATGTGATTACCAGCCCTGCAGCCCCTCTACAGCCCGAGTTAAGTGCAGAAAACCGACAGCATCTCTCAGGATGACTCGAATAGTACAATAGTTTCGTAAACCTCTTTCGAGCAGCAGACCAAGTTCTGAGCTCTCGAATCGACCAACGAACGCGCCTGTTGTGTGCAAATCGATTTCTATGACCCGCAGCACTGTAGCCTTCCCCCAGCACGAGTTGAGTGCAGAAAATTGAGAGCTCTTTCCACGATGATTCGGACAATACGAATAGTTTCGCGAGCCTAGCTCGGGCAGCAGGCCGAGTTCAGAGCTCTCGATACAACAGACAAACGCGCCTGATAATTCCCAACCGATTTCTGTGACTATAGGCTCTGTAGCTGCCCTACAGCTCGAGTTAAGTACAGAAAACCGAGAGAGTTTGTCAAGATAACTCGAATAATACGAATATATTTGCGAACCTAGCTTGGCTAGCAGACCCAGTTCAGACCTCTAGGGTGAAGAGGCGAACGCGCCCGATGATTCTGGATGCGATCGATGTGCTTGCTAGCTCTGTAGCGGCCCTACAGCTCGAATTAAGTACAAAATACCCACCACGCGTATCAAGTTGACTCCAATGATACGAATAGGTTTGCGGACCTAGCTCGGCTAGCAGACCGAGTTCAGACCTATGGACTCAACAGGCGAACGCGCCTGATGATTCTGAGTACGATAGGTGTGCTTACCGGCACTATAGCTGCCCTACAGCTCGAGTTAAGTAAAAAAATACCGACAACGTATCAAGTTGACTCGCATAATACGAATAGGTTTGCGGACCTAGCTCGGCTAGCAGACCGAATTCAGACCTATGGATTCAACAGGCGAACGCGCCTGATGATTCTGAGTGCGATAGCTGTGCTTACCAGCACTGTAGCTGCCCTACAGCTCGAGTTAAGTAGAAAATACCGACAACGCGTATCAAGACGACTCGAAACAGCCGATCCCGCCGGGACGCTTTTTGGCAGTAAAAGGTACCCGATCGAGCTGAGATCAAGATGGCGAGCGGGAATAATATCGAATATCACGGGAAAAAATACTAGAGTTCAAACGAATTGTTGAATTTCGAGAACAAATTTTTCAACCGACCAAAAGTCACCAAAAGGTCCGTCGAGATTTTTCTTGCCAACTAGCTCTCCAGCGCCCCGGAACTACTCTCAAGCTTCCAGCAATAACTTGCTAAGGGAAGTTCTACGAGTTACCTAGCACGGGCAGCAGGCCGAGTTCAGATCTCTCGATTCAACAGACCAACGCGCCTGATGACTCCCCATCGATGTCTGTGATAATGAGCCCTGTAGCTGCCCTACAGCTCGAGTTATGTTCCACAGAAACGAGGGGGGGGGAAGCGTCTGCCAAGACGACTCGAACTGGCGCCGGCGGTAAACCGTCAACCTGGACACCGCCGGGAACCTCGTAGAGCTCCTGGCACGCGTTAGAGTGCTCAGCATCAAAAGAGAAGGCTTCTGGAAGCATTTCTCGAAATGAGCAAATGTGATTGTTTCTATGTCGACATGAAGTTGGTTTCGCCAAGTGTTTTGATAGTAAAAGCGCATCTACAGAGCTCATATTAAGACGCAGAGGCCCTCATAGTCGTCTACAGGTGCGAAAAATCTGCTCTCAAAATAAATGGCCAAATATCTTTCAAATATTCGCAAAACCACCCAAAAGTTACCACTTTGTCCGTTCTGGCCGGGTCACTAGCTCCACCCCGCGCCGGAATTCCTCTAGCTCATCGATGCCGAAGAGCTCTACGAGGTATAATACGAATAGATTTGCGGACCTAGCTCGGCTAGCAGACCGAGTTCAGACCTCCTGATTCGACAGGCGAACGTGCGTGATAATTCTGAATGCGATAAGTGTGCTTACCAGCTCTGTAGCTGCCCTAGAGCTCGAGTTAAGTACAGAAAACCGAGAGCGTCTGTCAAGACGACTCGAATAATACGAATAGGTTTGCGGACCTAGCTCGGCTAGCAGACCGAGTTCAGACCTCTGGATTCAACGGGCGAACGCGCCTGATAATTCTGAATGCGATAGGTGTGCTTATCAGCTCTGTAGCTGCCCTACAGCTCGAGTTAAGAACAAAATACCGACAACGCGTATCAAGATGACTCGAAACGGCCGTTCCCGCCGGGACGTTTTTTGGCAGTAAGAGGTACCCGATCGAGCTGAGATCAAGATGGCGAGCGGGAATAATAGAATATCACGGAAAAAAATACTAGAGCTCTAACGAATTGTTGAATTCCGAGAACAAACTGGCATCGGCGGTAAACCGTCAACCTGGTGACCGCCGGGAACCTCGTAGAGCTCTTTCCTTACACGGCGATCGTCGGAACACCTAGAGAAAGATTCTGGAGCGAGAAACAAAAACTCGAAAAATCACGTTTTTCTGTTTTTATTCGGTTCCGCCAAGTGATTTGATAGTAATACTGCACCTATAGACCTGAAAATTTTACTGGCAGACGTGGAATAACCCACTACAGGTGCGAAAAATCTGCTTTCTCAAAATGAATTGTCAAATATCTTTGAAAAATTCGCAAAACCACCTAAAAGTTATCACTTTTCCACCCCGCGCCGGAATTCCTCTAGCTCATCGTTGCCGGAGAGCTCTACGAGGTATTTTTCAACCGACCAAAAGTCACCAAAAGGTCCGTCGAGATTTTTCTTGCCAGCTAGCTCTCCAGCGCTCCAGAACTGGCGCCGGCGGTGAACCGTCAACCTGGTCACCGCCGGGAACCTCGTAGAGCTCATTTGACGCATAAGAGTGCCCGGAGTCGAAGGAGAGAGCTTCTGGAAGCATTTCTCGAAAAAAAGAAAAATTCTTTTTTTCGTCTCGACATGAAGATGGTTCCTCCAAGTATTTTGATAGTAGAAGTGCGCCTACAGAGCTCATACTAAGACAGAGGGGCCCTCATAATTATTCACAGGTGCGAAAAATCTGCTTTCTCAAAATGAATTGTCAAATATCTTTCAAAAAGTTGCAAAACCACCCAAAAGTTATCACTTTGTCCTTTCTGGCCGGTCCGACCAACTAGCTCCACCCCGCGCCGGATTTCCTCTAGCTCATCGATGCCGAAGAGCTCTACGAGGTAATGGCGCCGGCGGTTGAACCGTCAACCCGGTCACCGCCGGGAACCTCGTAGAGCTCCTTTCCCTTGAAAACGCCCATAATCGAAGCAGAGAACTTCGAAGTAGATATGCTTGAATCTTTAATAATTCAATTTGTTTATGGCAGTCTGAAGTCTGGTTTCTGGCTTCGCTGAGAAGAATTTGTCGACGAAATGACCTGAGAACTGGACGCCGGCGGTAAACCGTCAACCTTGGTTACCGCCGGGAGACTCGTAGAGCTTCCAGCTCGACTGAAGTTGAGAACACCGAGCACCTACCAACATTCCGACTCATAGTGAATATTTTGTGACCTCTCAATGCGACAGGCGGACGCGTCTGATGTCTGCGAGTCGACTCCTGTCATTACCAGCCCTGCAGCCCCCCTACAGCCCGAGTTGAGTGCAGAAAACTGACAGCACCTCTCAGGATGACTCCAACAATACAGTAGTTTCGCAGACCTAATTCGGGCAGCAGACCGAGTTCCGAGCTCTGGATTCGACAGGCAGACGCGTCTGATGTCTTCAAATCGATTCCTGTGACCACCAGCACTGTAGCTCCCCTCAGCGCGAGTTGAATGGAGGAAACCGAGAGCACTTCTCAAGATGGTTCAACCAATACGAATAGTTTCGCGAGTCTAGATCGGGCAGCAGACCGAGTTCAGAGCTCTGAATTCGACAGACAAACGCAACTGATGATTCTGAATATGTTTCTGTGAATATCAGCTCTGTAGCTGTCCCACAGCTCGAGTTAAGTACAAAAAACCGAGAGTTCCTGTCAAGATGACTTGAATAATACGAATAGGTTTGCAGACCTAGCTCGGCTAGCAGACCGAGTTCAGACCTCTGGATTCAACAGGCGAACGCGCCTGATGATTCTGAGTGCGATAGCTGTGCTTACCAGCTCTGTAGCTGCCCTGAAGCTCGAGTTGAGTACAAAATACCAACAGCGCGTATCAAGATGACTCGAAACGGTCGTTCCCGCCGGGACGCTTTTTGGCCTTCAAAGTTACCCGATCGAGCTGAGATCAAGATGGCGAGCGGAAATAAGATCGAATATCATGGGAAAAAATACTAGAGCTCTAACGAATTGTTAAATTTCGAGAACAAAATTTTCAACGAGCAAAAGTCACCAAAAGGTCCGTCGAGATTTTTCTTGCCAACTAGCTCTCCAGCGCTCCGGAATTACTCTAAAACTTCCAGCAATAACTTGCTAAAGGAAGCTCTACGAGTTATTAGCAAAACCGACCCAAAGTCACAACTTTGTCTCTTAAGGCCGGGTCGGCCAACTGGGCGCCGGCGGTAAACCGTAAACCTTTGTTACCGCCGGGGGACTCGTAGAGCTTCCTGACAACATGTAATGTCGAAAAACTTGCAGAGAACGAATAGTTTTTCAGCCCAACTCGAGTATCAGACCGAGTTCGGACCTCTGAATGCGACAGACGGACGCGTCTGATGTCTCCGAATCGATTCCTGTGATTAACCGCCCTGCAGCCCCCCTACAGCCCGAGTTAAGTGCAGAACGCGGACAGTAGCTCTCAAGATGACTGGAAGAATACGAACAGTTTCGTGATTCTGGATCGCGCAGCAGACCGAGTTCAGAGCTCTCGATTCAACAGGCGATCGCGCCTGATTATTCTGAGTGTGATAGGTGTGCTTACCAGCACTGTAGCTGCCTACAGCTCGAGTTAAGTAGAAAATACCGACAACGCGTATCAAGTTGACTCGAATAATACGAATAGGTTTGCGGACCTAGCTCGGCTAGCAGACCGAGTTCAGACCTCTGGATTCAACAGACGAACGCGCCTGATGATTCTGAGTGCGATAGGAGTGCTTACCAGCACTGTAGCTGCCCTACAGCTCGACTTAAGTAGAAAATACCGACAACGCGTATCAAGTTGACTCGAATAATACGAATAGGTTTGCGGACCTAGCTCGGCTAGCAGATCGAGTTCAGACCTATGGATTGAACAGGCGAACGCGCCTGATGATTCTGAGTGCGATAGCTGTGCTTACAAGCTCTGTAGCTGTCCTACAGCTCGAGTTAAGTAGTATGAAGATGACTCGAAACGGCCGATCCCGCCAGTGTGCTTTTTGACAGTAAAAGATACCCGATCGAGCTGAGATCAAGATGGCGAGCGGGAATAAGATCAAATATCACGGGAAAAAATACTAGAGCTCTAACGAATAGTCAAATTTCGAGAACAAAATTTTCAACCGACCAAAAGTTGTGAAAAGTTCAGTTCTTTTTTTCCGAGCCAACTAGCTCTCCAGCGCGCCGGAATTACTCTTAGCTTCCAGCTATAACTAGCTCAGGGAAGCTCTACGAGTTATTTGGGAGGCAACGTCTGTGGTGCAAAGCTTTGTTCTGCGCAATTATCAGCCCAAACGAATGGTTAGAGCTTAAAAATCGGCTGAGCCAGGCCGCGGATGGTATAATTGTGTCTCTGTCGAAAATTTCGCAACTAGCTCTACCCTATGTCTCCAAATTTCTAATCTCTTATACTGGGAGCCGGCGGTAATAACGTCAACCTTGGTTACCGCCGGGGAACTCGTAGAGCTTCCAAGCTCGACTTAAGTTGAGAAAACCGAGAGCACCAACCAACATTCTGACTCATAGTGAATATTTTTTGACCTCTGAATGCGACAAGCGGACGCGTCTGATCAGACCGAGTTCAAACCTCTCAATGCGACAGGCGGGCGCGTCTGATGTCTGCGAATCGACTCATGTGATTACCAGCCCTGCAGCCCCCCTACAGCCCGAGTTAAGTGCAGAATACCGACAGCATCTCTCAGGATCACTCGAATAATATAATAGTTTCGCAGACCTGTCGAGCAGCAGACCAAGTTCTGAGCTCTCGAATCGACCAACGAACGCGCCTGATGTGTGCAGGAAATTGAGAGCACTCTTCACGCTGATTCGGACAATACGAATAGTTTCGCGAACCTAGCTCGGGCAGCAGGCCGAGTTCAGAGCTCTCGATACAACAGGCAAACGCGCCCGATAATTCTCAATCGATTTTACTGACTGTAGGCTCTGTAGCTGCCTACAGCTCGAGTAAGTACAGAAAATACAGAGAGCGTTGATCAAGATGACTCGAATAATACGAATAGATGTGCGGACCTAGCTCGGCTCGCAGACCGGATTCAGACCTCTGGAGTCAAGAGGCGAACGCGCCTGATGATTCTGAGTGCCATAGGTGTGGTTACCAGCACTGTAGTGGCCCTGCAGCTCGAATTAAGTACAAAATACCCAGCATGCGTATCAAGTTGACTCGAATAATACGAATAGGTTTGCGGACCTAGCTCGGCTAGCAGACCGAGTTCAGACCTCTGGATTCAACAGGCGAACGCGCGTAATGATTCTCAAAGCGATAGATGTGCTTACCAACACTGTAGCTGCCCTACAGCTCGAGTTAAGTAGAAATACCGACAACGCGCATCAAGATGACTCGAATAATACGAATAGGTTAGCGGACCTAGCTCGGCTCACAGACCGAGTTCAGACCTCTGGATTCAACAGGCGAACGCGCGTGATAATTCTGAGTGCGATAGCTGTGCTTACCAGCTCTATAGCTGCCCTACAGCTCGAGTTAAGTACAAAATACCGACAGCGCGTATCAAAATGACTCGAAACGGCCGTTCCCGCCTGCCTGCTTTTTGGCCTTCAAAGTTACCCGATCGAGCTGAGATCAAGATGGCGAGCGGGAATAATATCGAATATCACGGGAAAAAATACTAGAGTTCAAACGAATTGTTGAATTTCGAGAACAAATTTTTCAACCGACCAAAAGTCACCAAAAGGTCCGTCGAGATTTTTCTTGCCAACTAGCTCTCCAGCGCCCCGGAATTACTCTCAAGCTTCCAGCAATAACTTGCTAAGGGAAGTTCTACGAGTTACCTAGCACGGGCAGCAGGCCGAGTTCAGATCTCTCGATTCAACAGACCAACGCGCCTGATGACTCCCCATCGATGTCTGTGATAATGAGCCCTGTAGCTGCCCTACAGCTCGAGTTAAGTACAGAAAACCGAGAGCGTCTGCCAAGACGACTCGAACTGGCGCCGGCGGTAAGCCGTCAACCTGGACTTTTGCGGACTTTGCGGTCGACTGTGCAGGCTTTCCAGCCTAGTCGGAAGCAAGGAGCGGGCGCATCGGGAGTAGGCGGAAGCCTCACCGATCCAAACGATCAGAGGCGAAAGCCAACTCTTATTAGGAGGATGAGAGGTCAAGCACACACACACGACAAACGAGGGCATGGCGTGAGTGAGCACAATCAAAATCACATCATATCCTGTCCGAAATACGCTTGTACAACCCGCGGCAAGATCATAATCGTATGCTCAACGGCCGAGACCTCGGCATCAGTCACTGTTGAAGTTGGATCAATCGAGAACGCCGCACTGTACACCTCCGTCCAAATGATCTCATGGCTGAGTGGCTGCCTTGAGAGTCTCGATACCCTTCCAACATCTATCCAGCACCCGACTCCCACGCCGTCGCAAGAGACACCACCATCGAATCCAGCTCTGATGGCACAAACGCGAAACACCTGTTGTAACTGAGGGGCGTGAAGCCCTATCCTATCTCGAATCACTGGTGGCCCGACGCGGGCCGTATGAGTGAGTACATCTGCACGTGTGTTCCATTCCCTATATGTGTGGTCAATAATTTCCCTCCCGTGACAGGCGGGCCTAATTCCATATCTTTGACACATGTTGTCGAGTTGGTTTATCATTCTGTTGATCCTATCTTGATACGTACGATCTATCACCCTCCAGACACCCTGCAGCCAAGACACCACCAGAAGACTGTCCCCAGAAATATACACAGGGATCCCAAATGAGTCGAGGTCGTACTCAACCTCCTTCATATTTTGTAACGCAATACGTTTGGCCAGTTTGTCGTTGAACGCCGCAGTGCCCTCTTGGGCCCCATAGGTGCGTAGGTCGCTTTGTGTGATAGTAAGTACCTCCTGCGGGGCCCCACCCGTTGTACCGTACCCTTTTCTTTTCTGAAAGTAACTCAGCATCGTCCGTGTACACATGTGCTCGCAGAACTGAACATACGCAGCATCTGTCGGCACAAAGGACTCCCACCATTTGAGTCCGTAGAATTCGCAGAAAGAAAATAGCCAGCATCTCTGGCCAACAGCTCGAACTGAACTAACATGTCTCCTTTTTAGCTGCGAGGCCTCTTGGAAGTGAAACATACCCCGCAAGCACTCAGACGCATCCGTCCTGAGTCTGTCCCACAATGGGCCATACGCAACCGTAGTCATGTGGTGATCTCTCCACGTACGTTGCGTCGAAGATATATCCTCATGAGAAGCAGTACACATCATAGAAATGAAATCTGCAGCATCCTTCGCGGAGTTCCACACCATACGAAGAAATCTCTGCACCAAACTCGCAAATCCATAGGAACGGAATTGCTCTCTGGCCTCGTGGTACCGTCGTCGGTTCCAGTCCGCCATAGTCTCCTCCTCTCTCCTCGGCCGTCGAAACATACGGCACAAACACCATCCCTCGAAGGCATTGAGCATGTGTAGCGAGGAAGCATCCGCAGTACATGTCTCTAGACAATACAACGCCATACTCTGCACCTTGTCTTGATAACGGCAAAACTTATCACGAACAGCAACCGCTCTGTTACGAAAGAAATTCGATTGTCCAATGAAACAAGCTCGAGCCTCCTTGATGCGATATTCAACATCAGGATGAGCAGGCACTAGGTATGTGGAGAAAATCTCATGACCCAATACTTTCATACTGCCAACACGTCGAAGTCTAAAGCCCTGATATCTCGAGCACGCAGGTATACACAAATCCTCGCTGGTAAGTATATGTCCGTCACCGTCCACTTTAGCATTCTCCCCACATGTCATGTACAACAGACTGCTATCCTTCCATCTCATCCCCCAGTCATGTAGTGGTAGTGTTAGATCGTGCATCATCTGAGCCAACATAGTTGAGGAGGCAGAGACAAGGTAGCAGTTGTCCGCCCACACAAAGTGGTTCACAGTTGTCCGTCGATCATACTCACCACAGACGCCCTCCAGCACATACCCCACACCTCTACTGTCCCAATCCCGAAATATAGGTCCCCACATGGCACATATGATACGATTAAATAGAAGAGGCCCCTCAGGGCCGCCCGTCCGTATGCAGACGTCCCAGTTGATGTCGTGAATGGCCATACCCTCGACAACTAACGACCCCGTAGTGCAAACCAGCGGTGATAGCAAAGCATACTGGAGATAGGCAGGAATATTGGCATGGCACATAGCTCGTTTGGCGTTTAGAAGGCTGCAGTGGTCGAACGCTTGTTTGGTATCGGCGTTAGCGATATGGACCGTCTGATCTTTTCCCCAGATGTCCCCGTGTTGAGCCAGAGCCTTGAGGGCCCCCACAATTTCCACCGTCTTACGTCCCTCCTGGAAGCCGTAGATGCCCAGGGGTCCCATGAGGCCAGCCCGAGACACAAATTGTTCGACCAAGATCACCACGCAAGCAGAATACCAACGGCTGAGACTGTTTTGCAGACAGAGGTACCGCGCATCTGTCAGCGATGTCAAGCTCGGCAGCTTGGGCATGAAGGCGATCAAAATCTGCCTCCAATCCTGCGGGTACTGCCGTGCCAAGCGAAATATCTCATCAAACATCCGAGCAACGCCACGCAAAGTCGCCCACGGCAATGCCTTGAGGATTTCACAAGGCAGCCTGTCGGGGCCGGTGGCACGCTTGGACTTGAGACGTGACCGTGCCTGGCATACCACCGCCATTGTCAGTCCCTCAGTGCAGTACCCATCACATAGGTTCTGTTGTGCATCCCTCCTCAACTCCTCCAACATCGCCATATCCCGTCCTCTGACCTCCTCCGAAGTATACTTCTGTCTGGTATGTGCTCTGATCTCCTCCACCCACTCCTCCCTGTCCTCAGATATCCGTCCCTGCACAATGAGGTGCTTGATACCATGACGCTCTTTGCGCCAGGAGGCAGGAGAGGTCCACGCGGCCAACGCCGCACGATACTCCCTCCGCAGTCCGTTGGCACGTCTGCGCAAGCTGGGCACATCCACTGACGCTGGCAGAGGCTACCGTCGCAAAATCTCCTGGCAGGCCGTGAGTCCTGCAGGCCTAATTGGCGGTAGTCCCCGTCCCGTGGTGGCAGTCGTGAATTTGATATCCTCCTGCTCAGTACAGGCCCGAATAGTGGTCGACACAAGGTCCCCTGGAGAACAAATAGTATTGGCATCTCCCAAGACCCGATCGATTCCCTTTCGCGCCATATTGAGGCCCCCCCAATTCACCGTCTTATAACCAACCAAACTCTTTTCACGAGCTGCCGTCGGGATACTACGTTTGACCAGCTCAGCGCCTGTGTCACTAAAAGTCCCCTGAAGCAGGCCATGGTCGCTGAGACGACTACGATTTGTCTTCCCCCCATTACTCATGATCGTTTCAACCGCCATCTCATCGATCACCCACGTCCTGGGAACAAAAATGTAATCAAGAACCTTCTTACACGTCCCCCACCGAGATACTCCGTAGCTCTCCCATGTGTGTAGTCGTCGTGGCAAGAACGAATTGGCAGCCTTAATCCCCAGGCGCCCTAGAAAGCAAAGAACACGCTCGCGCAACTGTTGTCGTACGTCCCTCCTCACCCGCTGTGCACCTCCCTCCTCGCAAGTCCTCCTCTCCTCCTTGGTAGCACTTCCCACCGCCTCATAGACAGTCCCAGTGCGTGAGCACTGCAGCTGAGTTGATGGGGATAGCTCAACGTTGGCGTCGAGCAGCACAGAGACAGTCGCCCCCTTCCAGCGGCTGCGCAGAGTGAGAATAACTGATTCGAGCGCGTCCAACACCACGCACTGCACATCTACGGCGTTCTCGACGCCGGGGTCGGGAAGATACGCAGAGGCAACTATCACAGGGGCACTTCCACTACCAAAGACCACCACACAGAACCGTTCATATTGACATATTGATTCACGCACACACGTACTCCACTCTTTGTTAAATAATAACCCACACTTACCGTCACAACTCACACGATATGATAGACCACACCGTCTGATATATGCATCGAATTTGCCTCCAAAAAGATTCTGGCATTCCTGGACACCCCAGATGCAATCTCGCATTGAAAGGCACCTCAGAATCTCATTCCCCTTGAAATTGGCCGACCCCGCCCGATTGAGGTTCCAGCTACTCAGTCGGATCCCCTTGAACGGTGTTCGGCGTCGTCGTCGTCACACCCTCCTGTTGACTTCCGTCTCGATATCAGCCTTCGTCTTAGTAAATGCAGGTATGAGTTGATGCAACCTGTCGACAGTCTCACTCGATACCTCCCATGTCGCCCGCGTCGTGGTAAACTCGGCCAGAAGCATCGGCCTCGGGGAGGCCGTCGTGGGCACTGTCCATATAGTCGATTTGGGCGGTCCCATTTCCCCCCGCACAGCAATAACCTCGATACCAATCTGTGTACACATGCTCCGAATAGTGCCGCAGAATCTCCCCACCGCCTTCACGTGGTCCCTCTTCCACTCTGGGCATTCGACACTGACTTTGATCAACTCTGGGTTGATAACCTGCTTCATATTCTCAATGAGGCACTGTGGTGCAGCGATCTGGATTCCTGGAGGAGGCGCGGGGCGTTTAGCAGGGGGTACCGTCACAAGGTCGATGCACCGTTTGACCCTCCAAATAATATCCCTGTCGGTCCCTGGCTTGAATTTGATGTTGGCCGATCCGAACATGTAACGGCCAGCGTTAATGCGCCCAGTACCGTCAACACACACGTGCACACGATCATCCTCCGAAAGACAATGATTTGTAATGTTATCTATGAGCACCTTCACATCCTCCCACATGAGCATTTCCTGAGACCTCCTATCCCTGTCACTCCAGTTGGTGACCCATCCCTTGAGTTCAACATACGTTGGAGAGAAGTAGGTGGTTCCAGGAGCCTGGTATCTTCCCGTCCTGGTATTGTCGGGCCTCGTCGAAGCGTCACTTGCAACTGAACCCGCACGAACCTGTCCCTGGAGCCCCTGGACGATCGTCTCGAGTCGATTATGTTTAGTCTCAAGCCCTTGAACGCTCGTCTCCAAATTAGAAATCGTAACACCCTGCTTCTGGACCTGGGCCTGAACGTCGTCGATTTTGGTCCCCTGAACTCCTATGGCATCCTGGATCCTTTCAGTGTTATCATCCATCTTGTGCATCATCTGCAATAGTAAACTCTGCATACCATCCTTCCCCTCCAAGGCGGCCTTCCTTTCAGCAAGAACCTCCTCACGACTACGCTTCACAGGGGGGGCTCCGCCATCCACCGCCATGTTATCTGCATGCTCGGGCATTGTGTCGATACACTGAGGTCCGTATCCCCACGAGTGCAACCACTGTCGTGTCACCGTCCGTTCACTGAGAGGTACAGCAGACTCACTATCTGAAGTAGAATCGGCAGTATTCAATCTTCCGTCCAATGGGTAGTCACCTGGGGTCTTCTCAATATCCTGAAGTTGTCTTTTACGAGAAGCTCGCTCGACAGCAGTATCTGGCTTTTGACCGTAATCCTGTGAGTACTGCAAATATGGCACTGTCGGGGATATATCCTCCAGCTGAAACCTTCTCGCGAGAACCGAAAAGTCGTATGCGTCCGTCGTCACGCACGTACAACAAAAGATAACAAGCGCAGCAAACAAAGAAAGCAGCCTAGCTGACCTCGAAGATGCCGTACCCGTCGATGGCAGCGATGGCTGCCGCGCCGTCTCCCCGCGACGCCGACGCCCCCTGAGCCCCAGTGGGATCCTGGAGCCCTGGAGCCGAGATGTCAACCTTGAGCCGGGAACCTCGTAGAGCTGGACACCGCCGGGAACCTCGTAGAGCTCCTGGCACGCGTTAGAGTGCTCAGCATCAAAAGAGAGGGCTTCTGGAAGCATTTCTCGAAAATGAGCAAATGTGATTGTTTCTATGTCGACATGAAGTTGGTTTCGCCAAGTGTTTTGATAGTAAAAGCGCATCTACAGAGCTCATATTTAGACGCAGAGGCCCTCATAGTCGTCTACAGGTGCGAAAAATCTGCTTTCTCAAAATAAATGGTCAAAAATATCTTTCAAATAATATCTTTGAAAAAATCTCGCAAAAACACACACCCACCCAAAAGTTACCAACTGGCGTTCTGTGTTCCGTTCTGGCCGGGATGTCACTAGCTCCATCCCCGCGCCGGAATCCTCTAGCTCATCGATGCCGAAGCGCTCTCTACGAGGTATAATACGACTAGATTTGCGGACCTAGCTCGGCTAGAGACGAGTTAAGAAACCTCTTGGATCGAAGGCGAACGTGCGTGAAATTCTGAATGCGAAAGTGTGACTTACCAGCCTGTAGCTGCCCTAGAGCTCGAGTTAAGTACAGAAAACCGAGAGCGTCTGTCAAGACGACTCGAATAATACGAATAGGTTTGCGGACCTAGCTCGGCTAGCAGACCGAGTTCAGACCTCTGGATTCAACGGGCGAACGCGCCTGATAATTCTGAATGCGATGGGTGTGCTTATCAGCTCTGTAGCTGCCCTACAGCTCGAGTTAAGAACAAAATACCGACAACGCGTATCAAGATGACTCGAAACGGCCGTTCCCGCCGGGACGTTTTTTGGCAGTAAAAGGTACCCGATCGAGCTGAGATCAAGATGGCGAGCGGGAATAATAGAATATCACGGAAAAAAATACTAGAGCTCTAACGAATTGTTGAATTCCGAGAACAAACTGGCATCGGCGGTAAACCGTCAACCTGGTGACCGCCGGGAACCTCGTAGAGCTCTTTCCTTACACGGCGATCGTCGGAACACCTAGAGAAAGATTCTGGAGCGAGAAACAAAAACTCGAAAAATCACGTTTTTCTGTTTTTATTCGGTTCCGCCAAGTGATTTGATAGTAATACTGCACCTATAGACCTGAAAATTTTACTGGCAGACGTGGAATAACCCACTACAGGTGCGAAAAATCTGCTTTCTCAAAATGAATTGTCAAATATCTTTGAAAAATTCGCAAAACCACCTAAAAGTTATCACTTTTCCACCCCGCGCCGGAATTCCTCTAGCTCATCGTTGCCGGAGAGCTCTACGAGGTATTTTTCAACCGACCAAAAGTCACCAAAAGGTCCGTCGAGATTTTTCTTGCCAGCTAGCTCTCCAGCGCTCCAGAACTGGCGCCGGCGGTGAACCGTCAACCTGGTCACCGCCGGGAACCTCGTAGAGCTCATTTGACGCATAAGAGTGCCCGGAGTCGAAGGAGAGAGCTTCTGGAAGCATTTCTCGAAAAAAAGAAAAATTCTTTTTTTCGTCTCGACATGAAGATGGTTCCTCCAAGTATTTTGATAGTAGAAGTGCGCCTACAGAGCTCATACTAAGACAGAGGGGCCCTCATAATTATTCACAGGTGCGAAAAATCTGCTTTCTCAAAATGAATTGTCAAATATCTTTCAAAAAGTTGCAAAACCACCCAAAAGTTAACACTTTGTCCTTTCTGGCCGGGTCGACCAACTAGCTCCACCCCGCGCCGGAATTCCTCTAGCTCATCGATGCCGAAGAGCTCTACGAGGTACTGGCGCCGGCGGTGAACCGTCAACCTGGTCACCGCCGGGAACCTCGTAGAGCTCCTTTCCCTTGAAAGCGCCCATAATCGAAGCAGAGAACTTCGAAGTAGATATGCTTGAATCTTTAATAATTCAATTTGTTTATGGCAATCTGAAGTCTGGTTTCTGGCTTCGCTGAGAAGAATTTGTCGACGAAATGACCTGAGAACTGGACGCCGGCGGTAAACCGTCAACCTTGGTTACCGCCGGGAGACTCGTAGAGCTTCCAGCTCGACTGAAGTTGAGAACACCGAGCACCTACCAACATTCCGACTCATAGTAAATATTTTGTGACCTCTCAATGCGACACGCGGACGCGTCTGATGTCTGCAAGTCGACTCCTGTCATTACCAGCCCTGCAGCCCCCCTACAGCCGGAGTTGAGTGCAGGAAACTGACAGCACCTCTCAGGATGACTCCAACAATACAGTAGTTTCGCATACCTAATTCGGGCAGCAGACTGAGTTCCGAGCTCTGGATTCGACAGGCGGACGCGTCTGATGTCTTCAAATCGATTCCTGTGACCACCAGCACTGTAGCTCCCCTCAGCGCGAGTTCAATGGAGGAAACCGAGAGCACTTCTCAAGATGGTTCGACCAATACGAATAGTTTCGCGATTATAGATCGGACAGCAGACCGAGTTCAGAGCTCTGAATTCGACAGACAAGCGCAACTGATCATTCTGAATCGGTTTATGTAAATATCAGCTCTGTAGCTGTCCTACAGCTCGAGTTAAGTACAAAAAACTGAGAGTTCCTGTTAAGATGACTTGAATAATACGAATAGGTTAGAGAAAAAAAAAAAACTAATAGAATAGAAGATGAGTAAAGAAAAGGTTTTGTAAGACCTAGCTCGGCTAGCAAGACCGAGTTCAGGACCTCTGACTCAACAGAACGGAAACGCGCCTGATGATTCTGACTGCGATAGGTGTGCTGACCAGCTTCTGATAAGGCTGCCCTTGAGCTACAGTTATGTTCAGAAAAACCGTCAGCGCGTCATCAAGATGACTCAAAACGGCGATCCCGTCAGAGTGCTTTTTGTATATATATTCACCCGATCGAGCTGAGAATAAGATGGCGACGGGAATAGATTGAATATAATATCATGGGGGAAAAATACTAGAGCTCAAACGAATGGTTGAATTTCGAGAACAAATTTTTCAACCGACCAAAAGTCAGCAAAAGGTCCGTCGAGATTTTTCTTGCCAACTAGCTCTCCAGCGCCCCGGAATTACTCTTAAGCTTCCAGCAATAGCTTGCTAAGGGAAGCTCTACGAGTTATATACGCAAAACCACCCAAAAGTTATCACTTTGTCCTTTCTCGCCGGGTCGGCCAACTGGGCGCCTCGGCCAACTGGGGCGCCGGCGGTTAAACCGTAACCTTTGTTACCGCCGGGGGACTCGTAGAGCTTCCTGACAACATGTAATGTCGAAAAACTTGCAGAGAACGAATAGTTTTTCAGCCCAACTCGAGTATCAGACCGAGTTCGGACCTCTGAATGCGACAGACGGACGCGTCTGATGTCTCCGAATCGATTCCTGTGATTAACCGCCCTGCAGCCCCCCTACAGCCCGAGTTAAGTGCAGAACGCGGACAGTAGCTCTCAAGATGACTGGAAGAATACGAACAGTTTCGTGATTCTGGATCGCGCAGCAGACCGAGTTCAGAGCTCTCGATTCAACAGGCGATCGCGCCTGATTATTCTGAGTGTGATAGGTGTGCTTACCAGCACTGTAGCTGCCTACAGCTCGAGTTAAGTAGAAAATACCGACAACGCGTATCAAGTTGACTCGAATAATACGAATAGGTTTGCGGACCTAGCTCGGCTAGCAGACCGAGTTCAGACCTATGGATTCAACAGGCGAGCGCGCCTGATGATTCTGCGTGCGATAGGTGTGCTTACCAGCACTATAGCTGCCCTACAGCTCGAGTTAAGTAGAAAATACCGACAACGCGTATCAAGTTGACTCGAATAATACGAATAGGTTTGCGGACCTAGCTCGGCTAGCAGACCGAGTTCAGACCTATGGATTGAACAGGCGAACGCGCCTGATGATTCTGAGTGCGATAGCTGTGCTTACAAGCTCTGTAGCTGTCCTACAGCTCGAGTTAAGTAGTATGAAGATGACTCGAAACGGCCGATCCCGCCAGTGTGCTTTTTGACAGTAAAAGATACCCGATCGAGCTGAGATCAAGATGGCGAGCGGGAATAAGATCAAATATCACGGGAAAAAATACTAGAGCTCTAACGAATAGTCAAATTTCGAGAACAAAATTTTCAACCGACCAAAAGTTGTGAAAAGTTCAGTTCTTTTTTTCCGAGCCAACTAGCTCTCCAGCGCGCCGGAATTACTCTTAGCTTCCAGCTATAACTAGCTCAGGGAAGCTCTACGAGTTATTTGGGAGGCAACGTCTGTGGTGCAAAGCTTTGTTCTGCGCAATTATCAGCCCAAACGAATGGTTAGAGCTTAAAAATCGGCTGAGCCAGGCCGCGGATGGTATAATTGTGTCTCTTGTCAAAATTTCGCCAACTAGCTCTACCCTGTCTCCAAATTCCTCTATCTCTTATACTGGGCGCCGGCGGTAAACCGTCAACCTTGGTTACCGCCGGGGAACTCGTAGAGCTTCCAAGCTCAACTTAAGTTGAGAAAACCGAGAGCACCTACCAACATTCTGACTTATAGTGAATATTTTTTGACCTCTGAATGCGACAAGCGGACGCGTCTGATCAGACCGTGTTCAGACCTCTCAATGCGACAGGCGGACGCGTCTGATGTCTGCGAATCGACTCATGTGATTACCAGCCCTGCAGCCCCCCTACAGCCCGAGTTAAGTGCAGAAAACCGACAGCATCTCTCAGGATCACTCGAATAATATAATAGTTTCGCAGACCTGTTTCGAGCAGCAGACCAAGTTCTGAGCTCTCGAATCGACCAACGAACGCGCCTGATGTGTGCAAATCGATTTCTATGACCCGCAGCACTGTAGCCCTCCCCCAGCACGAGTTGAGTGCAGAAAATTGAGAGCACTTTTCACGATGATTCGGACAATACGAATAGTTTCGCGAACCTAGCTCGGGCAGCAGGCCGAGTTCAGAGCTCTCGATACAACAGACAAACGCGCCCGATAATTCTCAATCGATTTCTGTGACTGTAGGCTCTGTAGCTGCCTACAGCTCGAGTTAAGTACAGAAAATACCGAGAGCGTTTGTCAAGATGACTCGAATAATACGAATAGATTGCGGACCTAGCTCGGCTAGCAGACCGAGTTCAGACCTCTGGAGTCAAGAGGCGAACGCGCCTGATGATTCTGAGTGCGATAGGTGTGCTTACCAGCACTGTAGCTGCCCTGCAGCTCGAATTAAGTACAAAATACCCACCACGCGTATCAAGTTGACTCGAATAATACGAATAGGTTTGCGGACCTAGCTCGGCTAGCAGACCGAGTTCAGACCTATGGATTCAACAGAAGAACGCGCCTGATGATTCTGAGTGCGATAGGTGTGCTTACCAACACTGTAGCTGCCCTACAGCTCGAGTTAAGTAGAAAATACCGACAACGCGTATCAAGTTGACTCGAATAATACGAATAGGTTTGCGGACCTAGCTCGGCTCACAGACCGAGTTCAGACCTCTGGATTCAACAGGCGAACGCGCGTGATAATTCTGAGTGCGATAGCTGTGCTTACCAGCTCTATAGCTGCCCTACAGCTCGAGTTAAGTACAAAATACCGACAGCGCGTATCAAAATGACTCGAAACGGCCGTTCCCGCCTGCCTGCTTTTTGGCCTTCAAAGTTACCCGATCGAGCTGAGATCAAGATGGCGAGCGGGAATAATATCGAATATCACGGGAAAAAATACTAGAGTTCAAACGAATTGTTGAATTTCGAGAACAAATTTTTCAACCGACCAAAAGTCACCAAAAGGTCCGTCGAGATTTTTCTTGCCAACTAACTCTCCAGCGCCCCGGAATTACTCTTAAGCTTCCAGCAATAACTTGCTAAGGGAAGTTCTACGAGTTACCTAGCACGGGCAGCAGGCCGAGTTCAGATCTCTCGATTCAACAGACCAACGCGCCTGATGACTCCCCATCGATGTCTGTGATAATGAGCCCTGTAGCTGCCCTACAGCTCGAGTTAAGTACAGAAAACCGAGAGCGTCTGCCAAGACGACTCGAACTGGCGCCGGCGGTAAGCCGTCAACCTGGACTTTTGCGGACTTTGCGGTCGACTGTGCAGGCTTTCCAGCCTAGTCGGAAGCAAGGAGCGGGCGCATCGGGAGTAGGCGGAAGCCTCACCGATCCAAACGATCAGAGGCGAAAGCCAACTCTTATTAGGAGGATGAGAGGTCAAGCACACACACACGACAAACGAGGGCATGGCGTGAGTGAGCACAATCAAAATCACATCATATCCTGTCCGAAATACGCTTGTACAACCCGCGGCAAGATCATAATCGTATGCTCAACGGCCGAGACCTCGGCATCAGTCACTGTTGAAGTTGGATCAATCGAGAACGCCGCACTGTACACCTCCGTCCAAAGGATCTCATGGCTGAGTGGCTGCCTTGAGAGTCTCGATACCCTTCCAACATCTATCCAGCACCCGACTCCCACGCCGTCGCAAGAGACACCACCATCGAATCCAGCTCTGATGGCACAAACGCGAAACACCTGTTGTAACTGAGGGGCGTGCAGCCCTATCCTATCTCGAATCACTCGTGGCCCGACGCGGGCCGTATGAGTGAGTACATCTGCACGTGTGTTCCATTCCCTATATGTGTGGTCAATAATTTCCCTCCCGTGACAGGCGGGCCTAATTCCATATCTTTGACACATGTTGTCGAGTTGGTTTATCATTCTGTTGATCCTATCTTGATACGTACGATCTATCACCCTCCAGACACCCTGCAGCCAAGACACCACCAGAAGACTGTCCCCAGAAATATACACAGGGATCCCAAATGAGTCGAGGTCGTACTCAACCTCCTTCATATTTTGTAACGCAATACGTTTGGCCAGTTTGTCGTTGAACGCCGCAGTGCCCTCTTGGGCCCCATAGGTGTGTAGGTCGCTTTGTGTGATAGTAAGTACCTCCTGCGGGGCCCCACCTGTTGTACCGTACCCTTTTCTTTTCTGAAAGTAACTCAGCATCGTCCGTGTACACATGTGCTCGCAGAACTGAACATACGCAGCATCTGTCGGCACAAAGGACTCCCACCATTTGAGTCCGTAGAATTCGCAGAAAGAAAATAGCCAGCATCTCTGGCCAACAGCTCGAACTGAACTAACATGTCTCCTTTTTAGCTGCGAGGCCTCTTGGAAGTGAAACATACCCCGCAAGCACTCAGACGCATCCGTCCTGAGTCTGTCCCACAATGGGCCATACGCAACCGTAGTCATGTGGTGATCTCTCCACGTACGTTGCGTCGAAGATATATCCTCATGAGAAGCAGTACACATCATAGAAATGAAATCTGCAGCATCCTTCGCGGAGTTCCACACCATACGAAGAAATCTCTGCACCAAACTCGCAAATCCATAGGAACGGAATTGCTCTCTGGCCTCGTGGTACCGTCGTCGGTTCCAGTCCGCCATAGTCTCCTCCTCTCTCCTCGGCCGTCGAAACATACGGCACAAACACCATCCCTCGAAGGCATTGAGCATGTGTAGCGAGGAAGCATCCGCAGTACATGTCTCTAGACAATACAACGCCATACTCTGCACCTTGTCTTGATAACGGCAAAAACTTATCACGAACAGCAACCGCTCTGTTACGAAAGAAATTCGATTGTCCAATGAAACAAGCTCGAGCCTCCTTGATGCGATATTCAACATCAGGATGAGCAGGCACTAGGTATGTGGAGAAAATCTCATGACCCAATACTTTCATACTGCCAACACGTCGAAGTCTAAAGCCCTGATATCTCGAGCACGCAGGTATACACAAATCCTCGCTGGTAAGTATATGTCCGTCACCGTCCACTTTAGCATTCTCCCCACATGTCATGTACAACAGGCTGCTATCCTTCCATCTCATCCCCCAGTCATGTAGTGGTAGTGTTAGATCGTGCATCATCTGAGCCAACATAGTTGAGGAGGCAGAGACAAGGTAGCAGTTGTCCGCCCACACAAAGTGGTTCACAGTTGTCCGTCGCTCATACTCACCACAGACGCCCTCCAGCACATACCCCACACCTCTACTGTCCCCATCCCGAAATATAGGTCCCCACATGGCACATATGATAAGATTAAATAGAAGAGGCCCCTCAGGGCCGCCCGTCCGTATGCAGACGTCCCAGTTGATGTCGTGAATGGCCATACCCTCGACAACTAACGACCCCGTAGTGCAAACCAGCGGTGATAGCAAAGCATACTGGAGATAGGCAGGAATATTGGCATGGCACATAGCACGTTTGGCGTTTAGAAGGCTGCAGTGGTCGAACGCTTGTTTGATATCGGCGTTAGCGATATGGACCGTCTGATCTTTTCCCCAGATGTCCCCGTGTTGAGCCAGAGCCTTGAGGGCCCCCACAATTTCCACCGTCTTACGTCCCTCCTGGAAGCCGTAGATGCCCAGGGGTCCCATGAGGCCAGCCCGAGACACAAATTGTTCGACCAAGATCACCACGCAAGCAGAGTACCAACGGCTGAGACTGTTTTGCAGACAGAGGTACCGCGCATCTGTCAGCGATGTCAAGCTCGGCAGCTTGGGCATGAAGGCGATCAAAATCTGCCTCCAATCCTGCGGATACTGCCGTGCCAAGCGAAATATCTCATCAAACATCCGAGCAACGCCACGCAAAGTCGCCCACGGCAATGCCTTGAGGATTTCACAAGGCAGCCTGTCGGGGCCGGTGGCACGCTTGGACTTGAGACGTGACCGTGCCTGGCATACCACCGCCATTGTCAGTCCCTCAGTGCAGTACCCGTCACATAGGTTCTGTTGTGCATCCCTCCTCAACTCCTCCAACATCGCCATATCCCGTCCTCTGACCTCCTCCGAAGTATACTTCTGTCTGGTATGTGCTCTGATCTCCTCCACCCACTCCTCCCTGTCCTCAGATATCCGTCCCTGCACAATGAGGTGCTTGATACCATGACGCTCTTTGCGCCTGGAGGCAGGAGAGGTCCACGCGGCCAACGCCGCACGATACTCCCTCCGCAGTCCGTTGGCACGTCTGCGCAAGCTGGGCACATCCACTGACGCTGGCAGAGGCTTCCGTCGCAAAATCTCCTGGCAGGCCGTGAGCCCTGCAGGCCTAATTGGCGGTAGTCCCCGTCCCGTGGTGGCAGTCGTGAATTTGATATCCTCCTGCTCAGTACAGGCCCGAATAGTGGTCGACACAAGGTCCCCTGGAGAACAAATAGTATTGGCATCTCCCAAGACCCGATCGATTTCCTTTCGCGCCATATTGAGGTCCCCCCAATTCACCGTCTTATAACCAACCAAACTCTTTTCACGAGCTGCCGTCGGGATACTACGTTTGACCAGCTCAGCGCCTGTGTCACTAAAAGTCCCCTGAAGCAGGCCATGGTCGCTGAGACGACTACGATTTGTCTTCCCCCCATTACTCATGATCGTTTCAACCGCCATCTCATCGATCACCCACGTCCTGGGAACAAAAATGTAATCAAGAACCTTCTTACACGTCCCCCACCGAGATACTCCGTAGCTCTCCCATGTGTGTAGTCGTCGTGGCAAGAACGAATTGGCAGCCTTAATCCCCAGGCGCCCTAGAAAGCAAAGAACACGCTCGCGCAACTGTTGTCGTACGTCCCTCCTCACCCGCTGTGCACCTCCCTCCTCGCAAGTCCTCCTCTCCTCCTTGGTAGCACTTCCCACCGCCTCATAGACAGTCCCAGTGCGTGAGCACTGCAGCTGAGTTGATGGGGATAGCTCAACGTTGGCGTCGAGCAGCACAGAGACACTCGCCCCCTTCCAGCGGCTGCGCAGAGTGAGAATAACTGATTCGAGCGCGTCCAACACCACGCACTGCACATCTACGGCGTTCTCGACGCCGGGGTCGGGAAGATACGCAGAGGCAACTATCACAGGGGCACTTCCACTACCAAAGACCACCACACAGAACCGTTCATATTGACATATTGATTCACGCACACACGTACTCCACTCTTTGTTAAATAATAACCCACACTTACCGTCACAACTCACACGATATGATAGACCACACCGTCTGATATATGCATCGAATTTGCCTCCAAAAAGATTCTGGCATTCCTGGACACCCCAGATGCAATCTCGCATTGAAAGGCACCTCAGAATCTCATTCCCCTTGAAATTGGCCGACCCCGCCCGATTGAGGTTCCAGCTACCCAGTCGGATCCCCTTGAACGGTGTTCGGCGTCGTCGTCGTCACACCCTCCTGTTGACTTCCGTCTCGATATCAGCCTTCGTCTTAGTAAATGCAGGTATGAGTTGATGCAACCTGTCGACAGTCTCACTCGATACCTCCCATGTCGCCCGCGTCGTGGTAAACTCGGCCAGAAGCATCGGCCTCGGGGAGGCCGTCGTGGGCACTGTCCATATAGTCGATTTGGGCGGTCCCATTTCCCCCCGCACAGCAATAACCTCGATACCAATCTGTGTACACATGCTCCGAATAGTGCCGCAGAATCTCCCCACCGCCTTCACGTGGTCCCTCTTCCACTCTGGGCATTCGACACTGACTTTGATCAACTCTGGGTTGATAACCTGCTTCATATTCTCAATGAGGCACTGTGGTGCAGCGATCTGGATTCCTGGAGGAGGCGCGGGGCGTTTAGCAGGGGGTACCGTCACAAGGTCGATGCACCGTTTGACCCTCCAAATAATATCCCTGTCGGTCCCTGGCTTGAATTTGATGTTGGCCGATCCGAACATGTAACGGCCAGCGTTAATGCGCCCAGTACCGTCAACACACACGTGCACACGATCATCCTCCGAAAGACAATGATTTGTAATGTTATCTATGAGCACCTTCACATCCTCCCACATGAGCATTTCCTGAGACCTCCTATCCCTGTCACTCCAGTTGGTGACCCATCCCTTGAGTTCAACATACGTTGGAGAGAAGTAGGTGGTTCCAGGAGCCTGGTATCTTCCCGTCCTGGTATTGTCGGGCCTCGTGGAAGCGTCACTTGCAACCGAACCCGCACGAACCTGTCCCTGGAGCCCCTGGACGATCGTCTCGAGTCGATTATGTTTAGTCTCAAGCCCTTGAACGCTCGTCTCCAAATTAGAAATCGTAACACCCTGCTTCTGGACCTGGGCCTGAACGTCGTCGATTTTGGTCCCCTGAACTCCTATGGCATCCTGGATCCTTTCAGTATTATCATCCATCTTGTGCATCATCTGCAATAGTAAACTCTGCATACCATCCTTCCCCTCCAAGGCGGCCTTCCTTTCAGCAAGAACCTCCTCACGACTACGCTTCACAGGGGGGGCTCCGCCATCCACCGCCATGTTATCTGCATGCTCGGGCATTGTGTCGATACACTGAGGTCCGTATCCCCACGAGTGCAACCACTGTCGTGTCACCGTCCGTTCACTGAGAGGTACAGCAGACTCACTATCTGAAGTAGAATCGGCAGTATTCAATCTTCCGTCCAATGGGTAGTCACCTGGGGTCTTCTCAATATCCTGAAGTTGTCTTTTACGAGAAGCTCGCTCGACAGCAGTATCTGGCTTTTGACCGTAATCCTGTGAGTACTGCAAATATGGCACTGTCGGGGATATATCCTCCAGCTGAAACCTTCTCGCGAGAACCGAAAAGTCGTATGCGTCCGTCGTCACGCACGTACAACAAAAGATAACAAGCGCAGCAAACAAAGAAAGCAGCCTAGCTGACCTCGAAGATGCCGTACCCGTCGATGGCAGCGATGGCTGCCGCGCCGTCTCCCCGCGACGCCGACGCCCCCTGAGCCCCAGTGGGATCCTGGAGCCCTGGAGCCGAGATGTCAACCTTGAGCCGGGAACCTCGTAGAGCTGGACACCGCCGGGAACCTCGTAGAGCTCCTGGCACGCGTTAGAGTGCTCAGCATCAAAAGAGAGGGCTTCTGGAAGCATTTCTCGAAAATGAGCAAATGTGATTGTTTCTATGTCGACATGAAGTTGGTTTCGCCAAGTGTTTTGATAGTAAAAGCGCATCTACAGAGCTCATATTAAGACGCAGAGGCCCTCATAGTCGTCTACAGGTGCGAAAAATCTGCTTTCTCAAAATAAATGGTCAAATATCTTTCAAATATTCGCAAAACCACCCAAAAGTTACCACTTTGTCCGTTCTGGCCGGGTCACTAGCTCCACCCCGCGCCGGAATTCCTCTAGCTCATCGATGCCGAAGAGCTCTACGAGGTATAATACGAATAGATTTGCGGACCTAGCTCGGCTAGCAGACCGAGTTCAGACCTCTTGATTCGACAGGCGAACGTGCGTGATAATTCTGAATGCGATAAGTGTGCTTACCAGCTCTGTAGCTGCCCTAGAGCTCGAGTTAAGTACAGAAAACCGAGAGCGTCTGTCAAGACGACTCGAATAATACGAATAGGTTTGCGGACCTAGCTCGGCTAGCAGACCGAGTTCAGACCTCTGGATTCAACGGGCGAACGCGCCTGATAATTCTGAATGCGATGGGTGTGCTTATCAGCTCTGTAGCTGCCCTACAGCTCGAGTTAAGAACAAAATACCGACAACGCGTATCAAGATGACTCGAAACGGCCGTTCCCGCCGGGACGTTTTTTGGCAGTAAAAGGTACCCGATCGAGCTGAGATCAAGATGGCGAGCGGGAATAATAGAATATCACGGAAAAAAATACTAGAGCTCTAACGAATTGTTGAATTCCGAGAACAAACTGGCATCGGCGGTAAACCGTCAACCTGGTGACCGCCGGGAACCTCGTAGAGCTCTTTCCTTACACGGCGATCGTCGGAACACCTAGAGAAAGATTCTGGAGCGAGAAACAAAAACTCGAAAAATCACGTTTTTCTGTTTTTATTCGGTTCCGCCAAGTGATTTGATAGTAATACTGCACCTATAGACCTGAAAATTTTACTGGCAGACGTGGAATAACCCACTACAGGTGCGAAAAATCTGCTTTCTCAACATGAATTGTCAAATATCTTTGAAAAATTCGCAAAACCACCTAAAAGTTATCACTTTGTCCTTTCTGGCCGGGTCGCCCGACTAGCTCCACCCCGCGCCGGAATTCCTCTAGCTCATCGTTGCCGGAGAGCTCTACGAGGTATTTTTCAACCGACCAAAAGTCACCAAAAGGTCCGTCGAGATTTTTCTTGCCAGCTAGCTCTCCAGCGCTCCAGAACTGGCGCCGGCGGTGAACCGTCAACCCGGTCACCGCCGGGAACCTCGTAGAGCTCATTTGACGCATAAGAGTGCCCGGAGTCGAAGGAGAGAGCTTCTGGAAGCATTTCTCGAAAAAAAGAAAAATTCTTTTTTTCGTCTCGACATGAAGATGGTTCTCCAAGTGTTTCGATTGATAGTAGAAGTGCGCCTACAGAGCTCATACTAAGACAGAGGTGGCCCTATATAATTATTTTCACAGGTGCCGAAAAAAATCTGCTTTCTCAAAATGATTTGTCAAATATCTTTTCAAAAAGTTGCATAACAACCACCCAAAAGGGGTCACTTTGGCCTTTTTTGGGGGGACGTGGTGTCCTCCAACTAGCTCCACCCCGCGCCGCCGGAAGTTCCTCGTAGCTCAATCGATGCCGAAAGAGCCGCTACGAGGTATGGCGCCGGACGGGGTGAAACCGTCAGACCTGGTTCACCGCCGGAACCTCGTTAGAGCTTCCTTTCCCTTGAAAGCCTATAATCGAGCAGAGTGAACTTCGAAGTAGATAGCATGAATCGTTAATAATTAATTTGTTGTATGGCAGTCTCGTTCAAAGTCTGGTGTCTGTGATTCGCCTGAGAAGATATTTTGTCGAACGAAAATGGACCTGAGAAAAAACTGGACGCCGGCGGTAAACCGTCAACCTTGGTTACCGCCGGGAGACTCGTAGAGCTTCCAGCTCGACTGAAGTTGAGAACACCGAGCACCTACCAACATTCCGACTCATAGTAAATATTTTGTGACCTCTCAATGCGACAGGCGGACGCGTCTGATGTCTGCGAGTCGACTCCTGTCATTGCAGCCCCCCTACAGCCGGAGTTGAGTGCAGAAAACTGACAGCACCTCTCAGGATGACTCCAACAATACAGTAGTTTCGCAGACCTGTTTCGGGCAGCAGACCGAGTTCCGAGCTCTGGATTCGACAGGCGGACGCGTCTGATGTCTTCAAATCGATTCCTGTGACCACCAGCACTGTAGCTCCCCTCAGCGCGAGTTGCATGGAGGAAACCGAGAGTCCTTCTCAAGATGGTTCGACCAATACGAATAGCTTCGCGGTTCTAGATCGGGCAGCAGACCGAGTTCAGAGCTCTGAATTCGACAGACAAACGCAACTGATGATTCTGAATCGGTTTCTGTAAATATCAGCTCTGTAGCTGTCCTACAGCTCGAGTTAAGTACAAAAAACCGAGAGTTCCTGTCAAGATGACTTGAATAATACCCCCCTGTTTCTTAGACCTTAGCTACCGCTTGCAGACCGAGTTTCAGGACCCTCTGGATTCAACAGACGAACGCGCCTGATGATTCGAGAATCGACGAGGTGTGCTTACCAGCTCTGTAGCGGACCATGAAAGCTCGAGTTATGTCAGAAAACCGTTCAGCGAGTAGTATCAAGATGACTAAAACGGCCGATCCCGTCAGAAGTTGCTTTTCTGACAGAATATTCACCCGATCGAGCTGAGATTTAAGATGGCGCGGGAATGAGCAAGATGGCGAGCGGGAATAAGATCGAATATCACGGGGAAAAATACTAGAGCTCTAACGAATGGTCAAATTTCGAGAACAAAATTTTCAACCGAGCAAAAGTCACCAAAAGTTCCGTCGAGATTTTTCTTGCCAACTAGCTCTCCAGCGCTCCGGAATTACTCTAAAACTTCCAGCAATAACTTGCTAAAGGAAGCTCTACGAGTTATTAGCAAAACCGACCCAAAGTCACAACTTTGTCTCTTAAGGCCGGGTCGGCCAACTGGGCGCCGGCGGTAAACCGTAAACCTTTGTTACCGCCGGGGGACTCGTAGAGCTTCCTGACAACATGCAATGTCGAAAAACTTGCAGAGAACGAATAGTTTTTCAGCCCAACTCGAGTATCAGACCGAGTTCGGACCTCTGAATGCGACAGACGGACGCGTCTGATGTCTCCGAATCGATTCCTGTGATTAACCGCCCTGCAGCCCCCCTACAGCCCGAGTTAAGTGCAGAACGCGGACAGTAGCTCTCAAGATGACTGGAAGAATACGAACAGTTTCGTGATTCTGGATCGCGCAGCAGACCGAGTTCAGAGCTCTCGATTCAACAGGCGATCGCGCCTGATTATTCTGAGTGTGATAGGTGTGCTTACCAGCACTGTAGCTGCCTACAGCTCGAGTTAAGTAGAAAATACCGACAACGCGTATCAAGTTGACTCGAATAATACGAATAGGTTTGCGGACCTAGCTCGGCTAGCACCCTGACCGAGTTCAGACCTATGGATTCAACAGGGCGAAGCGTCGCCTTAATGATTCTGCGTTGCGATAGATTGTGCATTTACCAGCACTGAAAGCTGCCCTACCAGCTCGAGTTAAGTAGAAAAATACCCGACAAGAGTCGTACTCAAAGTTGGACTCGAACAATACTGAATCGGTTGGCGGACCATAGCTGCGGCCTAGCAGATCACCCGCGTTTCAGCCCTACGCAGTTGAAACATGGCGAACGCGCCTGATGAGTTTTGAGTGCGATAGCTGTGCTTACAAGCTGTAGCTGCCCTACAGCTCGAGGTTAAGTAGTATCAAGATGACTCGAAACGTCCGATCCCGCCAGAGTGCTTTTTGGCCTTCAAAGTTACCCGATCGAGCTGAGATCAAGATGGCGAGCGGGAATAAGATCGAATATCACGGGAAAAAATACTAGAGCTCTAACGAATAGTCAAATTTCGAGAACGAAATTTTCAACCGAGCAAAAGTCAGCAAAAGGTCCGTCGAGATTTTTCTTGCCAACTAGCTCTCCAGCGCGCCGGAATTACTCGTAGCTTCCAGCTATAACTAGCTACGGGAAGCTCTACGAGTTATTAGTGGGAGGCAACGTTGTGGTGGCAAAGCTTTGTTCTGCGCAAGTATTAGCCCAAACGAATGGTTAGAGTAAAAATCGGCGGAGCCAGGCCGCGGATGGTATAATTGTGTCTCTTGTCAAAATTTCGCCAACTAGCTCTACCCTGTCTTCCAAATTCCCTCTCCTCCTCTTCTCTTATACTGGGCGCCGGCGGTAAACGTCAACCTTGGTTACCGCCGGGGAACTCGTAGAGCTTCCAAGCTCGACTTAAGTTGAGAAAACCGAGAGCACCAACCAACATTCTGACTCATAGTGAATATTTTTTGACCTCTGAATGCGACAAGCGGACGCGTCTGATCAGACCGAGTTCAAACCTCTCAATGCGACAGGCGGGCGCGTCTGATGTCTGCGAATCGACTCATGTGATTACCAGCCCTGCAGCCCCCCTACAGCCCGAGTTAAGTGCAGAATACCGACAGCATCTCTCAGGATCACTCGAATAATATAATAGTTTCGCAGACCTGTCGAGCAGCAGACCAAGTTCTGAGCTCTCGAATCGACCAACGAACGCGCCTGATGTGTGCAGGAAATTGAGAGCACTCTTCACGCTGATTCGGACAATACGAATAGTTTCGCGAACCTAGCTCGGGCAGCAGGCCGAGTTCAGAGCTCTCGATACAACAGGCAAACGCGCCCGATAATTCTCAATCGATTTTACTGACTGTAGGCTCTGTAGCTGCCTACAGCTCGAGTAAGTACAGAAAATACAGAGAGCGTTGATCAAGATGACTCGAATAATACGAATAGATGTGCGGACCTAGCTCGGCTCGCAGACCGGATTCAGACCTCTGGAGTCAAGAGGCGAACGCGCCTGATGATTCTGAGTGCCATAGGTGTGGTTACCAGCACTGTAGTGGCCCTGCAGCTCGAATTAAGTACAAAATACCCAGCATGCGTATCAAGTTGACTCGAATAATACGAATAGGTTTGCGGACCTAGCTCGGCTAGCAGACCGAGTTCAGACCTCTGGATTCAACAGGCGAACGCGCCTGATGATTCTGAGTGCGATAGCGTGTGCTTACCAACACTGTAGCTGCCCTACAGCTCGAGTTAAGTAGAAAATACCGACAACGCGTATCAAGTTGACTCGAATAATACGAATAGGTTTCAGGACCTAGCTCGGCTAGCAGACCGAGTTCAGACCTGTGGATCCAACAGGCGAACGCGCCTGATGATTCTGAGTGCGATGGATGTGCTTACCAGCACTGTAGCTGCCCTACAGCTCGAGGTAAGTAGAAATACCGACAACGCGTATCAAGATGACTCGAATAATACGAATAGGTTAGCGGACCTAGCTCGGCTCACAGACCGAGTTCAGACCTCTGGATTCAACAGGCGAACGCGCGTGATAATTCCGAGTGCGATAGCTGTGCTTACCAGCTCTATAGCTGCCCTACAGCTCGAGTTGAGTACAAAATACCGACAGCGCGTATCAAAATGACTCGAAACGGCCGTTCCCGCCTGCCTGCTGTTTGGCCTTCAAAGTTACCCGATCGAGCTGAGATCAAGATGGCGAACGGGAATAAGATCGAATATCATGAGAAAAAATACTAGAGCTCTAACGAATGGTCAAATTTCGAGAACAAAATTTTCAACCGACCAAAAGTCAGCAAAAGTTCCGTCGAGATTTTTCGTGCCAACTAGCTCTCCAGCGCGCCGGAATTACTGGACGCCGGCGGTAAACCGTCAACCTTGGTTACCGCCGGGAGACTCGTAGAGCTTCCAGCTCGGCTGAAGTTGAGAACACCGAGCACCTACCAACATTCCGACTCATAGTAAATATTGTGTGACCTCTCAATGCGACAGGCGGACGCGTCTGATGTCTGCGAGTCGACTCCTGTCATTACCTGCCCTGCAGCCCCCCTACAGCCCGAGTTGGGTGCAGAAAACTGGCAGCACCTCTCAGGATGACTCCAACAATACAGTAGTTTCGCAGGCCTAATTCGGGCAGCAGACCGGGTTCCGAGCTCTGGATTCGACAGGCGGACGCGTCTGATGTCTTCGAATCGATTCCTGTGACCACCAGCACTGTAGCTCTCCTCAGCGCGAGTTGAATGGAGGAAACCGAGAGCACTTCTCAAGATGGTTCGATCAATACGAATAGTTTCGCGATTCTAGATCGGGCAGCAGACCAAGTTCAGAGCTCTGAATTCGACAGATAAACGGAACTGATGATTCTGGATCGGTTTCTGTAAATATCAGCTCTGTAGCTGTCCTACAGGGTGAGTTAAGGAAAACAAATCGAGAGTTCCTGTCAAGATGACTTGAATAATACGAATAGGTTTGCAGATCTAGCTCGGCTAGCAGACCGAGTTCAGACCTCTGGATTCAACAGACGAACGCGCCTGATGATTCTGAATGCGATAGGTGTGCTTACCAGCTCTGTAGCTGCCCTGAAGCTCGAGTTATGCTCAGAAAACCGTCAGCGCGTATCAAGATGACTTAAAACGGCCGATCCCGTCAGAGTGCTTTTTAACAGTAATATTCACCCGATCGAGCTGAGATCAAGATGGCGAGCGGGAATAAGATCGAATATCACGGGAAAAAATACTAGAGCTCTAACGAATCGTCAAATTTCGAGAAAAAAATTTTCAACCGAGCAAAAGTCACCAAAAGTTCCGTCGAGATTTTTCTTGCCAACTAGCTCTCCAGCGCTCCGGAATTACTCTAAAGCTTCCAGCAACAACTTGCTAAGGGAAGCTCTACGAGTTATGTGCGAACTTTGGGTCGGTTGGACGAACTTCGTGAGAGATTTTTCCAAAGAGCTCTCTGAGAACTTGACCTCTGAATGCGACAAGCGGACGCGTCTGATGTCTGCGAATCGACTCCTGTCATTACCAGCTCCGCAGCCCCCCTGCAGCCCGAGGTCAGTACAGAAAACCAACAGCATCTCTCATGATGACTCGAATGATCCAATAGTTTCGCGAACCTCGTTCGGGCAGCAGACCGAGTTCCGAGCTCTGGATTCGACTGGCGGACGCGTATGATCTCTTTAAGACGATTCGTATAACAACCAGCACTGTAGCCCCCTCTCAGCGCAAGTTGAGTGAAGAAAACCGAGAGCACTTCTCAAGATGACTCGACCAATACGAAGAATTTCGCGAGTCTAGATCGAGCAGAAGACCGAGTTCAGAGCTCTGGATTCGACAGACAAACGCAACTGACGAATAGTTTTGCGGAGCTAGTTCGGGCAGCCGACCGAGTTCGGAGCTCTCGATTCGAAATGCGGAGGCGCCTGATGTCTCCGAATCGAGTCCAGTTATTACCAGTCATGCAGCCACCCTACAGCTCGAGTCAAGCGCAGAGAACGGACATCATCTCTCAAGATGACTCGAACAATACGAGTAGTTTCGCGATTCTGGACCGGGCAGAAGACGAGTTCAGAGCTCTCGATTCAGGAGATAACGGCCACTGATGATTTTCAATCATATTCTGTACGTATCAGCTCTGTAGCTGTCCTATAGCTCGAGTGAATTGCAGAAAACCGAGAGCGTCTGTCAAGATGACTCGAATAATACGAACAGGTTTGCGGACCTAGCTCGGCTCACAGACCGAGTTCAGACCTCTGGGTTCAACCGGGAAACGCGCCTGATCATTCTGCATGCATTAGCTGTGCTTACCAGCTCTGTAGCTGCCCTAGAGCTCGAGTTATGTTCATAAAACCGTCAGCGCATATCAAGATGACTCGAAACGGCCGATCCCGCCAGAGTGCTTTTTGGCCTTCAAAGTTACCCGATCGAGCTGAGATCAAGATGGCGAGCGGGAATAAGATCGAATATCACGGGAAAAAATACTAGAGCTCTAACGAATGGTCAAATTTCGAGAACAAAATTTTCAACCGAGCAAAAGTCACCAAAAGTTCCGTCGAGATTTTTCTTGCCAACTAGCTCTCCAGCGCGCCGAAACTGGAACCGGCGGTTGACCGTCAACCAGATTACCGCCGGGGCCCTCGTAGAGCTCTTTTCTGGCACGGCCCTGATCGGTACATATGCAGGTAGAGTCTGGAAGAAAATCCCAGAACAATCGAAAAATTAAGTTTTTATGTTTTTAACCGAAAACGGTTTCGCCAAGTGTTTTGATAGTAATACTGCACCTACAGAACTGATAATTTATTGGCGAATGCGAAATGACTCACTAGAGGTGCGAAAAATATCAGATCTCAAAACGAATGTTCAAATCTCTCACGAAGTTTGTCCAACCGACCCAAAGTTCGCACATTGTCCGTCGGGGCCAGGTCGGCCAACTGCGCGCCGGCGGTAAACCGTCAACCTTCGTTACCGCCGGGGAACTCGTAGAGCTTCCAAGCTCGACTTAAGTTGAGAAAACCGAGAGCACCTACCAACATTCTGACTCATAGTGAATATTTTTTGACCTCTGAATGCGACAAGCGGACGCGTCTGATCAGACCGAGTTCAGATCTCTCAATGCGACAGGCGGGCGCGTCTGATGTCTGCGAATCGACTCAGCCCTGCAGCCCCCCTACAGCCCGAGTTAAGTGCAGAAAATCGTCAGCATCTCTCAGAATGACTCGAATAATATATAGTTTCGCAGACCTGTTTCGAGCAGCAGACCAACTTCTGAGCTCTCGAATCAACCAACGAACGCGCCTGATGTGTGCGAATCGATTTCTATGACCCGCAGCACTGTAGCCCTCCCCCAGCACGAGTTGAGTGCAGAAAATTGAGAGCACTTTTCACGATGATTCGGACAATACGGATTGTTTCGCGAACCTAGCTCGGGCAGCAGGCCGAGTTCAGAGCTCTCGATACAACAGACAAACGCGCCCGATAATTCTCAATCGATTTCTGTGACTGTACTCTGTAGCAGCCTACAGCTCGAGTTAAGTACAGAAAATACCGAAAGCGTTTGTATGACTCGAATAATGCGAATAGATTGGCGGACCTAGCTCGCCGAGTTCAGACGTCTGGAGTCAAGAGGCGAACGCGCCTGATGATTCTGAGTGCGATAGGTGTGCTTACCAGCACTGTAGCTGCCCTGCAGCTCGGATTAAGTACAAAATACCCACCACGTATCAAGTTGACTCGAATAGTACGAATAGGTTTACGGACCTAGCTCGGCTAGCAGACCGAGTTCAGACCTATGGATTCGACAGGCAAACGCGTCTGATGATTCTGAGTGCGATAGGTGTGCTGACCAGCACTGGAGCTGCTCTACAGCTCGGGTTAAGTTGAAAATACCGACAACGTGTATCAAGCTAACTCGAATAATACGAATAGGTTTGCGGACCTAGCTCGGCTAGCAGACCGAGTTCAGACTATGAATTGAACAGGCGAACGCGCCTCATGATTCTGAGTGCGATAGGTGTGCTTACCAGCACTGTAGCTGCCCTACAGCTCGAGTTAAGTAGAAAATACCGACAACGCGTATCAAGTTAACTCAAATATACGAATAGGTTTGCGGACCTAGCTCGGCTAGCAGACCGAGTTCAGACCTATCCATTCAACAGGCGAACGCGCCTGACGAATCTGAGCGCGATAGCTGTGCTTACTAGCTCTGTAGCTGTCCTACAGCTCGAGGTAAGTACAAAATATCGACAACGCGTATCAAGATGACTCGAAACGGCCGATCCCGCCAGTGTGCTTTTTGGCAGTAGAAAGTACCCGATCGAGCTGAGATCAAGATGGCGAGCGGGAATAAGATCGAATATCACGGGAAAAAATACTAGAGCAGAAACGAATTGTTGAATTTCGAGAACATCATTTTCAACCGACCAAAAGTTGTGAAAAGTTCAGTTCTTTTTTTTCGAGCCAACTGGGCGCCGGCGGTAAACCGTCAACCTTGGTTACCGCCGGGGAACTCGTAGAGCTTCCAAGCTCAACTTAAGTTGAGAAAACCGAGAGCACCTACCAACATTCTGACAAAAAGTGAATATTTTTTGACCTCTGAATGCGACAAGCGAACGCGTCTGATCAGACCGAGTTCAGACCTCTGAATGCGACAGCCGGACGCGTCTGATGTCTGCGAATCGACTCATGTGATTACCAGCCCTGCAGCCCCCCTACAGCCCGAGTTAAGTGCAGAAAACCGACAGCATCTCTGAGGATGACTCGAATAATATAATAGTTTCGCAGACCTGTTTCGAGCAGCAGACGAAGATCTGAGCTCTCGAATCGACCAACGAACGCGTCTGATGTCTGCGAATCGATTTCTGTGACAGCACTGTAGCCCTCCCCCAGCACGAGTTGAGTGCAGAAAATTGAGAGCACTTTTCACGATGATTCGGGCAATACGAATAGTTTCGCGAACCTAGCTCGGGCAGCAGGCCGAGTTCAGAGCTCTCGATACAACAGACAAACGCGCCGGATAATTCTGAATCGATTTCTGTAACTGTAGGCTCTGTAGCTGCAGCTCGAGTTAAGTACAGAAAATACCAAGAGCGTTTCTCAAGATGACTCGAATAATACAAATAGGTTTGCGCATCTAGCTCGGCTAGCAGACCGAGTTCAGACCTCAGAAGTCAAGAGGCGAACGCGCCTGATGATTCTGAATGCGATAGGTGTGCTTACCAGCACTGTGGCTGCCCTGCAGCTCGGATTAAGTACAAAATACCCACCACGCGTATCAAGTTGACTCGAATAATACGAATAGGTTTGCGGATCTAGCTCGGCTAGCAGACCGAGTTCAGACCTATGGATTCAACAGGCGAACGCGCCCGACGATTCTGAGTGCGATAGGTGTGCTTACCAGCACTGTAGCTGCCCTACAGCTCGAGTTAAGTAGAAAATACCGACAACGCGCATCAAGTTCACTCGAATAATACGAATAGGTTTGCGGACCTAGCTCGGCTAGCAGACCGAGTTCAGACCTATGGATTGAACAGGCGAACGCGCCTGATGATTCTGAGTGCGATAGGTGTGCTTACCAGCACTGTAGCTGCTCTACAGCTCGAGTTAAGTAGAAAATACCGACAACGCGTATCAAGTTGACTCGAATAATACGAATAGGTTTGCGGACCTAGCTCGGCTGGCAGAGCGAGTTCAGACCTCTGGATTTAACAGACGAACGCGCCTGATGATTCTGAGTGCGATAGCTGTGCTTACCAGCTCTGTAGCTGCCCTACAGCTCGAGTTAAGTACAAAATACCGACAGTGCGTATCAAAATCACTCGAAACGACCGTTCCCGCCAGTGTGCTTTTTGGCAGTAAAGGTACCCGATCGAGCTGAGATCAAGATGGCGAGCGGGAATAAGATCGAATATCACGAGAAAAAATACTAGAGCTCTAACGAATTGTCAAATTTTGAGAACATAATTTTCAACCGACCAAAAGTTGTGAAACTGGCGCCGGCGGTGAACCGTCAACCTGGTCACCGCCGGGAACCTCGTAGAGCTCCTTGCATCCGTGAGAAAGCTCAGCATCAAAGCGGGAGCTTCTGGGAGCTTTTCTAGAAAAACTTCAAGTTGAGATTTTTCGGAGTCAACATGAAGTCGGTTCCTCCAAGTGAACTGGTACTGGAAATGACTCCACAGGGCTGAGCTGCTCAGAGAACAAAGTTTATATCTCAATGCTCGGAGTAAAAATCTGCTTTCTCAAAATGAATTGTCAAATATCTTTCAAAAAATTGCAAAACCACCCAAAAGTTGTCACATTGTCCGCCTCGGTCGGCTGGACCAACTAGCTCCACCCCGCGCCGGAATTCCTCTAGCTCATCGATGCCGAAGAGCTCTACGAGTAAGTTCAGTTCTTTTTTTTCGAGCCAACTAGCTCTCCAGCGCGCCGGAATTACTCTTAGCTTCCAGCTATAACTAGCTAGGGGAAGCTCTACGAGTTACTAGCTCTTCAGCGCGCCGGAATTACTCTTAGCTTCCAGCTATAACTAGCTGAGGGAAGCTCTACGAGTTACTGGGCGCCGGCGGTAAACCGTCAACCTTTCTTACCGCCGGGGGATTCGTAGAGCTTCCTGACAGTATATAGTGTGGGAAAAAATCCAGAGAACGACTAGTTTTCAGCCCAAGCGATTTGAGACCTCTCAAGATGACTCTAACAAAAAAACAAACAGTTTCGCAACCCAGTTCGAGTATCAGACCGAGTTCAGACCTCGCAATGCGACAGGCGGGCGCGCCTGATGTCTGCGTATCGGCTCGTATGATTACTAGCCCTGCAGCCCCCCTACAGCCTGAGTTAAGTGCAGAAGACCGACAGCATCTCTCAGGATGACTCGAATAATACAATAGTTTCGCGAGCCTGTTTCGAGCAGCAGACCAAGTTCTGAGCTCTCGAATCGACCAACGGCGACTGATCTGTGCAGATTGATTTCTATGACCCGCAGCACTGTAGCCCTCCCCCAGCACGAGTTGAGCACGAGTTCAGAGCACTTCCCACGATGATTCGAACAATACGAATAGTTTCGCGATTCTAGCTCGGGCAGCAGGCCGAGTTCAGAGCTCTCGATACAACGGACAAACGCGCCCGATAATTTACAGTCGATGTCTGTGACTATAGGCTCTGTAGCTGCCCTACAGCTCGAGTCAAGTACAGAAAACCGAAAGCGTTTGTCAAGATGACTCGAATAATACGAATAGATTTGCGGACCTAGCTCGGCTAGCAGACCGACGTCAGACCTCTGGAGCCAAGAGACGAACGCGCCTGATGATTCTGAAGTGCTTACCAGCTCTGTAACGCATATGCAGTTCACTCGAATGATACATAGGTTTGCGGGCCTAGCTCGGCTAGCAGACCGAGTTCAGACCTATGGATTCAGCAGGCGAGCGCGCCTGGTGATTCTGAGTGCGATAGATGTGCTTACCAGCACTGTAGCTGCCCTACAGCTCGAGTTAAGTAGAAAATACTGACAACGCGTATCAAGTTGATTCGAATAATACGAATAGGTTTACGGACCTAGCTCGGCTAGCAGACCGGATTCGGACTTATGGATTCAACAGACGTACGCGAATAATGATTCTGAGTGCGATAGGCGTGCTTACCAGCACTCTAGCTACCTTAGAGCTCGAGTTAAGTAGAAAATACCGACAGCGCGTATCAAGATGACTCGACACGGCCGTTCCCGCCGGGACGCTTTTTGTCCTTCAAAAATACCGATCGAGCTGAGATCAAGATAGCGAGCGGGAATAAGATCGAATATGATGGGAAAAAATACTAGAGCTCTAACGAATGGTCAAATTTTGAGAACAAAATTTTGAACCGACCAAAAGTCACCAAAAGGTCCGTCGAGATTTTTCTTGCCAACTAGCTCTCCAGCGCTCCGGAATTACTCTTAAGCTTCCAGCTATAACTGGGCGCCGGCGGTAAACCGTCAACCTTTCTTACCGCCGGGGGACTCGTAGAGCTTCCTGACAATATATAATGTGGAAAAGAATTTCAGAGAACGACTAGTTTTTCAGCCCAAGCGATTATAGACCTCTCAAGATGACTCTAACAAAACAAACGAACAGTTTTCCAATCGAGCTCGAGTATGAAACCGAGTTCAGACCTCTGAATGCGACAGGCGGACGCGTCTGATGTCTGCGGATCGATTCCTGTGATTACCACCTCTGCAGCCCCCGATACAGCCTGAGTTAAGTGCAGAAAACCGAGAGTACCTCTCGGGAGGACTCGAAGCATACAACGGTTTCGCGGATCTCGTTCGAGCAGCAGACCGAGTTCCGAGCTCTCGGTTCGACGAACGGACGCGCCTGATGTCTAGAAATCGATTCCTGTGACCAGCGGCACTGTAGCCTTCCCCCAGCACGATTTAAGTACAGAAAACCGAGAGCACTCCTCAAGATGACTCGAACAATACCAATAGGTTCGCGAACCTAGCTCGGGGAACAGGCCGAGTTCAGATCTTTTGATTCAACAGACGAACGCGCCTGACAATTCTCAATCGATTTCTGTGATTATCAGCTCTGTGGCTGCCCTACAGATCGAGTTAAGTACGAAAAACCGAGAACATCTGCTACAATGACTCGAATAATACAAATAGGTTTGCGACCCTAGCTCGGCTAGCAAACCGAGTTCAGACCTCTGGATTCAACAGGCGAACGCGCCTGATCATTCTGAATGCATTAGCTGTGCGAACCAGCTCTGTAGTTGTCCTGAAGCTCGAGTTATCTTGAGAAAACCGACAGCGCGTATCGAGATGATTCGAAACGGCCGTTCCCGCCCGTGTGCTTTTTGGCCTTCAAAGTTACCCGATCGAGCTGAGATCAAGATGGCGAGCGGGAATAAGATCGAATATCATGGGAAAAAATACTAGAGCTCTAACGAATGTCAAATTTCGAGAACAAAATTTTCAACCGACCAAAAGTCAGCAAAAGGTCCGTCGAGATTTTTCTTGCCAACTAGCTCTCCAGCTCCCCGGAATTACTCTCAAGCTCCCAGCAACAACTTGCTAAGGGAAGCTCTACGAGTTACTAGCGAAGGGAAGCTCTACGAGCCACTGGGCGCCGGCGGTAAACCGTCAACCTTTCTTACCGCCGGGGGACTCGTAGAGCTTCCTGACAATATACAATGTGTAAAAGGATTTCAGAGAACGACTAGTTTTTCAGCCCAAGCGATTATAGACCTCTCAATATGACTCTAACAAAACAAACAAACAGTTTTCAAATCGAGCTCGAGTATGAAACCGAGTTCAGACTTCTGAATGCGACAGGCGCACGCGTCTGATGTCTGCGGATCGATTCCTGTGATTACCAGCTCTGCAGCCCCCCATACAGCCTGAGTAAAATACAGAAAACCGAGAGTACTTCTCAGGATGACTCGAATAATACAACAGCTTCGCAGACCGAGTTCGAGCAGCAGACCGAGTTCCGAGCTCTCGGTTCGACGAACGGACGCGCCTGATGTCTCGAAATCGATTCCTGTGACCAGCAGCACTGTAGCCCTCCCCCAGCACGATTTAGGTACAGAAAACCGAGAGCACTCCTCAAGATGACTCGAACAATACCAATAGGTTAGCGAACCTAGCTCGGGGAGCAGGCCGAGTTCAGAGCTTGTGATTCAACAGACGAACGCGCCTGATGATTCTGAATCGATTTCTGTGATTACCAGCTCTGTCGCTGCCCTACAGATCGAGTTAAGTACGAAACACCGAGAGCGTCTGCTACAATGACTCGAATAATACGAATAGGTTGCGACCCTAGCTCGGCTAGCAGACCGAGTTCAGACCTCTGGATTCAACAGGCGAACGCGCCTATTATTCTGAATGCATGAGCTGTGCTAACCAGCTCTGTAGTTGTCCTGAAGCTCGAGCTATCTTGAGAAAACCGACAGCGCGTATTAAGATGACTCGAAACGGCCGTTCCCGCCCGTGTGCTTTTTGGCCTTCAAAGTTACCCGATCGAGCTGAGATCAAGATGGCGAGCGGGAATAAGATCGAATATCATGGGAAAAAATATAGAGCTCTAACGAATGTTCAAATTTTGAGAACAAAATTTTCAAACCGACCAAACTGGGGGCCGGCGGTAAAACCGTCAACCTTTCTTACCGCCGGGGGACTCGTAGAGCTTCCTGACAATATATAATGTGGGAAAAAAATTCAGAGAACGACTAGTTCTTCAGCCCAAGCGATTACAGACCTCTCAAGATGACTCTAATAAAACAAACGAAACAGTTTCCAATCGAGCTCGAGTATGAAACCGAGTTCAGACCTTGAATGCGACAGGCGGGACGCGTCTGATGTCTGCGGATCGATTCCTGTGATTACCACCTGCAGCCCCCCATACAGCCTGAGTTAATGCAGAAAACCGAGAGTACCTCTCAGGATACTCGAATAATACAACAGTTTCGCGGAATCTCGTTCGAGCAGCAGACCGAGTTCCGAGCTCTCGGTTCGACGAACGGACGCGCCTGATGTATGAAATCGATTCAGGTGACCAGCAGCACTGTAGCCCTCCCCCAGCACGATTTGAGTACAGAAAACCGAGAGCACTTCTCAAGATGACTCGAACAATACCAATAGGTTTCGTAACCTAGATCGCGAGCAGCCGAGTTCAGAGCTCTTGATTCAACAGACAAACGCGCCTGATAATTCCCAATCGATTTCTGTGGATTATCAGCTCTCTGGCTGCCCTACAGATCGAGTTAAGTACGAAAAACCGAGAGCGTCTGCTACAATGACTCGAATAATACGAATAGGTTTGCGGCCCTAGCTCGGCTAGCAGACCGAGTTCAGACCTCTTTCGATCAACAGGCGAACGCGCCTGAGATTCTGACTGCATAGTGTGCTTACCAGCTCTGTAGATGTCCTAAAGCTCGAGTTATGTTCAAAAACCGACAGCGCATATCAAGATGACTCGAAACGGCCGATCCCGCCAGAGTGCTTTTTGGCCTTCAAAGTTACCCGATCGAGCTGAGATCAAGATGGCGAGCGGAATAAGATCGAATACACGGGAAAAAATACTAGAGCTCTAACGAATGGTCAAATTTCGAGAACAAATTTTTCAACCGACCAAAAGTCACCAAAAGGTCCGTCGAGATTTTTCTTGCCAACTAGCTCTCCAGCGCTCCGGAATTACTCTTAAGCTTCCAGCAATAACTTGCTAAGGGAAGCTCTACTGGGCGCCGGCGGTAAACCGTCAACCTTGGTTACCGCCGGGGGACTCGTAGAGCTTCCTAACTCGAATTAAGTTGAGAAAACAGACAGCACTTACCAACAATCTGACTTATAGTGAATAGTTTTTGACCTCTAAATGCGACAGACGGACGCGTCTGATGTCTGCGAATCGACTCCTGTCATTACCAGCCCTGCAGCCCCCCCTACAGCCCGAATTAAGTGCAGAAACCCGACAGCACCTCTCAGAATGAGTCCAACAATAGCAATAGTTTCGCGGATCTAGTTCGGGCAGCAGACAGAGTTCAGAGCTCTGTATTCGGCATGCGGGCGCGTCTGATGTCTTTGAATCGATCCCAGTGATTACCAGCCATGCAGCCCCCCTACAGCCCGAGTTAAGTCCAGATAACCGACATTATCTCGCAAGCGACTCGAACGATACGAATAGTTTCGCGATTCTAGATCAGGCAGCAGGCCGAGTTCAGAGCTCTGGAGTCAACAAACAAACGCAACTGATGATTTTGAATTAATGCCTCTGAGTATTAGCTCTGTAGCTGTCCTACAGTTCGAGTTGAGTGCAGAAAACCGAGCGTTTCTGTCAAAATGACTCGAATAATACTAACAGGTTTGTGACCCTAGCTCGGCTAGCAGACCGAGTTCAGACCTCTGGATTCAACAGGCGAACGCGCCTGATCATTCTGCATACATTAGCTGTGCTTACCAGCTCTGTAGCTGTCCTGAAGCTCGAGTTATTTTCAGAAAACCGTCAGCGCACATCAAGATGACTCAAAACGGCCAATCCGGTCACAGTGCTTTTCGATAGTAATATTCACCCGATCGAGCTGAGATCAAGATGGCGAGCGGGAATAAGATCGAATATCACGGGAAAAAAAACTAGAGCTCTAACGAATGGTCAAATTTTGAGAACAAAATTTTCAACCGAGCAAAAGTTGTCAAAAGTTCAGTCGAGATTTTTCGAGCCAACTAGCTGTGGGGCGCGCCGGAATTACTCTTAGCTTCCAGCAATAACTTGCTAAGGGAAGCTCTACGAGTTACGAGTTACTAGCTGCATCCCGCGCCCGAATTCCTCTAGCTCATCGATGCCGAAGAGCTCTACGAGGTACTGGGCGCCGGCGGCGGTAAACCGTCAACCTTGGTTACCGCCGGGGAACTCGTAGAGCTTCCTAACTCGACTTAAGTTGAGAAAACAGACAACATTACCAACAATGTGATTCATAGTGAATAGTTTTTTACCTCTGAATGCGACAGACGGACGCGTCTGATGTCTGCGAATCGACTCCTGTCATTACCAGCCCTGCAGCCCCCCTACAGCTCGAGTTAAGTGCAGAAACCCGACAGCACCTCTCAGGATGACTCGAACAATAGGAATAGTTTCGCGGACCTAGTTCGGGCAGCAGACAAAGTTCAGAGCTCTGTATTCGACAGGCGGACGCGCCTGATGTCTTCAAATCGATTCCAGTGATTACCAGCCATGCAGCCCCCCTACAGCCCGTGTTAAGTCCAGATAACAGACATTATCTCGCAAGCGACTCGAACGATACAAATAGTTTCGCGATTCTAGATCGGGCAGCCGGCCGAGTTCCGAGCTCTGGAGTCGACAGACAAACGCAACTGATGATTCTGAATTGCTGCCTCTGCATATCAGCTCTGTAGCTGTCCTACAGCTCGAGTTGAGTGCAGAAAACCGAGAGTTTCTGTCAATATTACTCGAATAATACGAACAGGTTGTGACCCTAGCTCGGCTAGCAGATCGAGTTCAGACCTCTGGATTCAACAGGCGAACGCGTCTGATCATTCTGCATGCATTAGCTGTACTTACCAGCTCTGTAGCTGCCCTGAAGCTCGAGTTATGTTCAGAAAACCGTCAGCGCACATCAAGATGACTCAAAACGGCCAATCCGGTCACAGTGCTTTTCGATAGTAATATTCACCCGATCGAGCTGAGATCAAGATGGCGAGCGGGAATAAGATCGAATATCACGGGAAAAATACTAGAGCTCTGACGAATGTTCAAATTTTGAGAACAAAATTTTCAACCGAGCAAAAGTTGTCAAAAGTTCAGTCGAGATTTTTCGAGCCAACTGGGCGCCGGCGGTAAACCGTCAACCTTTCTTACCGCCGGGGGACTCGTAGAGCTTCCTGACAATGTATAATGAGGGAAAGAATTTCAGAGAACGACTATTTTTTCAGCCCAAGCGATTATAGACCTCTCAAGATGACTCTAACAAAACAAACGAACAGTTTTCCAATCGAGCTCGAGTATGAAACCGAGTTCAGACCTCTGAATGCGACAGGCGGACGCGTCTAATGTCTGCGGATCGATTCCTCTGATTACCAGCTCTGCAGCCACCTATACAGCCTGAGTTAATTAAGTGCAGAAAACCGAGAGTACCTCTCAGGATGACTTGAGTAATACAACAGTTTCGCGGATTTCGTTCGAGCAGCAGACAGAGTTCCGAGCTCTCGGTTCGACGAACGGACGCGCCTGATGTCTCGGAATCGATTCCTGTGCCCAGCAGCACTGCAGCCCTCCCCCAGCACGAGTTAAGTGCAGAAAACTGAGAACACTTCTCGAGATGACTCGAACAATACCATAGGTTCGCGAACCTAGCTCGGAGAGCAGGCCGAGGTCAGAGCTCTTGAATCAACAGCCGAACGCGCCTGATGATTTCCAATCTATTTATGTGATGCTCGGCTCTGTGGCTGCCCTATAGATCGTTAAGTACAACAAACCGAGAGCGTATGCTAGAATGACTCGAATAATACGAATAGGTTTGCGATCCTAGCTCGGCTACCAGACCGAGTTCAGACCTCTGGATTCAACAGACGAACGCGCCTGATTATTCTGGATCGATTAGCTGTGCTTACCAGCTCTGTAGATGTCCTGAAGCTCGAGTTATCTTCAGAAAACCGACAGCGCGTATCAAGATGACTCGAAACGGCCGTTCCCGCCTGCCTGCTTTTTGGCCTTCAAAGTTACCCGATCGAGCTGAGATCAAGATCTCGAGCGGGAATGAGATCGAATATCATGGGAAAAAATACTAGAGCTCTAACGAATGTTCAAATTTTGAGAACAAAATTTTCAACCGACCAAAAGTCACCAAAAAGTCCGTCGAGATTTTTCTTGCCAACTAGCTCTCCAGCTCCCCGGAATTACTGGCGCCGGCGGTGAACCGTCAACCTGGTCACCGCCGGGAACCTCGTAGAGCTCCTCTAACAAGTAAGAGTGCAGAGAATCGACACATAATCAAAAAAATGGAGATTTTCGAAAATCTTGAAATTCGATTTTTTCGATGTTCACATTCGCTCAGTTCCCGGAAGTCAGCTCATGCAAAAATGCATCGAGAGAGCTGAGCTGCTGTCAGAGAGGAGTTCATATGCCAATGATCGGCGTAAAAATCTGCTTTTCCAAAATAAATGGTCAAATATCTTTCAAAATTTTGCAAAACCACCCAAAAGTTGCCACATTGTCCGTTCTGGCCGGGTCGACCAACTAGCTCCACCCCGCGCCGGAATTCCTCTAGATCATCGATGCCGAAGAGCTCGAGGTACTCTTAAGCTTCCAGCAATAACTTGCTAGGGGGAGCTCTACGAGTTACTAGCTGTGGGGCGCGCCGGAATTACTGGCGCCGGCGGTGAACCGTCAATCTGGTCACCGCCGGAGACCTCGTAGAGCTCATTTCACGCGTGAGAGTGCTCAGAGTCGAAAGAAGAAGCTTCTGGAAGCATTTCTTGGAAAACGACAAAAATGTTGCTTTTCGTGTCGACATGAAGATGGTTCCTCCAAGTGTTTTGATAATAAAACTGCACCCAGGGAGCTCATATTAAGACAGAGAGGCCCTCATAGTCGTTTACAGGTGCGAAAAATCTGCTTTCTCAAAATGAATTGTCAAATATCTTTCAAAAATTCGCAAAACCACCCAAAAGTTGCCACATTGTCCGCCTCGGCCAGGTGGGCCAACTGGTCGCCGGCGGTAAACCGTCAACCTTTCTTACCGCCGGGGGACTCGTAGAGCTTCCTGACAATATATAATGTGGAAAAGAATTTCAGAGAACGACTAGTTTTTCAGCACAAGCGATTATAGACCTCTCAAGATGACTCTAACAAAACAAACGAACAATTTTCCAATCGAGCTCGAGTATGAAACCGAGTTCAGACCTCTGAATGCGACAGGCGAACGCGTCTGATGTCTGCAGATCGATTCCTGTGATTACCAGCTCTGCAGCCCCCCACACAGGCTGAGTTAGGTGCAGAAAACCGAGACTCAGGATGACTCGAATAATACAACAGTTTCGCGGATCTCGTTCGAGCAGCAGACCGAGTTCCGAGCTCTCAGTTCGACGAACGGACGCGCCTGATGTCTCGAAATCGATTCCTGTGACCAGCAGCACTGTAGCCCTCCCCCTGCACGATTTGAGTAAGAAAACCGAGAGCACTTCTCGAGATGACTCGAACAATACCAATAGGTTCGCGAACATAGCTCGGGGGAGCAGGCCGAGTTCAGAGCTCTTGATTCAACAGACGAACGCGCCTGATAATTCTCAATCGATTTCTGTGATTATCAGCTTTGTGGCTGCCCTGCAGATCGAGTTCAGTACGACCGAGAGCGTCAGCTACAATGACTCGAATAATACGAATAGGTTTTCGACCCTAGCTCGGCTAGCAGACCGAGATCAGACCTCTGGATTCAACAAGCGAACGCGCCTGAACATTTTGACTGCATTAGCTGTGCAGACCAGCTCTGTAGTTGTCCTGAAGCTCGAGTTATCTTGAGAAAACCGACAGCGCGTATCAAGATGACTCGAAACGGCCGATCCCGCCGGGACGCTTTTTAGCAGTAAAAGATACCCGATCGAGCTGAGATCAAGATGGCGAGCTGGAATAAGATCGAATATCATGGGAAGAAATACTAGAGCTCTAACGAATGGTTGAATTTCGAGAACAAAACTGGGAACCGGCGGTAAACCGTCAACCAGGTAACCGCCGGGCACCTCGTAGAGCTCTTTCGTTGCAGCGCTTCTCGGAACACATCAAGGAAGCTTCTCAAGCGAGAGCCGAAAAATTCGAAAAATCACGATTTTTCGGTTTTCACCCAAAATCGGTTCCTGCAAGTCTTTCGATAGTAATATTGCAGCTACGGACCTGAAAATTTTACTGGCAGACGCGTCATAACCCACTACACGTGAGAAAAATCTGGTTTCTCAAAATGAATTGTCAAATATCTTTTAAATCTTAGCAAAACCAACCCAAAGTCACCACTTTGTCTCTTAAGGCCGGGTCGGCTAACTAGCTCCACCCCGCGCCGGAATTCCTCTAGCTCATCGATCCCGAAGAGCTCTACGAGGTATTTTCAACCGACCAAAAGTCAGCAAAAGGTCCGTCGAGATTTTTCTTGCCAACTAGCTCTCCAGCTCCCCGGAATTACTCTTGAGCTTCCAGCAATAACTTCCTAAGGGAAGCTCTACGAGTTACTAGCTCCACCCCGCGCCAGAACCGGGCGCCGGCGGTAAACCGTCAACCTTTCTTACCGCCGGGGGACTCGTAGAGCTTCCTGACACATATACTGTGGGAAAAAACTCCAAAGAACGACTATGTTTTAAGCCCAAGCGATTTCAGACCTCTCAAGATAACGCTAACAAAAAACAAACAGTTTCGCAACCCAGTTCGAGTATCAAACCGAGTTCAGACCTCTGAATGCGACAGGCGGGCGCGTCTGATGTCTGCGAATCCACTTATGTGATTCCAGCCCTGTAGCTCCCCTACAGCCCGAGTTAAGTGCAGAAAACTGACAGTATCGACTCGAATAATATAATAGTTTTGCGAACCTAGTTCGAGCAGCAGACCGGGTTCCGAGCTCTGGAATCGACCGAAAGGCGCGCCTGATGTGTGCAAATCGATATATGTGACCTGCAGCACTGTAGCCCTTCCCCAGCACGAGTTCAGCACAGAAAACCGAGAGCACGTCTCAAGATCATTCGGACAATACGAACAGTTTCGCGAACCTAGCTCGGGCAGCAGGCCGAGTTCAGAGCTCTCGATTCAATAGACGAACGCGACTGGTGATTCCCGATCGATGTCTGTCACAATGAGCCTTGTAGCTGCCCTACAGCTCGAGTTAAGTACAGAAAACCGAGAGCGTCTATCAGGATGACTCGAATAATACGAATAGGTCTGCGGACCTAGCTCGGCTAGCAGACCGAGTTCAGCCCTCTAGATTGAACAGGCGCACGCGCGTGATGACTCTGAGTGCGATAGGTGTGCGTACCAGCATTCTAGCTGCCCTAAAGCTCGAGTTAGGTACAGAAAACCGAGAGTGTCTATCAAGATGACTCAAATAATACGAATAGGTTTGCGGACCTAGCTCGGCTGGCAGACCGAGTTCAGACCTCTGGATTCAACAGCCAAACGCGCCTGATAATTCTGAGTGCGATAGCTGTGCTTACCAGCTCTGTAGCTGCCCTACAGCTCGAGTTGGGTACAAAATACCGACAGCGCGTATCAAGATGACTCGAAACGGTCGTTCCCGCCGGGACGCTTTTTGGCCTTCAAAGTTACCCGATCGAGCTGAGATCAAGATGGCGAGCGCGAATAAGATCGAATATCACGGGAAAAAATACTAGAGCTCTAACGAATTGTCAAATTTCGAGAACAAAATGTTCAACCGACCAAAAGTCATCAAAAGGTCCGTCGAGATTTTTCTTGCCAACTAGCTCTCCAGTGCTCCGGAATTACTCTTAAGCTTCCAGCAACTGGCGCCGGCGGTAAACCGTCAACTTGGTCACCGCCGGGAACCTCGTAGAGCTGCGGTCACGCGTAAGAGTGCTCAGAGTCGAAAGAGAGAGCTTCTGGAAGCCTTTTTCGAAAAAGGGAAAAATTGATTTTTTCGTGTCGACGTAAAGATGGTTCCTCCAAGTGTTTTGATAGTAAAAGTGCGCCTACGTAGCTCATACTAAGACAGAGAGGCCCTCATATTCGTTTACAGGTGCGAAAAATCTGCTTTCTCAAAATGAATTGTCAAATATCTTTCAAAAAATTGCAAAACCACCCAAAAGTTATCACTTTGCCCTTTCTGGCCGGGTCCACCAACTAGCTCCACCCCGCGCCGGAATTCCTCTAGCTCATCGATGACTGGGCGCCGGCGGTAAACCGTCAACCTTTGTTACCGCCGGGGGACTCGTAGAGCTTCCTGACAACATATAATGTCGAAGAAAATTGCAGAGAACGAATAGTTTTTCAGCCCAACTCGAGTATCAGACCGAGTTCGGAGCTCTGAATGCAGCAGACAGAGGCGTCTGATGTCTCCGAATCGATTCCTGTGATTACCCGCCCTGCAGCCCCCCTACAGCCCGAGCTAAGTGCAGAACGCCGACAGTAGCTCTGAAGATGACTGGAAGAATACGAACAGTTTCGTGATTCTAGATCGCGCAGCAGACGGAGTTCAGAGCTCTGAATTCAACAGGCGAACGCGCCTGATTATTCTGAGTGCGATGGGCGTGCTTACCAGCACTGTAGCTGCCCTACAGCTCGATTAGAGTAGGAAATACCGACAACGCGTATCAAGTTGACTCGAATAATACGAATAGGTTTGCGGACCTAGCTCGGCTAGCAGACCGAGTTCAAACCTATGAATTCAACAGGCGAGCGCGCCTGATCATTCTGAGTTCGATAGGTGTGCTCACCAGCACTGTAGCTGCTCTACAGCTCGAGTTAAGTAGAAAATACCGACAACGCGTATCAAGTTGACTCGAATAATACGAATAGGTTTGCGAAGCTAGCTCGGCTAGCAGACCGAGTTCAGACCTGTGAATTGAACAGACGACCGCGCCTGATCATTCTTCGTGCGATAGGCGTGCTTACCAGCACTGTAGCTGGCCTACAGCTCGAGTTAAGTAGAAATACCGACAACGCGTATCAAGTTGACTCGAATAATACGGATAGGTTTGCGGAGCTAGCTCGGCTAGCAGACCGAGTTCAGCCCTATGGATTTAACAGGCGAACGCGCCTGATGATTCTGAGTGCGATAGCTGTGCTTACAAGCTCTGTAGCTGCCCTACAGCTCGAGTTAAGTACAAAATACCGACAGCGCATATCAACATGACTCGAAACGGCCGTTCCCGTCAGAGTGCTTTTGGCCTTCAAAGTTATCCGATCGAGCTGAGATCAAGATGACGAGCGGGAATAAGATCGAATATCACGGGAAAAAATACTAGAGCTCTAACGAATTGTCAAATTTTGAGAACGAAATTTTCAACCGACCACTTGGTAGCGTCCAAAACCCGGATAGCAAAGAGGCACTTACATAAACGAGCATACGCACATAAGCACGCACAAACGAACACACACATACAAACACATATACATACACAAGAACGCACACATACGCCAGCATGCTCCACACACACACCACCCAAACACACACACACGCACACGCAACACATCAACACGCAAACGTCGACACACACGCGCAAACGCGCACGCACAAACACACAGCACATCTCACACACACACAGAGGGACGCGCACACGCACACCAATCACACATGCACATACACACACGGGGGCACACAAACACTCACACGCACACACGCACACACACACACACACACGCACGTACAACCCACGCACACAGACGCAAACGCAAGCATCCAGGGAAACCCACGCACTGGCGACCACACGATGACGCACGCACCGCAGCCGCCTCAGCGCCCCCCCCCGCGCTCCCCTGCCGCCCCCACGCGCCCCCGCCCTCCCCGCCGGCGCTCCGGAGGGGGGAGGCACCGCCCCATTTTGGGGCCGGCCCTCCCTCCGCTCCAACCACTCCGCCCTCGCGGAGCGCCGGGGGGGCGAGGGGGGAGGGGGGAGGGGGGGCGCGCGGACGGCGGCACCACACCGCGCGCGCACGCGCACACGCACATGCGCAGACGAACACAGACGCAGGATAGCAAACAGGCAGTCACACAAGCAAGCACACGCACATAGGCACGCACACACGGCGACACACAGACTAATACACAAGAGTACACACGTACGCCAGCATGTTCCACACACATGCGCACATACACACACACATACACACACACGCACACACACATCCACACGCGAACGTCCACACACACGCGCAAACGCGAACACACAAACACACATACTTACACAAGAACACACATACGCCAGCATGCTCCACACACACACGCACAAATACACACACACGCACACAGACACACATCCACACGCAAAGGTCTACACACACGCGCAAACGCGCACACACAAACACACAACATATCACACACACACACGGACACGCACACGCACGCGGATCACAAGAGCACATACACACACGGGGGGCACGGAGCGCCCCCGCCCTCCCCGCCGGCGCTCCAGAGGGGGGAGGCACCGCCCGATTCTGTGGCCCGCCCTTCCTCCACTCCAACCACTCCGCCCTCGCGGAGCGCCCGAGGGGGACGAGGGGGGAGGAGGGGGCGCGCGGACGGCGGCACATGCGCAGACGAACACAGACGCAGGATAGCAAAGAACCAATCACACACGCAAGCACACGCGCATAAGCACGCACACGCGTACACACACGGACAAACTCAAATCCATACATACACAAGAGCACGCACGTACGCCAGCATGCTCCACACACACGCACACATACACACATACACACACGAGCGCACACACGTCCACACGCAAACGCACACACACTCACACACACACGCGCATGTGCACCCAGACACACGCAGGGGCACACACACACACACATACGAGACACACGCGCCCCCCCCCCACCCACCCACCCACCCACCCCCACACACACACACATACACACACACGCACAAGCGCACACATAAACGCAATGGCGAACACCCACGGATAACCACGCACAGACGACAACGTTGTGACAGACTCATTCCCCGACTGGTCAGCGCACTCTTCCACCGCGCCCCCAAGCCCCCCCCACGCGCCCCCGCCCTCCCCGCCGGCGCTCCGGAGGGGGGAGGCACCGCCCCATTTTGGGGCCGGCCCTCCCTCCACTCCAGCCACTCCGCCCACGCGGAGCGCCGGGGAGAGGGGTGGAGGGGGAGAGGGGGGGGCAGGAAGGGGCGGGGGTGCCAGCGCCATGCGCCCACACACACACACACACGCACGCACACGGGCACACACGCACTTTTCCTCAGTGAGCGCGCAGTGTCGCGCACGTACGCAAGCATGCTCCACACACACGCACACACACACACACACACCCACACGCAAAGGTCGACACCCACGCGCAAACGCGCAAACACAAACACACAACACATATCACACACACACACCGCGGACACACACACACACACACACACACACACAAACACGCAAACACACCTGACACACACAAACACACTGACACACACACACACAGATACACACACACGCTCGAGCACACTCACATCCACACGCGCCCACTCTTACACACACACACACACACACACACGAACAGACACGCGCACAAAAAGAGATACAAACAGAGATGCATACAGACACACAGACAAACACACACACACATACCCACGGACACACAGACAGACAGACACACAGACAGACACACAAACAGAGCCACAAACACACAGACACAAAGACACCCACACACACACTTACACACACACGCCAGCAGACACACAGGCAAACACAAACACACGCCAGCGCACACACACTCACGCACTGACAAAACATCCTCATGCACACAGGCACACAAGAACACACATGCAAGACGGACGCGCCTACAGGGCGCCCGTGCCAACCTCCAGCGGCAGCCCAAGCGCCCGGTGCGCTTGAACGGCAGAGCTCTGTCAACGGCACACCCAGGGCCGGCGAGCGCCGCTGCACACGAGGCGCAGCTCTCAGAGAGCCGCGTCCGACACCGCCACGATCGTTGGCTCGTCATCTCCGCCCCCGCGCAGGCGGCGCAACGTCTGTCGCAGCCTCTCCTCAGTCCACCTGCCATTTCCGACGGGCACGCCCTCCCGACGCGCCACGAAAGCTCCAACGACTTCGCCGATCAAGTCCTGCCGCTGGTTGTGCTCGGCGATGGCCAGGCGCTGCCGCCTCTCATCAGGATCCTCCTGCCGCGCGCGATCCTCAGCAGCAGCGGCAGCGATAACCCGCGTGCTCGCGCGGCTGCCACGCTCCCCGCGCTCTTCGCCCGACGACAGGGCCGAAGCCGCACTGGGCGCGCCAGCCCCTCCAGCACCGTCGCCGCCCCCTGTCGGCGCCCTCGCGGCGACGCCATCGCTGGCGGGCACCTTGGCGGATCGCCCCTCCGCGGGCCCCCCCGCGGGCGCGCCGCTCGCGCCAGCCTCAGCCGCGGGCGCCGCGCGCGGGGCCTTGCCTGCATGCCCTCCCCCCGGAGCCGCCTCTGCACGCGCCGCCCCCCCCCGCCCGCTTCCGCTGGCAGACCCAGCACCTGCTCGCGTGACGACCGCGGCCCGCCCCGCGCCCTCGCCAGTCGCGCCAGCCTCAGCAGCGGGCGCCGCACGCGGGGCCTTGCCTGCGTTCTTCTCCTTGAACACCTTCAACTTTCCCTCCGGGATGGGCCCGTCCACACGCCCATGCCAACCATCCTTGTGCTGCTGCTTGAAATGCTGCCCGCACAGATCCCCGCATCCCTGCTTTGGCGCGCTCCGGCATTGCCCGCCAGCTCCGTCCGCCCAGGTACGAGCCATGCACTTCGCGGTGTCAATGTGTTCTGGCGTAAAGCGACGCCATTCGTCCCCCGCGAGCGACGCCCCCGCGCCTGGCTGGACTCCAGCAGGAGCCGGGTCCGCGGACGGAACGCCAGCGGCCCTGCCAGCGTCGTCGTCCTCGTCGCCCGTGCTGCCCAGAGCCGGCGGGGACAGCCCGCGCTTCATGCCCCTGCGCAATGGCTGCTGCGGCTGCCCCGAAGCGCCGGGGTCCCCGTCGCCAGCGCCAGGATCCCCGCCACCCGCCCGACGCCGCTTGCCCGGTGGCGCGCCCCCCGACGCCTGCTGCCCGGCGGGCGCACTCGGCGGCGCAGACGGCGCGGCAGGGGCGCTGGAAGCAGCGCCGCCGCCGCCATCGCCGCTCCCCGCAGACCCCGCCGCGCGCCCGCCTGCATGCCCGAGAGGCGCAGTCGGCGGAGCCGGCGGCGCCCAGAGGGTCCCGCACCACCGCTGCCGCTGGCGCCCCCCGGAGACCCCGCCGCCGCGCGCCCGCCGCCTCCGCCCCGCGGACCCGCCCTGCGCACATACGCAAACACATAGGCGCCAACGTGCACCTGGTGGTCTCTGGCAATCTGCGCCCAAGTCCTGGGCTGAACAGCTTCGTCGTCGAATGTGGCGTATTCGTTCACAC